>JAUPFT010000030.1:15222500-15675000 GCA_036936625.1 Parnassius smintheus behrii | reverse complement strand
AATCTGCTATTTTACGATAACATTATTTTACGATAACATTATTTTACGTTGACTAAAGAGCGTGGACCTACCTCGTTTGATCAATCATGCCACAACCAGCGTGAATCCATTACGTATAAAATTAGTTATATATCTCTATTTCATTATTTAAATTCTATTCTATTTCATTATGTCATAATTTCTATTATTCCATTTTATTCTTTCTGTTCTTTTCTTCTTTAACATAATCTATTTTTTCCCAGCAATTTTGTTTCAGGAATGATGAATTAGAAAAAGAAACAACATTTTGAATAATAAGTTATAGTCAACATGACTCCTCTTTTATTACGGAGTTGTGACTTAAGACTGAGTTACGCAACCACTACGTGGCGAAGTTTTGCTGATTTATCCATAAACTCCTTTTATTGGGATTTTAAATAACCAAAATGTATAATCCTGGTACAAAAATTTTTTCACGATAGTAGTCTAAAAAGTTTTTTCAATTTCTTTATTGGCTTATTTTCCATGGGGCTGCTTTATTGAAAAATGCTAGTTTAAGGAGATTAATTATAAGCTACTTTTTGTAATAAGATAGGAATGTAATAAGAAGTCGTCTCAAAACCTGTTGTTTTATTCAACAGTGCAAATAATCCTTTTTTTTAAATTTGAGTAAAATATAAACTCTGTCTATAATTATGTATTTATTTTAGTTGTGTGGCTTCAAAGAACTATGTTGCACTAGAACCAGGCTGCAGAGGTATTATTACTGCAGAACGGGAGGGTTTGACCTGGGACCACGCTCTTATAAAAATTTACCATCGTAAGTTTCCCATAGAGAGTCCTCAAAAATTTCCTACATAATGAATTTAGAATAAAAATGAATAATTGCCATAATATGTTTAGTATTCATAAAAATAATGTAAGTTAATTATAAATAACATTCAAATGATGTATGCTTTAAGTTACAAAGGAGATCACTAATTGGGATATTTCAACAAGAATAACGTTTTAAAAAACTTTGAGGAATACAAAAGAGACCGAGCTCTCTGTACACGAATTGGCTACAATATAGATGAATCTTGCCTGTTTTAGTAACCCAGCCCTAATTTTGTGCAGTCATAATGAACAATCTACAAGAAATATGAATATGAATTTTGATTATGTAAAATCTTATTAGAATTTGTTAATAATATCAAAACTTCATACGGTATAAAGAGAACATTTTTACATTTTTAGTGTTGCGTGCCTAAATCATCAAAACAGATCCACGGGGTCCGCTTCGTGGATCCTTGAATACAAATTGAAACTGAAAATCTATGGAATCGATTATTTACAATTGCATTTAACAATTTTGTTAATGTTCGTGTATTCTATGAGAGCGTGATTTATAACCAGACGAACCGACATAAGTCGGTTAAAAATATTTTGTATGAAAATAGGCACGAATAATCGTGCCTATTTTCATACAAAATATTTTTTTTCGAAATCCTTCAAATATTAATAATTTTGGAGTTAATAACAAAAAGTGGTTACTTTTTTTAAATCTTATTTTATTAATAACAACTTCAATTTTTTCCATTGAACGCTAATATTTTTAGAAGCTTTATGTCTATTTTTCACGTTTTTTGACTGACTACAAGCTTATTTTATGTATAAAATTAAGGTGTTAAACGAGCACACAGTCTAATTGATGGTAAGTAAAGGCTGTTAGACAGCTGTTTAAAGGCCCGTAGACGTCTATATCTATCTTCGATCAATAGTCAAAATGCAGAAACACTGTCTCTCCTGATGACTAAAATGGAATGTCTCGTTTCTAATAAAACGGATATTCTGTCACAACCATAATATAGTTGAATCATGGCTTTATCACGTAACAAAACATGTTAAGGTAAACACGTTAGTTGATAGCGAACCGAAGCTTCTACCGTTACAACTTTGAATTAACATTCTGTATATGATACATAGTTGTCTGTGGAGCAGTTTTACCTAAAAGTCCTGAGAATCTATATAATAATCTCTTTAAGATTCCATTCGGGCACTTTTGTTTTTACGGTGAATCCGACATATTAAAGTTTTGTTGCATAAATGGTTGATAAACATACATGAATTTTTGATTATTCACAATCATTAGAATAAAAATTACAATCATAGTGATTGTATGATTGCGGGGGAGTACAAACTGTGGGCAGGATGATATGAGAAAGAATGGATTAAGCCGTCTTTGATCGGTTAATTTATTTACAAGTTAATAGACTTGTTATAGTTTTTCTGGAAAGAAATAATCAATAGCAGCCTAGAGCCAGAAAGTTGGCGGTATTCAACCCCGTGCCTCGGACAGCACGTAAATCCCAAAACTAAATAATGCGCCTGATCTCTCCCCGTTCTGTTCCGTCAAAACATGAGAGTGAGAAGTATAGAGATTACACTTGTGCTTTCGCTTACTCTTGGGCACTTATAATATGACCGAAGTTTGGTTTGAAGGGCATAGGCCTCTCCTAGAAATTGCTTCATAGGAGGGGTTATGCCATGCTTGTCACTCCTGGCACACGCAGGTTCTTATTATACGAGTTGTTATCAGGAAGATGCTGCTGCCCTTCTCCTGTTTAAATTTTTCTCTGCCGCCTCTAATGGGACGATATCGGGTAGTGGATATTCTAACATTGCCATCACATGAACACACTGATGAAAAATAGACACACTAAGTCTAACAAGCAAACTAAAAATGGTAAAAAAAAACCTAACACACCTACTATCTTCATACCACATTAGATCGTTCCCTGATCCCGCCCCACTGTTAGTACAGTTGAAAACCTTTCTTCCGGCTTTTATATGTGAAACAATTCCAAGATACAGGGTAAATAACTCGTAATTGAGGCAAGGTTTTTAAAGTTAAAAAAATGAAGCTATAAACGGCGTACCACAGCAGATGATACTGTGCAGTAATATATGCGAAAATAGAAGATGTTACGCTTTTGTGACTATATCGGAGGTTGGTTAGGGATGCTATAGCAGAGGATCGTTGTGGCATAAGCTGACCGAAAAACAAAAAAATGTGACTGTGCACAAATATTTCTGTCTGGCGTACCTAAGGACCGCAAATTAGTTGGTTCTTGCCATCTTCAAAATATTATATCTGAATGCTATTTACTCAAAATATTGTCATATTTTAAGAGCTCCGTACTTCAAGAGGAAAAACAGAACATTGATAGGATCATTTCGACGTGATAAAGCAATACAACAGCTTTATTATAATTATGGTAGGAATAATATGACTGAACCACGGGGTAAAACCATACCCACACAGAATACCAGTATTAAATAGCAGCTTAGTAATGTTGTGTTTTATGATGGCTTTAGAGAACCAAAGATCCTTTTTACCAACGAGGCCGTGTGACCGTCTGTTAAGACACTTTTTATGAGTAAACGATAGATGTAGCAAGTTGAAATTAATACAACTTACTATGCACATAATATTTTGTAATAAATCCAAATATACCTTCGAGATATAAAAAATGCAAACTTCTAAGTCAACACAATGAAAATATACGGTCATAATTGTCACATCATATTTTGATACTCGCAAACTTGTAACTACATGTAAAGGTTTTTTGTTTGATTTACGCAAAAAAAAATGTTTTTTACGATTACAAACTTATATTAGCAGTTGAAACATAAACCAACCTATTGACCGATGTATGAGAGAACCTTTTTTCCACTGCAAAGTCATGTTTGTCTTTCAATCTAACTTGCCTTTTCGTTAGAGCAATGTTTGGCGCTTACCTTACCTATAATTCTCGGGATGGATGAACCATCTACATACATAATTAAGTAGGATTCGTGACCTGAGCCTTATGAGGGATTCCTTATTACGAAACCCTCAAGGCAAGAGTTTTACTCGAATTTATCTGGTTTTATTTTATTGTAACTTGCCTTACCTTGCTTTATAGCCATTCAAAAGTCAACTGTAAAACATTAGTCTTCCCAAAGGAATGCCGCAAAGTACGATATTTCTGCCTCCTTTCTTACTAGGTCGTTTCTCCATTTAGTCCTCAATGCCCCTCAATGTCATTGAGGTCGTAGATCGTAGTGCTGAGTCCTCCAGCGATTCTATGCCATAGAGACTATAATATCGTCGGCAAATCCAAAATTATTAATGTTGAAAACGTTTACCAATACAGCGGGCATTGGAAGACGTTTTTAACATTACGTTGGTGAGTTTCGGGGATATCATGTCACCCTGTCTGTCTCAAATCACAGGGTTTATAGAAACCACTAGAGTTTAATTATGTATGTTATTCAGAAACTACACGCTACTATATCCTGTGGGAATCTTAATAAGGTCTACGTTATGATATTAAGACCTGGAAACTTACTTTATTAGACATTAAACGTAGTCTACAAGTTTGCTAGCTTACTTCGGGCTTATTACTCATTTTGCGTAAATAACCTAGAGAGAGTTATGTTAGAAAAAATTTTAATTTCGTTTCCAAAGAGAGTTAAAAACTTGTTACGGATTTTGTGCGACGGTAATGCTTTTTCAGGTATTTGAGGATCAAAGTGGTACGACCATAGTGTTTGAATTGGTTGTTAAATGTATTGTGCTTCTCCACCTATTTTTAATACTGAATATGCCGATATTATCGCAAGTTTTGCATGTTATAATTTAAATCGAAATTTTCAATTTTTTCATTTCTCATCATAAAACCACAAAAATATCAAAACACTAAACTTAATAGCTATTATAACAAAATAGTTGTGGACCGCATGTGGATGGATAGTTAGAATCTGAGTTACAGGTCACCATTTCCATCTTATTTACCGATAAATACTGGCATTTTAAGATGAAAATTTATAAATATATATGTCGGTGCGAGAATTTATGAGTGCGTGCGCACTCACGAGTGTATGTGTGTGTGCGTGTGTGTGTTTGTGTACGTGTGTGTTTGTGTATGTGTGTGTAAGTGAGTGAGTAGTGTGTGAAATGTGAATGCAATATTGTGAATATATGAAGAATACAATATGAAATAAAATAATGAAACTTGAATAAACATAAAAACCGACTTCAAAGAATTGAAAAGAATATAATCATCTTAATTGGTACGTACGTACTTAGACGTGGTAAAAAAACTATTTTCAACACCCTTACCATTACAATAGCATAAACTTGAAATGTTATCTTAAGTTATGACGTTAATATCTTTAATGGTATTACTTTAACTAATATAATATAAAAGAAACTTCCGTTCTCTGTTTAGACATGATTTAACAAGGAATTTGAAAGCATTAGCCTTGCGAGCCTAACCTCAAAGGCTCTTAATAATGCATAATTTCGAAGTAACCTTTCCCAGAGTCACTTTGTTTTGGAAATAAAGTGAGGCTCTCATGACCTTTTTAAATATTTACAAACATTTTGATAATACAACAAACGGCGTATCATAACTACTTTTTATAAATTATATTCTAACTTATGTGAACTGGTGCGTAAAGCGAAACGCCGTGTATTGTAGTGACATTAAAGAATCCACCACCATATATTATTACGTGCGTATCACATACAGGAGATGGTCTTCAATATCTTCCTGGTAACAATTAAAAATTATAAAATAACGACGGGATGTACTCCGGGAGTGCCGGCAGAAGTGAAAATTTGAATATTAAGGTTGTGCATTTTTGACATTTTGGAATGGTTAGGAAATAATTTTGCACGAATTGCTTTAATTATCAGTATTAAAAGTACTATCATTTATGTGGTAGATTACAATATTACAAATTCTAATATTACAATATTAGAATACAACATGACAATTTATATAACATTAAAAAGTTTATCTCTCAGAAAAATCAATTACCCATTACAAAAAAATTGCACAACGCCGCTAAACAAGTTTTCGTCTTACGAATTTTCGGTCAGGTCACGTGTCCTGACACTAGTTTAACATATTTTACCCATTTAAATAATACTAGTTTTTAGGGGTATTTATGGTTAAATATACGCGATAAAATCCGTAAAAACTAGTATTATTTAAATGTGTAGTGTTCGGGTAAATATAATAAATCATTATTTTTTACCCATTACAAAAAAAAAGTGTACAACGCCGCTAAAGAAGTTTTCACTTCAAAATTGCGGTTACCAACCCACTTGTAACATAACAGTATGTACGGGTGGGCTATAGTAGTGAACTTCAACAGGCTGTTATAATGAATGATAATAATGAAAGCGAAATACATCAGATTTTACCGGAAATGCTAATCTCACTCGTACTCGGTTAACACAGTGATGAACGACGGGAAACTCCATCCAAATTATCATTATTTTCTTCCATAAAAATAATGCTCTTCAGATCAGATTGCATTCACGGCGGCCAGTCTTAACGGACACTCGTTTTGACTAGAGATAATTTTATATTGCACGAGTCAGTGAACAAGCACAGTTGCACATTGAAAATTCCTTGACATGGAAAACCCTATAACTGATTATAGCCCATAAATCCCTGATTGGGCTAAAATCATTTATAGAGTAAGCTCGGAACCACATAATGACCAGTCGCAGTTATGATCTCTTAATACCAACGAGGTAGGCAATAGTATCATAGGCTGGTAACGGACCGCAGAACCACTAGTGTAAGAATCCGCTTTGTGGTGATGGCACTGGAAGATACTAACCATACATTTTGCAGTCTAAAGCTTGGTACATGACTAAGAATGACAAACCAGGCAAAGACAATGGGTTCGTATGTTATTGAGAATTCGTGTAAGTTAACGGCGGTAACTACTATCCAATATGCCATTCTCTTCCTAATGTGTAGTTTGGTTATATAAAGGATTTATATTTACTGGGATATATATCTACTGTGTACATTCATATAATCTTATCACTCGATTCACTGGTGCTGCGTAGGGATGTTACATTCCCTTGCGTTTTCTATCGCATCTACTACGGAGAGTGCTCTGAGAAATTGTTCGGTTTAGTACCAGCCGCCAAATTTCACAAATGCATATCACGTCAAAATTCACGATACTACCCTCACCATCTGGATGCTTGGCGGTCCACCACTGTGCATTTTATTAGGAGTTTTCTTCCTCATACAGCTTCTCTGTGGAATTGTTTACCACCGGCGATTTTTCCGGACTGATACGACTTAGAGATCTTCAAGAAAAGAGCCTACTCGTTTCTAAAAGGCCTGCAACGCACCTGCGATTCCCCTGGTGTTGCGGTTGTTCATGGGCGGCGGTAGTCCCTTACCATCAGGTGAGCCGCATGATCGTTTGCCCCGTTTTCTATAAAACAAATCTATATATTTATAAGAGGATGTCCTGAGTGACTATCTCATCTATCAACGCATAGCCTAAACCCCTTGACGTAGAAATCGTAAATTTGGTATAACGTAGGCATCCACTAAGAAAGGATTTTTCAAAATTCAACCTCTAAGAAGGTGAAATAGGGTGTTATAATATGTATGAAACTTTTTATTTTACGGGGAGATTGACTTCAAACTTACTGAAAGAACTCTGTATATTGCTATTTTCCTAAACATCTTCTTAAGGATGTGTTCAAATTTGTATGGAGAAATATTAATTAAAGATTTTTTTAATTTGAAAAAACGGTAGCTGATTTTTATGACACTATAATGTTGTCGACGTCTAAATTAATTACTATTTTACAGTTTTTATGAAACTATTTACTATGCAGGACGATTGATTCGAGACATGCTGAAAGTACTCTATATATAAAATATTGAGATTTTTATAAAAAACACGGGGGTTTTAAAGATGTTCAAATTTGTGTTAGTATTTAATTTGATTTAAAGATAAAAGTGACAGGTGACAACTGTACAAAATTAAAATATATTTATATTTTATTCCTGAGATTCCGAAAAATAATGTTTTGTGTAAATAATATATCTCAATATTAATGAATATGTGATAATATATTTAAAAGTTCGTTTACCTGAAGTGACGACACGAAATAACGATGGCCGAATACACCAAAAATATATTTTATTTTGCAACAATAATGCCAGGGAGAACTTTAAAGAAATATTAAATGAGAAAATAGAACAACGCCAAAATAACAAAATCAATGCTCACTAAACTTCTTCTGATCCCAAGAAAACAACGAATGCCGCGTTTTTATTGAGATGTTTGAGCGTTTTATTAAGATTGTCACCAAAAGAAGCTTTGAAACCATCAACTGTAAGCGGTTATAGTTGTACGTCACTTCAAGATGCAACGCCTGGTGATTCATCGTACACAATATTAATATTAGATTGCTTCAGGGCGATAAACAAAGCTCGAGAACTAGGTTTTTCTTTTAATTTTCAAGATTTTTATTTATACTAAATTATAGACTTTTGAGTGCTGTAGATATATTTTTAAATTTTTATTTTTTATCTTTCTATGAATATTATCGCTCCAATACATTCACAGCCGGATTTTCATACGGTGTCAAAATTGTACCGACGGTAGGCTGTTTAAAGTTAAAAAGGGATTAAATATACACATTAAACGATGCCATAGTAAAAGTATTTCGGCTTCACAGCCTACTGTAGAAATTCATGACTCTTCTGGTAATATACCAAATGACACAAATTCTTCACTTTTTTCGGAACAATTATACAATTTGTATAGTAACATACCAGTGGTCAAAAGTATTCCCAGAGGTGCGAGGATGCAACTTGCTAAAGCATTATCATTCACTATTCAAAATTGTCTAACGAATTGTGAAAAGAGTTGGCAAAAATTATTTACATTCGCATATTCCCATTTTCATTTTAATAAAACAATAAATAAATAAATTACTTATCTCAACTAAAAGAAAATTCTTTTCAAAATTTGGATTACCCGTTTAATACTCATTTCTCTCGATCTTGACAGGCCTGTTGGTCTAGTGGTTAGTGACCCTGACTGCTGAGCCGGAGGTCGTGGGTTCGATTCCCACCCAGGACAAATGTTTGTGTGATGAGCACGATCATTTGTTCTGTGTCTGAGTGTAATTTACCTATAATATTTATGTATTTAGAAATATTTAAGTATGTTTATCTGTTGTCTAGTACCCATGACACAAGCTCTGCTTAGCTTGGGACTAGATGGCGTTGTGTGACAGTTGTGAAATATTATTAAATATTATTATTATCCTAAATTTGATTTAAAAAAGTAGGCAACTTAAAAAATGCATCCCGTATTCTATTCTCAGATGACATCCTCGCTCCTCGTAATGCCGAAACTCTTGAAGGCCTTCGTCAGAAACATCCTTCGGTCAATCCTTCCTAGAATTTACCGCTGCCTCCCAATACTTCTGCAACCTTTACAAATTTCTGAAAAAGACACTTCAGACGCAGTATTGTCATTTTCAAATGGCTCTGCCGGCGGCATTGACGGGATTACGCCTCAGCATCTCAAAGATCTTGTAAGCGTATCTGCCGGTGACGCCGGTAGGGTACTTCTTAATAACATTACAGAATTATATAATTTTATGCTTTCTGGTAATGTCAATCCCAATTTCATTCCCTACTTATATGGGGCAAGATTGTGTGCCTTCAAAAAAAAGGATAACGGTATCCGTCCTATTGGTGTTGGTTCTACATTTCGACGCTTAACTTCAAAATTAGCTTGCAGGCACATAATCTCAAACCTTAAGACAAAATTTTAACCTACTCAACTAGGGTTTGGCACCAAAGGTGGCTGTGAGGCGGCGGTACATTCGGTGCGTACTTTCTTAACTAATTCCAACGCAGATGTTCTTCTGAATGTTGATCTTAGAAATGCTTTTAACTCTATTGATAGGATAACCCTGCTGAAAGAAGTGGCTAATAATACCCCCGAAATATATCATTACGTTTGGCAAAATTACAGTCAAAATTCAAACTTGTTTTATCAAAACCATATTATTGAGTCTGCTGTCGGTGTTCAGCAGGGTGATCCATTAGGTCCAACTCTTTTCAGTTTGGGAATTCAACCTATTATTTCAAATTTAAAATCCAAGCTGAATGTCCGGTATCTGAACGACGGTACACTGGGAGGTAAAGCAGATGACGTCCTCAATGATCTTACTCATATTTTTCAAAATTTTAAAAATATTGGTCTTGAACCAAATACCTATAAACGTGAAATATTTGTTTCTTATAATTTATCTAATTCTAACAGAGATACCTTAATTCAAAATTTCAATCAGATTTCTCCAGGAATAAAAACTGTCAATTCGGAATCGCTTTACCTGCTCGGTGCTCCGTTGTTTTTCGATAGTATTAAACCTGTTTGAAAAACAAATTTTGATCAATTTTTAAATCACGTTGATAAATTATATATTTTAAACCCCCATATTGCCCTTACCATTTTAAAATATTTCTCCTTGTACCTAAATTTACAACAATACAATGGCCTGGAATCAAGCCACTTTACCTATCAAATTTGGTGGTATTGGTGTAAGAAATATTTCTAGCGTCGCATTGCCTGCTTTCCTTGCTTCCGTGCATAGTGTCAATGATCTATGTAACACAATTTTAAATAATAAAATAGACCTGTGCTTTGCTGCGGAGGCAAGGCAAATATGGCTAACGCTCTGTCTCGGCGAAAATGTCCCACTGGAAGTTTAGCAACAAAAACAGCGGGATATTCCGTTGGTATGGAGTGTCCAGAAAAATTTATTTCACAATCTCTACTGTCAACACGATCAGGCTCCCATTCTAGCTATTTCGACTAAGGAATCTAGCCACTGGTTACATGCTCTACCATCAAGTAATCTCGGCGCATTGCTTGATGGGGAAAGCTTGCGCATCGCCGTAGGAATCCGGCTAGGAGTGGCAATTTGTCAACCTCACCAGTGTGTGTGGTAGCAGCGTCGATGAGTTTGGGCTACATGGACTTTCATGCAAGAAAAGTGCAGGTAGGTTTTCCCGTCACGGTTTTTTGAACGAAATCATCCGAAGGGCTCTTGTCTACATAAATATCCCCTCGGTTTTAGAGCCTTGCGGGATATTTAGAGACGATGGCAAGAGACCCGACGGTATGACTTTGGTCCCTTGGGAGAGAGTTAAAGCCCTAGTGTGGGATGCTACTTGCGTTGACACTTTGGCGGCCTCTCATCTCAAGGGTACCTCTTTTAGAGCCGGGGCGGCATCAGAGGCAGCCGAATTTAGTAAATGGCGAAAATATGAGTCTTTGAGAAATGACTACATATTTGTGCCATTTGCTGTAGAGACTATCGGTCCGTGGGGTCCACGTGCAGTGAAGTTTCTAAAGGAATTGTATTCACAACTGGTCGTCGCTGCTGGTGATAAGAGGGCTGGTTCTTTCCTCGCTCAAAGGCTAAGTATAGCTATTCAGCGAGGAAACGCAGCCAGCGTTCTTGGCCGTATAGGTACCACGGGGAGCAGGTCTTTTTGGCTATTTAAGTTTTTAGGTTTAGATTTTCTGTATAATAGTTTCTTCTTTTATATTGTATATAATTAGTTTTAACCGTAAATATTATAATTTTAATTATTATTTTAGTTAAGTTCATTGTTAAATTTAAATGAAATTTATTTCCGTAATTAAAAACTAATATTATTTAAAGATATAATTTTATAATAATATTTAATTTGAAAATTAATAATATACTCCAGAATTAAAATAATGAAAATCATATCATTATTGCTATTAAAAATCTACCCAGTTTTTAATCGAGGGAGCAAGTTGTGTAATTTGAAAAGTATTTATATGACGTGCAGTTCAAACCACTGGACGTAGAAGCAAGAAATTGTGACAATATAGCTTCCTTTTATTGCATATTCATATATATATATATTCATATCAACTAAGAAAGGATTTTGGTAAATTCAAAACTTTTGAGTGTGACATAGAGTGTTACAGCTTGTAAGACACTCTTTATTTTAAAGGGCGTTTTCATATTAGAATGGTGTAAAACTGGAATGCTCCGTATTCATTCTAGTTGTTGAATATTTTATGTAACTTGAAATTTAGTACAAAAACTTTTGGAGTAAAATAATGAAATGTTTTACTTATTTTTAGTAATTTAATAATTTCAAAAAGACGATAGGACTAAGTTTATTTATTTATTTGTATGGATCTCCAACAGTCTTACATATTTACTTGCACCTAACACATGCTTTGTATCCACAAATTACGATGTATACTACTTACCAATTATAGGAGAATACATCATAACATAAAATAACTATAAAAATAACACTGTATATAATTTGCCTTAACTTGTTTTAAAATGATAACAATTTTGATTGTAGTACGAACAAAAAAGTTTAGTTAAAAAAAGATGTATATATTTTAAAATATTTAAATAGAAATAATAGATTTTGTAATAAAAATGAAAGGCAAGTTTTTTAAATTGGTGACTAATTAATTTTCTAAACTATTAAAGTACATTAGTAGTAAGTAAATAATGAAGTACATTTCATAAAAAAATAAAAGCCCGACAGAACCAATGTGCAGGGTTGCTATGTTTTTACACATACGTTGTATACGCGTGATAAACGTGTTACCAGACCATTTTATCCAAGTTTTGTTCGAGTGCTATCAGTTTTAAAGAAAGGACATGGATTGCGAGGAGATCTCCAAAGTACATTGATATTTAATCTACTCAACAGTTCATTGTAATAAATTTTACTTATTATCATGTTATATCTTAATTTGCTATCAAATATTACGACCATGTCTTGAATCGAATCGGTTTCTTTTAGTTATTTACCCAAGATATTGTAAAAACTCATTAATGGAATTTTTATTCTAGTGAATTTTATAAAACTACATTTTCTCGGATTAAGGAGCATTCGATTTGTTTCATACCATTTAATAAGTCTATCAAGATTCGATGGTAGGTCTATAACATCGGATTCTTGCTTTATAAGTTTAGATATTTTAAATCTAACAAATCATCTCTGAAGCTATATTATGGTTGTAGCACGAATGGGTCGGCTCGACCGGGGGAGCACCATGCTCTCACGGAATACAGAATAATACCAGCGTAAAATAGCAGCTAAATGCTGCTGTGTTTCGTATGGTGAGTGTAGAGAATCAGAGACCCGTTTTACTGGAAAGGAGGCATTGCATTTTAGTTCTCAGGGGTGACAACACATCTGCATTTTGATTCTTAATCAAGGTTAAATGTAGATGTCAATGGGCCATGGCATCCACTTACCATCAGGTGGACTGTGTGGTCGTTTGAAACAACAAATAAGCCTGTTTTTAAATAAATAAATAAGTTGCAAAAAAGAAGTCTGCGTGTAAAAGAAATATTTTTTAACCTGATGATATTATCAAGTATTTATAGATGAGTAATATAGATAAGTAGAACTTTGTTTAAGCTGCCTCTTGTAACCTCTTAAAAGTTGGATCGTTAAAAATTAGTATTTGGGCGAAATATGATGAGAATTATTAGAGTTCCAAGTAATAAATTATCTTTGAGTGAGTCAAAGAATTCTACAAGCGTACAGTTGTAACATAAAATGATTTATATTATTAAAGCGGATTGATAAATGTACTGGAGAGCGAAGAGAAAATTTGCTATAGCCGTTTCCACTGTTCATAAGAACTAGGTATATAAGTAATCTAATATAAATTTTTCGATCATTACCATTAAGAAATATGAGAAAATTTCTGTGTGATTGCTTGAGCTTTCCGTTTATGCGATCTCGTGATTAGCGTGGGCCATGACTGTTTAGACGGTACAACACGGACGTGGGTAACTCCGCGGGACGAAAAGCCAGTTTCATATAAGATAGAAGGCTGTGAACGAATACGTATGTTTATGAATTTATGAAGTGATCTTAAATTATTGGACGCAAGAAAGAAGGAGAAAGTCTGAAGAAGGTGGCCAGTTTTGAATTAAATTGTCTTGGCTTTGAATAGCAAAGTAAGTTTTTTACCTGCGAAAGTCTGCACGCTGAAATCATCTATCCGCTTGCCGAGCATGACGATTACTATATTATTTTCAGTTTTCATAAACTACATATCTTTTGCTATTAATTTTTTGTATCATCTATATGCAGACGATTTCGAAGTATATGTGAAATCGGATAATGATGATCTACATGATGCTATAGTTAAATTAAATTTTAATTTGAAAGCCATTTGTGACTGGTCATCCCGTTTTGGCATTTCTGTCAATCCATCTAAATGTCAACCAATGCTTGTCGGCAGCTCAAGAATGCTAGCAAAATTTGACGTAAGTTGCTTGCCGTCCGTATTTTATAATGATAATTTAATCCTATTATCTGACTGGTTAAATACTTAGATCTATAAAGTGAATAAAACGTTAAACTGAAAAAAAATAGTCCACGAGGTCAGCCGTAATGTCACTGCTACCTTAAGATCACTCTATCGTCTGAAAATCTCTCTCCCATACAAAACTAAGCATAATATGCTTGTTCAAACACTCGTCTTGCCAGTCATTGATACGCAGATGTTTGTTACCCAGGCTTAAACCAAAATCTTCTCAATAAGCTTGATCAACTTCTCAGTAACTACATTACGTTTATTTTTGGCCTCTGAAATTGTAAAATATGATTATATCTCTCAATTTCGTATCCGTCTTTAATGGCTAACTATCCAAGAAAAGCGCACTTCTAAAATATTGTAGATTCTCTACTCTATTTTAAATTATTTGTCCTCCCCTTCCTTCCTTCAAGATAAACAATACCTTTCCTTCAACTACGACGTGAACTTCGCTCTTCAACTAATCTGAAGATTTCAGTTTCGCTCCATTTTATTGGAACTCCTTATCTGAATACATCAGACACTAAAAAAGATAGCCTTCAAGAGAGTTCGGGAACATCTTTCAAAAACAACGTCATCTGTGTCAATTGTCTAAACATATTTATTTATATTATTATTTATATCTCACTTAAACAATATAAATATATTGTGTCGTGGACGACGTATTTATGTATGTATATGTATTAAGGATAATTGTATTTGTGTAATTTATAAGCATTATTTTAATTTTTGTTATATCTACTTATATTTATTATATTAAGTTATTTAAGTCACCTGCTACTAAACTTTCACAACACCATGGGTCGACTGGCAGAGAATGTTAACTGTCATTAAGTCCGCCCTTTGTAATATTTATGGATAGCACAATAAAGTTTTTAAATAAATTAATAAAATTACGGCAAATCCTTTTTACATCGGGAAAAGACTCTTTTCCAGCTATAAGCTTTTGTGGACTGATGAAAATTGAGTAAAAATGGTTTCATTCATAAAAATATAAATACTACCTTAACCTTGCATTATAGTAAAATAAAAAATTGATTTCACAAATGGGGATGCATTTCTGAAATGATCAAGGTCAGTTTTGGCATAGTAGAGACTTGATTCGGTAAATTTCCTTGCGTGACGTCGACATATTGTGTAGTTATTATAAGATCTTTTGTTGTGTAAAAATAAAATGAAGTAAATTAAACAGTCCTTGTTGTTACTCGGTTCAGTAATAAATTGCTCACTATAAAACGATACAAATACGCACTAATAAACACATTTATTATTTCTAATTAATTTCAGGATATCAATAGTAAGTAACCGACATAGCCCAACAGTCAGCTGTCAGCATCAGTAAGCTGAAGTGGCAATGGGCCAACCGCATAGCTTGAAAAACCGACAAGCAATGCGGATAAAAGGTTCTCAAGTGGCAGACTCGTACCAGTTAGTGAATTGTAAGTCGGCTTTCCACTAGATGGACCGACCACCTGGTCAGAGTTACTGGAAGGTGAGGAATGCGGATGCTCAAGACCGTACTTTGTGATGATTATGATGAAAAAGATAATAAAGATGATGGTTATTTCCAGGGTCTTGGAGAACTTGAAAATAATCATATTTACAATTTTCTTCCTGTCTCTTTTCTAGTGCTTTAAAATTTCATTAAATTGAAAGAGCCCTTTAATAAAATTTTATACTTTACAGTGTAGAGCTTTCTCCCAAACCGGTGTTAAAAATATAAATATACTAGCTTGCCAGGCAGACGTTGTTCTGCCCTTTTCAATGCCCTGTCATGTTCTATTAAAAATCCATAAATTCGTAGAAAATATATTGTAGGTCACTCATGGACAAAAAAACTATCCTATCTCTCAAGTTTGACCAAACTGCACACGGTGTGGAAATGTAATTAAAATTGGTTAAGTAGTTTAGGAGTCCATCGCGGACAAACAACGTGACACGTAATTTATATATATATATATATATATATATATATATATATATATATATATATATATATATATATTAAGATTTTCAATACGGTTTGCAAGTAATATTGAATTAAATAAACAAATTAATAATTTTAATGTTTTAATTCAGATGTGAATTAATAAAGACGAATTATTTGATGAAGACAAGATACTAAATTCGTGTCTGAGTTGGCAATCAACGTTGGCGCGCACTGATTAGTAAACATGGCCGGCTACGGGCGACGATTCTACTTAATGAGACGGCCGCTTACAGTTTCTGCAGCCATTTGTTTTCAGATCAAACTCTTCCAACTTTTTAGGTAACTATCTCTGCATTGTACGATTAATTTTTATAATGTTAATTTAACGAATATTAAAAATATGGATATGACATATTAAAATAACAAGAACAGGAAGGTATTAACTCAGAATAAGCGTAGTACTTTAAAATTTAAAGTACACGAGCAAAACCGATTTGATCCCTACTGGGACTGATGAAATTGTTAATTAAAATTTTAATAGTTGAAGTACTCAGCGTTGAAAGATAATATCGTAAAACGCCATTCATTTTGTACGTGGTAGAGCTAGCTGCATATTAGTAGTATAGTTGTAACACAAATGGATCGGCTCGACCTGGGAATGACCACGCTCTCACAGAATACCAGCGTAAAATAGTATAGTGCTGTGTTTCGTATGGTGAGTGTAGAGAACCGGAGACCCCTTTTACTGGAAACGAGGCATTCCATCTTAGTCCTCACGGGTGACAACGCATCTGCATTTTGATTCGTAATCGAGGATAGGTGTAGATGTCTATGGGCCACAGCAACCACTTACCATCAGGTGGACTGTGTGCTCGTTTGTCACCCTACCCTATAAAAAATAAAAAAGTAAATTCATCCACCTACTACAGTCTATAAAAGCCCATAGCTGAACAAAGTTGCCATGGTTACGCTTAGCAGGTGGATTTATCAGTCGCAGTATTATATTTTGTAGTTATTATTAGTAAGACGCTGCTGCTCATCTCCTGATTTATTTTCCTCCTTCGCCCAATACGACACTTACGGGACGATACGGGATATGGGATAGTGGATAACCTTGCACCGCCATTACACGGCAAATAAAACTTACTTGTCTGTGAAATTAACCCGGCGAGCGTCAGGATAAAATAAGAAACATTGAGCGTAAGGTGGGTATAACAAAGCCGGATAGACATCGCAGATTTGCGCCCTCCTTTCTGCCAAGGAGGGTCGCGTTCGTTTACGGCTTAGAGATCTCTAGTTAGACCGTTAAGCCAGTCCCTAAAAGGCGGTGTTTAGTGGGTAAAAGTCTCCACATAACCACGCAGCCGGCTGCGTGGTATGCTATGAGCATTCACCGCCTCCCTCCCTCGCTTTCCGGAGGGTTGCCCATATTTGCTTCGGACACAAAAAATCGCAGATATTTAATACCGTAATTCATTTTGTTATGATTTTATTAATTATTAAATAGTAGCTACTTTTGTATTATGAACTAAAATTAGGGACGCAATTCAAACAATGTTTGTTTATCAATATATTTATTTGAAGAATGGACAATAGTTCTTTGACACAAAAATTATAAAAAACAACAGAATAAAACACTTTCTCTTGTAAAAAAAACAAATAAAAACAATTCTTATATCTTAAACGTAATCAGACTTAAATTATTCACCTAGCTATAGCGACCACATTGGTAACGAGTATGTTTTATTTTTCGGGTCTTTTTTTGAGAGACATATTTCATATCTTCTACTAGGTAGGTAGGTAGGTCCTTTCTTTGGTGGTTCGTTTGTGCTCTCACTGGTTTGGCCATGCATTCTTTTGCGAAGTTCTATTGGTAAATAAACATTATCCTTTCGGTTTTGTATATCTTCTGAAACTAATTTCATTCCTAATTCTCTGAGAAATTCTCGGCGTAAAACTGAGGTGTTATTATTCGCCTTATAAATTATCATATTGTTGTACCACACATATTTAAAAGTTAATAAAAAATTTACATAAGCCACCGTTTTGTATTTCGTGAAACGATCCACGACATCTACACTTCCGTTAGTCTGGTTGTAAAAAGTAATCATTTCTGGCTTCTTCTTATTCAAACTTGTAGCATAAATTGTATCGTCATGATGTAATGTATACATCAATAACACCACTTTATTTTTTTTTTGGTACGTGGGATACTAAAGAGGTATCCTTTTTAAAACCAAATATGGTTCTGGGAATACCTCTGTTACATTTTTCGAGCATTTTCTTTGCTATTTCAGCCTTGGTTTTACGAACAGTATCCGTGTTTGTCAAACGGTGTTCTTTCAGCAAGTGTAGCAACAACGGATAACTAGTAAACCAATTATCGAAAGTAATGTTGCGGTTACTCTTTGAGATTTATATTACAAGTCTATCCACGACGTCGAAATCCTTACTGCTCACTGCGTATGGGTCCGCTGGATGTTTTTCTGGATAGATCTTTAAATTGATAATGTAATAGTGTATGAATAGGCTCTTTTCTTGAAGGTTCCTTAGTCGTATCGGTCCAGAAAAATCTCTAGTGGTAGTTGATTCCATAAGGAAGTAGTGCGAAGAAGAAAATCGGCGATATATTGAAAATGGGCCAAATTAAGAGTACCCTTAACCGACGAGCATGTATGCGTAGGTATATGGATGTGGAGGAGGCGAGAAAGGTGTGTCAGGATCGTGCCAAACAGAAGTATGTAGTCTCTGCCTACCCCTCTGGGTGACAGGCGTGAGCGTTTATGTATTATGTAAAAAGGTTCCGCATTTTATCGCGCTTAATTTATTATGGTTACATCCAAGATATAAAGCAGCTATTATAATGTTGTCGCCGATAATTTACAAGATCGTTCGGAAAAAGTCGCAGGTGGTTTTCTTTCCTTTCTGAGAGCATTTAAATATGGAAAGATTAGGAAGTCCACTAGTCCACTAGTGCTCTAGTGCATGATGATGGGATTTTTTCCAGACATGCAGTTTTCCTCACGATCCTTCGTTCTTAGACGAAAAATCATAAATCAGTTATGGAAATTAAATTTTAATTGGAGCACGACGATGACTACTTGGCGCAGTATTTCAGCACAGGGTTACGGCTCAGGGAGCCTCGGGTTCGAATCCTACACTTAATATTTGTATGGCCTACAAATTATTGCTCCAATTGTGAATGTGTGTCCAATTTATGTATTGTAACTGCCTTCACGATACAAGAGAAAATCCTAATATGAATGGTGGTGTAAAATAAAAATAAAAAAGTTTATGGATACCGGTTAGTGGTGGATCGAACTCGGAGTAGGAGTATTATAAAATTAAACAAGCCCATGAACTACCTTTGAAGGTAATTTAGTATCAGTATTATTTTTTCTGAAAAATTCTTTGAAAGAAAGTTAGGTACGAAGCAAAGTTACCAATTTTAAGCTTTCCTAATTCTCAGAACTGTTTTGTAAAAAAGTACCTTGTACTTAAAACACATAAAGATTTAACAACTAAAAATTAAGTACACATTAATCAAAAAGTTTTGCAAATTCTAGTTTGCCTTTTCTAATGACATTAGCTATTGTGTTGACAAGGAAACAACCTTATTAATTATGCGTTGCCCCCGGGGGAGCTTCTTTAATATTGTTCAGTGTCGTCTTTAGTTAAGATTTATTTGCTCGTTTTCTACATTATACTAAACTAATATACAATTAAGTAGTCGTGTACATTCACTGAAAGGGATAACCGTTACACCGTTAGAGCCTATTAAAGTCCACTGCTGAACATATGCCTCCCCCATAGGTTTAGCGGTAATATTTGCAATAGTTGCCACGCTTGGCAAGCTGGTTGGCAAGCGCAGTTTTATTTTTATTCGTTATTAGGACGACGCTTCTGCCCATCTTCTGTTCCAATTTCTCTCTGACGCCTCTTACGACACCCACGGCACAGCATGGGGTAGTGGATATTTTTACACCGAGATAAAAACTGACTCTCAAGAAACGCATTTTCATTGAATAAAAAAGACAAAATAGGCAAAACTATTCTGACTACTCACTACTTATTTTCCTATTATAATACGAAAAAGAGTTGCCTCATTGTTAAGCGAGAACACGCTGCTGCGGGTACAAGACAGTTCCAGTAGTCTTATGATATCTTATGAAACGTTGTAAACAGACGACTCCGTGGCGCAGTGGCTATGAGTGGCTGCGCTGGGGGTCGCGGGTTCGAATCCCGCACGGAACAAGTATTTGTATGGCCTACAAATAGTTGTTTCGGGTTTGGATGTTTGTCCTTGTGCAATTTATGTTTGTAAACTGCCCCCACGATACAAGAGAAAATCTTAGTGTAGAGGTAACGTTTTTTAAACAGATAAACAATTCTCTTAGGAATATCTGTAATAATAAAGAAATGTTGTATATCATTCAAAAGTTGGGTATTTACAAACTTGTTTGAGACGAATGCAATGCCGTATATGTGGGTCAAACTAGTCGCAACTTTGAAACACGTTATAAAGAATATTAAGCCACGTACAGGAATCGCAATCCCGAAAGATCTCATTTTATTAACAATCTCTTTTACACTGGACACAACCTATAAAATGGCCACTACTTTAAAGTCTTACACAGTTGAAATAAGGGACTTAGTCTTACAAAATTGTAATCGAATGTTTACAGATATAAACAACATCCTTGATGACGACTCATCAAATAGCCCTTTTGTTTGAATTTGGTTATATATGTGTCCCATAAACTGCCAGCAGTTGCTACATTACCATCCATAGGTGTACTGTTAGTGAAAGCAATACTCTATGATTGTTGTATCCTATACCTTTAAACGAGCAATTCTTGTATGTATATATATATATAATCGGGATCTCGGAAACGGTTCTAACGATTTTCATAAAATTTAGTGTCGAGGGAGTTTCGGGGGCAATAAATCGATCTCGCTAGGGTTTATTTTTAGAAAATGTCCTTTTGTCCGTGTTTTCAGGCAATAAAAAAAACTGCTACAATATAAGAAGGTAAATTTTGACAGGTTACCAACGATCGTAATAGCTCAGATGGGATGTTGTTCGGGAGTGATATCGGAGTTCCGTGGCTCGCGTCCCGTCTTGGGGCCGACTTTTTTCCTTTTTTTTCAAGTTCCCTTCTTTTGTGAGAAAATCTATTATTTCGAGCCCTTTTTTAGTATTTTTAAAAATACGAAAATTTTAATTAAACTAATTGCACTCATGATTTTTTATTCAAATAACCAGTTCAGTTTTTTATATTATATCATACATAAATACATAATTCATAAACACTCACGCCTGTCACCCAGAAGGATAGGCAGAGACTACGGACTTCCATTTGACACGATCCTGACATACCTCTTTCGCCTCCTTTACATCCATATATCTACGCATACATGCTCGTCGGTTAAGGGTACTTTTAATGTGGCCCATTTTCAAAATATCGCCAATTTGGTCGATAAACTTTTTTCTAGGGCGTCCCTTCCCGACTCTGCCGTTCACATCTGCCGTATAAATTTGCTTTGTCACTCTTTCCTCATTCATCATCAGTTAATTAATATCATAAGTAAATTAATGATAATGTATTTTACCCAAATAACCCTTATTAGTTAGTACGTTATTCATTTTATATAAGAAACAGAAAATATTTGTTAATGTATCTTTTAGCACATACACCTGAGATACAGGTTTATCCTAGTTCAGGTGCCTGTTATTGTAGACTGTTTTTAAATTAAGACTTATTGGAATAATTTGTACATTTTGTCAAAATAAAATAAATCATTATATTATTATTATTATTATTCTTTCTACGTGACCAAACCACCGAAGCATTCCTTTCTTAATCCTGGTCACAACATCATCTTGCATACCACATTTATCTCTTATCACGCAATTTCTCACCCTGTCATTCAGATTCAACCCTAGCATACTCCTTAAAGACCGCATTTCTACAGCATTTATTCTACTTTCGTGCTTCTTCTGCCACACCCAGCTTTCACTACCATACATTAAAGTAGGGACTAACACAGCATTATGAATTACCATACGTGCCTTTTTTGATACATTCTGGTTCTTCACAATAGAGTGTAGTGCCCCATTCACTCTATTCCCTGCATTATATCTATTGTATCAATAAGATCAAAAACTATTTTTCATGTGATTTGTATATAAATGTAACTTTAAAAAACCGAGCAAAGCTCGATCATCCAGGTACTAAACAACTAAAATAGTATAAACCGATACATATAAGATACGTGAGATAATGTTAGCCGTTTTCTTTATTATTGATTTACTCGTAATTTATTTCTTTTCATATTTTGTTTACCTTGTGGTATTCCTTGTGGAGGTCTAAGTTCAGTAGCGAGCTTGTGATGATCTGTAGTGATGATGATATATTGTTTCTTGTATAGTGAAAGAAAGATTTTAATAAAGTATACATTAATATAATACTATAAATATAAATATATACTAATACTTAAGTTTAAATATATGAATGATGATATACCGTTATTGCAGTTTTTGAAAATACGACTAAATAAGGCTTCTACTTTTATTTGAAACTATGCCCAATTGAATGTGATTTATATGTGCGTATGTAGGAAAATGGCAAGCGTTATATATTTATGAATGACAATCAGTTAAAATAATGCATTACGCATTCTGAATTTAAAGCATAAAATAGAAAGAGTGTTTGAGATCTTATTAATTAATTTTTCTTCAACATTCGCCTATATTACTTATTCTGAACCTTCTCTAAATGTTTGGGCGTATATTGCAAAATAACCTATATAAGAAAGAAAAATTCAAATTGATGAATAAGTTAATTCACAAAACAAATAGATAATATATTCGTTATAAAAATGCACACAGAACTATTGACTAAACATCTAACTATATACCAATTATTTTATTCCGCAGGCGTATGTTTTTCTTTTTGTGTTCAACTGTGTTTATTTACAAAGAGTAGCTCTTTAAAGAAACCTTTATTTACCTTTATTCGTACGGTCAAAGAAAACAATAAGTTGTTCAAGAGCTAGACTCTAACAATGAGAGTTTTTCTTTATTTTATCGACATTGCAAATAGTGCACTTTGAGTTCACAATCAGCGTTATAATGCGTGTACTGATTAGAAAACATAACAGGCTCGTGGAGACGATTGTACGTAATGAGACAGCTGCTTACAGCTCGCTTTGCTTTTCCTGCAATCGTCCTTTGTTTTAAGATCATGGTTCACTGGAGTACTGCTTAAGAACAATTTCAGGATTGTAAAATATAACAAATTATGAAATTGTAAATTTTTGCTACGTTAAAAGTATTTTACAATTACAAAAAAATGTAAGCAATTTGTATTGGCTACTAAAAAGTTAGTAAAACCTCCGTGGGAAACGGTATTTTTTTATAGCATTGGATGACAAAAGAGCACACAGTCCACCTGATGGTAAGTGGATACTGTGGCCCATAGACATCAACGTTCATACTCAATTAAGAATCAAAATGTAAATGCGTTGTCACCCTTAAGGACTAAGATGGAATACCTCGATTCCAGTAAAAGGGGTCTCCGGTTCACTACACTCACCATACGAAACACAGCAGCATTACGCTGGTATTCTGTAAGAGCGTGGTCCTGCCCCGGTCGAGCCGACACATTCGTGCTACAACTATAATATACCTGCAGCGTGGCTCTACCATGTAAAAAAAATCATTTCTAAACCTTTTTTAATAAATATTATTCTTCCGGTATTTTATTCATTTATCATTAATTAATTACCAAAGTCCACGGTTGAACATAAGCCTCTGTCATATAAAGCCTTATAGGCTATATTAAAGTTATTTTCCATATTTGCCAGGCCTGGGAGGCAGCTTAGAAACCGTACCTTTTTTACTGTTTGAACTGTTATTACGAAGATGCTGCTGCCCATATTGTGTTTCATTTCTCTTTGTTATACGATACCCACGGGATTTGTTTTGATAAAAAAATAAGTGAGCACAAAGTCCAAAAAAATAGTCACACAGACATCTACGTTTATTCTCGATTACGGTTTAAGAAATTTATTTCTCATAAGAATAGAACATTCATTTGTCTGAGAAACACAGGATTGACTTAAAATAGATAAATATGTTAACATCGAAACAAGTGCTGGAGCGACATTATTTGATCATTGAGTAAACATAATTGTAAGAATATTGACGGTTACATTTCAAATTCAAATCAACATAAAATATAAAATAATAAAAAAACGGCCAAGAGCGTGTCGGGCCATGCTCAGTGTTCCGTAGTTTCCCGTCCGTCACAATAAGTGTTCCTACTTATGAGTTTAAAGGTGGGTATCCATTATGTTCGCGCTCCAGCAGCGCTCCGTGCTCCTGCAACTGCTCCCGGTAGTGGGTACTGTTGTTTCCATCCAAGTTCAAAATGATTTTCCTAGAAAGTCCTTATAAAGTTCTACTTTTCAGATTTTTTTCATATTTTCTAAACTTATGATTCAAAAGTTAGAGGGGGGGACACATTGTTTTTTACTTTTGGAGCGATTATTTCCGAAATTATTGACATTATAAAAAAATGATTTTAGTAAACCCCTATTCATTTTTAAATACCTTTCCAACAATATATCACACGTTAGGGTTGAAATTTAAAAAAAAAATACTTCCCACTTTACATATAGGGGGTGCTACCCTAATAAAACATTTTTTTCCAATTTTTATTTTACCACTTTGTCGGCGTGATTGATACACATATTGGTACCAAATTTCAGCTTTCACAGAAGGTCACAGAAATTAAGCGAGGACGGACCGACGGACAGACAGACATGGCGAAACTATAAGGGTTCCTAGTTGACTACGGAACATTAAAAATGTGGGTAAATAAAAAAAAACAATTACATAAATAGCAAACAATTCAAAACAATGCACATTTTATAATATTATTTTAACATCGAGTAGCAAATGCCAATGGTCTTATTACGTGTCGAAAATCAAAGCACATCTATTGCTGTCGTAAATTTCTATCAATTCATATAACTGGTAGTTAACCTAAGTTTAAAATGTAAAGATGTATTTACTTGCACATGCTTTAGAAATTCTTATTTAGAATTCATTTAAAATTTTGCAACTTTGCATTTAAAACTTTATTATTGAATCCTTATAGTAAAGAATTATTAGATTGCGTATATAGTTTAAAATAAAATGATTTATGTACTTATAAGGCAAATTATATTTATATTGTATCTAAAATTATAAATTTATTAGAGCTACAAAATTGGAATATAATATAGTTACGTAATATTATTTATTTATAAGAAGAGAAATTATAAAATTACGTTATATTATATCATTACTTTTAGATTTTAAAATATTATTATGTTGTAAGAATTATTTATTGTATTTTAAATTTTCTGGCGTAAAGTTAAACATTAATAAATATGTTGCACAGTTTCAGATTATCGTAATCAACTAGGTTATATTGTATTATAAGTATAGGTATTACATTGAATATTCTGACATTAGATTATATTATTAATGTAATGTATAAAAGTTTGGATCATACATATATAAACACATATGTATATATATATATACACATAGATATACATACATACATACACATTCATAAATATTTTGTAGTAGAATTTACCCAAACCTTTTTTGTAATTTGAGCAGAAAACAAAAAATGGTTCCGAGTTCCCAGCTTCCTTCTTAAAGGGCAGGTGTGCGAAAAACCTCCGAAAACAAAACCGACGACGAGGCTCACCTCCTGTCGCGTTCTGTCCCTCGGAGGGGCGAGGAGTGGATTGTGGAAAGTCATGTGAAATTGTAATATTCATGCTTAAAGTCTGGTTGACTACATGCTCGATGACAAAGGAAAACTTTGAAGAGCAATTGAATGCATTAAGCTGCTACTTCACGCTAGAATTCTGTGAGAGCGTGGACCTTCCCTGGCCGACCCGAACCATGCATGCTAATTTTTTTATAGGATAGGGTGACAAACAATCACACAGTCCACCTGATGGTAGTTGCTCTCATCTTTCCTCGACTACGAATCAAAATGAAGATGCGTTGTCATCCGTGAGGACTAAAGTGGAATGCCTCGTTTCCAGTAAAAAGGGTCTCCGGTTCTCTACACTCACCATACGAAACACAGCAGCATTAAGCTACTATTTTACGCTGGTATTCCGTGATAACTATAATATAGACACAGCATATCGTAAAAAGAAATAGCTCACTTATTATAAGAATACTGAGTGGAGATATACTGAGCACTTGTTATTGTTTTTTTTATTATTCAATTTCTAAACATTATCACAACATCAGAAGTTATATGTATTTAAAAATATTCAATTTGCGGTTTATGGATTTCAAGCCACGCAATTTGCTTTGCGTACGGACGATCGTTAATTAGACTACCAAAGCCGAGTAACCATACTCGTATCGGTAAACAGCAAAATTAAACAAAGGTTATGTTAAATACGTTACGAGTCGAAACCTGTTTACGAATTACTAAGCCGTAAGCATGAGCACAGAATTAAACCGTAGTTTAATGCGTAGTATAAAATAAATTAAACATACCTCTAATAGATTGAGAGCCAGTATACTGAGAACTATTTTAAACATATATCTAATGGTAACAAAATTAATAGTTTAATAACGCATACCGTTAGTGTTACAGCCTAAATAAGAGAGATATAGAGTAATGGATGATTATTTATTGGTGTATTATATATTAGTGTCGTATTTACAATATGTGGATATATTATTACAATAGGCCTCCAAAAATGCTGATTCTGCTTACTGGAGTTAATGGTGTTACACGGTTTTAGGATAGTTTATTGCTAGTCAAAATTACGTGTATCAATTAGTAAGGTACACTGAATACAGGTTTATCTTTAGTAAAAATGGTTCGCATATTCCCCTTTACACCCAATAAAAATCACTGTTACTCTTCTTCTGTTATAATAGTAGTAATTAATTTATTATAATGTTTTTATTAGCATGTTATTTCTAGGAATTTCCACAGTAAATTTTATATAAATTTGATTATTTCACAGTTTGCATTTTTAAATCCTAATTACTGTTATTCAAAGGGATTATTTTACCTAGGTACTAAATAAGGTGTTATACACATTGTATACTGTACACATGAGTCCCTTAATTAGACTTCTACCCAAAGGTAAACGAACCAGCAAACTTCTAAATTAAACAAAGGGTGATGAACGCTTTGCGAGTCGCATTCAATTTACGAGTTACAAGTTTCATCACTTGAATAAAACTATGCATTCCAATTTTTTTTTGTCTATTGTATCGTTATAGGTTAGATTTCAATCTTTTTTGTCGATATTTTTTGTTGCTACAAAATAAAGATTTAATATTTCAAGAGTTACATATTTATCCTTATCGGTAGAGGTACACATATATCATTTATAAAAGGAAGTCCTTGACGAGTGTTTGTCCTCTGTACGAATGCACTTATTTCAGAAACGTTATGAGGATTATCATTCGGTTTTAACCAATACACAAACTAATAAGTTAAACAATACATAAATATTTGTACAAATTAGTAAAGGTTTTGATACATGTCGATTATATCGAAAATAGGTATGGTTTTGGTAGGTTCTATGACGTACGCTGCGTAAATCGATAAGGTTGTATGGTAGAATTTATTCTCAAAAAGTTCTAAAGAAAAGGTTACGACTCTATTAGGTCTATTAATTATAACAAACTCGGATTAACAAAAAAAAAACGCCTCATAAACACACGTAACAAAACTTCGGTTTATGTGAGTCGTTTGTGTAGTAAAAAGGTACAAATGAAGTGATTGCCGAGCTGGGTCCGTCAAAACGGACTTTCAAAGTCGGACCCATCATCTAAATAAAAATAAATCTGTATCTACAATACTACCTCTAATAAATTAAAGAAATTTTGGTCTTTGTAGCGAAACTAAACGAGAGTATAAGCATTAATTTTGTTAATAGAAGTTGATTATTAAAACATACTACATTACCTCATTGTTGTGTCGTTTGGGGTCGATTTGTGACATATTTGGGTCACCGGTTACGCAGGGAAAGGCTTTTTACATAGTAAACTTGATCGCGTGCTGATGTTAAGATTAAGTTATCGTATTATAGTGCGACTTTGTGCTTACCATTTACGTGTTAAAGAAAAATTGGCAGCTATTATTGTAACATATAACATTTTTGGTTGCATGAAACGAAACTACAAAAATGATCAATTACCTTTTCTAACATTTTTCCGCATTAATAAAGGACAACATTATTGCTATGAAATATTACGTCTGACTCGAAGTGATTCAATTACGACTACATGATATCATCATCATCATTTATTGTCGTTGCAGCTTATCAAAAGTCGAGTGCTTGAAGATTATATGTTTGATTCGCTTCCATAGATTAATCTCATAGATGGGACCTAGTTGCAATTCTTGGCAACGAGTAAGTTGGTACCTACAGTTTTTCTTGATTTTCTTGCAAGCGCACTTGAAAGTGCCGAGTGCACGACGGCCGTCTCAGCTGGCGCTGGGACGCGAAGTTAGAAAGGACTTGCAAGAACTTAAGGACCGAGACTGGCAGGAGTCGGTGGAGGACAGACCTAAGTAATATTTGTTACTGTCGAATGACAATACTTGTTTTGGGTACTGAGCCACCAATCGTCATGCCACGCTCGGTTTAAGGAAATTAGCGGTTAAACAACCTAAACACTCGTATGGCGTCGTTTTTCTGATCTCAATACTAGTCATTTTAACCATTTCCCTTCTTGAAAAGAAGAACAGTCATAACAGCTAAGCTTTTAATGTTTTATGTGTTGAATTTAAAATCAACACATTTTTTTTAAAAACTGCTAAACTGCTTTTAGTCGCACCCAAAAACTGGCATTGCAATCATTTATAATTTAGCATATGGTGGACAATATTACATGAAATTTACAAAAAATAATTATTTTTATATAAATATGAAATGTAACTCACGAGATGTTGAAGCCCCTTTCTCTAGCCCCTTTTCTCCTTCATAAAACACGTAGAAACAAGAGTAGGGCTTGTGGAAAACGACCCACAATTAGTGGAACGTTTACATACCGTTATTTTACTTTTTAATTATACCTAAGCTTACTTGAAGTAGTTAGAGCGAATATTACTGTAAATGTAATAGCGTTTCTTGAATTATTTTTTCTTAAGAAATTAAACGAGTACATTCGAAAGTTCATTCGAAAGTCTAAGCGCTCACTGTACTCCGAATTCGATCCCCGCCGGCACCAAAAAAAAATGTTCAATGAAATTTTTAGTGCTGATTTACCACGCTGTTAAAGGGAAACATCGTGAGGTTACCTGCATGTTTGAGAAACCTTTGAAGAAGGTTGAAATTTGCCAATATGTACTGGGGCAGCGTGGAGGATATTTCCGTGTCCTAAAACCCTCCCAGCAGTGAAAGAAGGCCTGTGCCCAGGCCTGGAACGTACTTTTAGCACTGTTCGCTTTAGTTTATATAAATATAGTATTTTATTCAACATTAATGGTTAAAACAGTAATTAAATCACTGAAAAAAGATCTTCTCTCCATTTTTTTGTATTTTCATCTGCTATATATAAATATTTATAGCCTGTGTCATTCCCATAGTTAAGACGAATCTAACGGAACTTCATATATTAAAGTCTATCAAACCACTTAGACTATAGAGCACGTCATACATATACATACATACTCTCGTAAATTTCTTTTTCAGTCGGGTAAAAAAACTAGTAATGATTGATAAGTATATTTTAATAGTTAAAAATAAAAGCTGCTTACCAACAGCTTTTATTTTTATATTACTTATAATTTCAGTACAAGAAGTACTTTATAATATTTATGATAAAATCTTTCACTAAAGGACTTTATACAAAGTTTAATAAATTATTTATAACAGACGTTTTATAGAAAAACGACGGCGCTTAACTTTTTTATTTTGTTTTAAGTAAAAATCAACTAATTTATTAAATGAAAAAATATTGAAATTATCTTGATATTTTCTGCTACTGCTAGGTTCAGATCTTCCTTTAATATTGAGAAGGTTTTTAAGTAAGAAAACGTTTGCCGCGCAGTTACGATTGTTATTGTTGAACTTTGTATATTCTCGAAATTTTTATGACATACACGTTTCGCCACAATATTTTTTTAATACGTGCAAAGATCTTTCTCGAATTACTACAATATTTTAGGCCGTCACTTGTCCTTTTTTCCTCCCGTCCATTTCGTAAGCTATCAAATTTGCTCACTCTGAACTGATAACTCACTCTTATTACTTAGCAGATATTATTAATTAAATGTCAGAAGTATAAAATAACACGAACGCCTAAAATCGTAGCAATAAAATCACCTCTATTTGTCTTTTATCCAATAATAACACGGATATCCAGCTCTAAGTAATCCCTCCAGGGGAATTTGTCGTTCACGAACAAACTAGAAAACTATTGTTGACGTTCGGAATAAAACTTTTCTCGAAGATTTGTTGTTGTTTCAATAAGTTCGTTACGTATGATAAAATCTTACTAATATATCAAATTATTGACATGTATTGGCGGTAGGGGAGACTCCGCCGTCCTATTTCGCCTCCTTTTTATATACAGTAGAACAACGCTGCAGCTGTATTATGTTTTTTATAGAATAAGGATGACAAACCAGCACACAGTTCAACTGATGGTACGTGGATGCTGTGGTCTATGGACATCTACTTACCATCAGAAGGATTGGCTTGTCACCCCTGAGAACTAAGATAGAATGCCTAGTTTCCAGTAAACCTACTACGTACCACGTCTAAACGTATAAATTCTACAATGTATAACGAAGGGTGGCAGCGGATCTGCATTTTAACTCTTAATTTAAAATAAATGTAGATGTCAATGGGCCATAGCATCTACTTACCATCAGAAGGGTAGTGTACTCGTTTGTCACCTAGCGCTATGATAATGTATCTAACTCTCAAAACAAAACATTTTATTAGTCTACAATAATTTATTTTGTCCAGTTATAAATTCGTGTGGGCCAGAATGCTAAAGAAGACATAAGAAAAAAACTTACCATATGCAGGATTTAACTCACGTACTCCGGTGTGGTTAAGAATTTGACCATTTTGTAGATATTGACAAACATAATCTGCGAGCACTTCAAGCTTTTTGCTTGGTGCATGAAAGTACAGAAAAATGTATTTTCCCAGAAATGGGACCTAGCTAGATCGATTTTCCCACTGACCTCTATATGTACAAGTACAAGCATATATAGAAGTCAGTGAATTTTCCGCTTTCATGCTATAAAAGACAATGATCAAAAGTGTTCCAAATGTTCACCACTATCCAGATATAAGTTAAAAAATAGTCCACTAAATAGACAGTAATTTTCTTTATGTTAAGAAAGAAAAAAAAACATTGTCAGTAAAAAGTTATGACCAAATGAAAAATATATTTTTAATTTTCAATTTTAAGCGCCAGTTATTTTTCTATTTACAGTCAACCATTTTTCGTGGTGGTAATGACGACTCATCGTTACCACCGCATGAGTTGGAGATATCACAATAACTGTGATATATAAGTGCGAAAAAGAACCTAATTAGGTTAGGTTCTTTTATGACTATACTAAGCCTTTGGGCGAGAAAAGAAAAAGTCCTTCCCCGCATCGAAGACCAGCCATGGTTACAGTTCCGATCGATTCCTATCATTTTTAATATAGTTAATTTTTATCCCAAAAATAACTAAAACTACGTAAATAACAGTCACACTAAATCTGTGCAGTCAAAACAAACTGAAATGGACCGTAACTTAATACAGTAAGACTTTTAAGAGTGCAGTTTTATTTGTATTATTACTAATTCTGTCATTCAATAAAAATAAAGAAAAATGAACTTTATTTCAAGCACGTTAAAGTCTTTGCGTTCGTGGATTTGTACTGTGACCACAACATTCTTCCGGAGTTTGATAAATAATCAGTGCATAAAAATGTTTAACTAAAAATTCAATGTATGTATTATGATTATAACATAATATACCAATTGGGGTCTCTAAGGGTGTGCCTTAATTACGTTACATATTGTATAATATATATTATTGTGATATACATAATATATTGTAATTCTTTTTGTGCTTGACAATATTTGTTTTAAAATTGACTTACTAACTTAAACAGACTTACCTAAAAAGAAATCAAAAATCTACAAGAGCTATAAATTAAAACCAAACAAAATAATAAAAATAAAAATAGAAAGTATTTTGTATTTATTTCCCACTTCATATTAGTTCCTGATTTTGTGACTTCTTATCGATCGACGTCCACGCTATCGCTACAAATCCCAGAGAACGCTACACGACTACTGAAATCTACATCCAATAAAATAAAATAAAACCCATCCCGTACGTGACTATCGTAGATTTGTCGTTGAAGAAGGTAAGCCTAGACAATATGACGGTCTTAATACGGATAGAGAAATGAAAAGGCGTAAAGACAAGACTCGCATGACAATCGACTCCACCGAGTCAGTAATTCATTCTTGGGGCGATGTATACGCTTTTACAAAAAAATCCAGAAAATATACAAAATTTAACATACACAAAGTTCAAAACCTTTATTAAACTAAGTTTGTATAAAAAGAGTTATTATAATATTAAAGAAATTACGGATGATGTTAACCCCTGGGAAGGGTGATCGCTACCACGCTATTTCTAACTTCTTTTGTGTTGTTAATTGTAACATACATGATAGTAAGCTGTTATTTAAAAAAAATAGTACCGTTGGGTTTCTTGCTGGTTCTTCCCAAGACGGAGGTTTTTTTTCGCGAACCACTGGTAATGAAAAAAAATGACTTTCAATAAGTATTATTTATAATCCATTTTTAATAAAAAAAAATTAAAAAAAATGAATTGGTAGAACTTTTCCGGTTGGATAATTTTCTTTAAACGTTACGCTTAGCGTGTAGTAGCGGTGTGAGAATGTGTAAGAATAAGCACTATCCCACATCATTCTGTGAGTGACGTAACAGGCTACGGAGGAAAACTGATCAGGAGATAGCCGGCAGCATCTTTCCGATAAAAGCTCAAAATTACAAAAACACAGTGGTTGCCAACCCACATGCCAAACGTGGCAACTATGACAAATATATACCCTATGAGGCAATGTATATGAGAGTTCTATGTTCAGCAGTGGATGGACTGTAGTGGATGAATGGATGGATAGATACGTTAGCTTGGCAGACTACCACGCGGTCCAATTCACCTGACTGTAAGCGTATGTTGTGGCCCATATCCTCCTACGTCTACCATCGAATAAGAATCCAACTAGTTGTATTATCACTACTGAGAACTAAAATATTATAATGCCTTGTGACCAGTAAAGAGGGTTCTCTGTTTTCGTAATTAACCATATGAAATACACCGGCATCATGCTGCTATTTTACGATAATATTCGAGAGTGTTAGAAGCGATAGTAGCCTAATGGCAGGGCGCGGACCGCGAACTCAAAAAAGGTCGTGGGTTCAAATCCGCCATTGGACTACTAGCGTGAACCACTCGTAACACAAGCAATTTAAGCTTACCACAAGTGGTTAAGGAGAATATTAGTAATGTTTATAGCATTGTTAATATTCTTTAAAAAAAAGAAGAAAGAAAAAAGTGTGATTTTACCCGGTCGAGTCAACATATTTTCACTGGAGCCGTAATATAGCTACATCCTTTCTCTAGGACATACTGAATTAAATCTAAGAATCATATATATATATATATATATATATATATATATATATATATATATATATATATATATATATATATATATAGTGCCGTGTAGTGGCGGTTGAGAATATCCACTACCCCATATCTTCCCGTGCGTGTCGTAAGAGGTGACAGAGGGAGACAGGCAGGAGATGAGCAGCAGCATCTTCCTGATAACAGCAATGATGTAATAAAAAACTGCAGTTGCCAACCCGCTCGCCAAGCGTGGCAACTATGGCAAATATCCCCCCATGAGTAACGACGCAAACAAACGGCCCCCAGTCCCCGGTGGCCCCGCTATTTCTGGCTACGGTGGCGGCCATGGTAACGGCGGGGCAGGGGGTGCTAAGAATCTCCGGTGGAGGTTCGGTTGCCACCTACGACGACTCGACCCGGCAACACATAACGCACGCACCCTGAGAACTGACGAAAAGATACTGGAGTTGGAAGAAGAGGTAGACAAGTTGCGCTGGCATATTATTGGGTTATCCGAGGTCCGAAGACAGGGGGAGGACACGGTAATCCTCGAGTCCGGCAACTTGTTCTATCACAGGGAGGGCGACCATCCGTCCAAAGGAGGTGTCGGATTTATCGTCCACAAGTCTCTCGTTAACAACGTTGTAAAAATTGGGAGTGTGTCGACGAGGGTCGCGTACCTGATACTCAGAATCACCAAACGGTGTTCGCTGAAGGTCATACAGGTTTACGCACCAACCTCGACACATCCCGATGAGGAGGTGGAGGAAATGTATGAGGATATTTCCAAAGCCATGCATTCCTCCAAAACCAACTACACGGTGTTGATGGGAGACTTCAACGCAAAACTAGGCACAAGAGAAAGCGGTGAGCTGAAGTTAGGGAAATTTGGAGTGGGGCAACGGAGCCGTAGGGGCCAGCAGCTGGCCGACTTTATGGAAAAAGAAGAACTCTTTATGATGAACTCTTTCTTCCAGAAGCGGCCCAACAGGAAATGGACCTGGTCGAGCCCCGACGATTCGACAAAAAATGAGATTGACTTCATTATGATGACCAGACGCCAACTGTTCAGTGATGTCTCAGTGAAAACTGGCAGCTATCACCGAATGGTTAGAGGCACACTGAATCTAAACGTTAAGTTGGAGAGGTCTCGTCAAATGAAGTCAACGCTCGTGCTCTAATCCAGAATCCCGAAACCTTTCAGCTCGAGTTATGCAACCGCTTTCAGTGCCTAGAAGATTGCAATGCAGTGGACGATATGAATGACAAGCTCGTGGAAACTGTCCATGCGGTCGGAGCTAAGTTCTGAAACACCGGCCGCAGAAGAACACAAAAGCTCTCCAATCACACTCTTAATCTCATGGCTGTTAGACGGGAGATGAGGCTGCAATCGTCAACATGCAACTGATGATTTGACAGCATACAGGCAACTGAACATACAGATCTCCAAATGCATGCGGCGAGACTTACGCAAATTTAATACTGCTCGTATTGAAGAAGCGATTGAGCGGAACCAGGGCTCCAAAGTCTTTGCCAGAGATCTGTCTGCTAGTAAGAGCCAACTGTCAAAGCTGAAGACTGAGTGTGGCAGCATTGTTTCCGGGACACCTGAGATTCAGTGAGATTGAGAGGTTCTATGGGCGGGGTCGAGTTGACCCATTCGTGCTACAACTATACTTCTAATATAACTGCAGCATTGCCTCAACAAGATACGAAAACTATCGCTCCAGCTATTATTTGTTATCGCCTGAGTTTGTTAAAATAATTATTTTCGGTACTTTGATCATCGTTGGAGCCACACGCAAGTGTGAGTATCAATCCAAGAGAGAGTCTTATCCGACACTTTTCCGATGATATCCCGGACGTCAGTCTGAGCGAGATTAGAATGGCTCTCCAGCACCTTAAAAACGGCAAGTCCCCGGGCGAGGATGGAATTACAGCGGAGCTCCTGAAAGCGGGTGGAAAACCGGTACTTGAAGTCCTTCAGAGGCTCTTTAATTCCGTCCTCCGTGGTGGCACTACTTCGGAGGCGTGGAGCAGAAGGTGACAACGCCCTCTTGAAAAACTACAGACCGATATCCCTTCTGAGCCGCGTCTACGTGCTGTTTTCGAGAGTCATTACGAATCGTCTCGCACGCAGACTCGACGACTTCCAGCCTCCCGAACAAGCCGGTTTTCGAAAAGGCTTTAGTACCATAGACCACATACATACCCTTCGGCAAATTGTACAGAAGTCCGAAGAGTATAATCTGCCACTTTGCCTGGCGTATATGGACTATGAGAAAGCCTTTGATTCCGTCGAAATTTGGGCGGTGCTACAGTCTCTTCAGCGGTGCCAAGTTGAATGTCGGTATATCGAATTGCTGAAGTGTTTGTACAGTAGGGCTACGATGGCTATCCGAGTACAGAACCAGAGTATGAAACCTATCCAACTGCAGAGAGGTGTAAGACAGGGTGATGTTATTTCCCCGAAACTTTTCACCGCTGCATTGGAAGACGTTTTCAAGCTAATGGACTGGAAAGGATACGGTGTTAACATCAATGGCGAGTACATCACTCACCTTCGATTTGCCGACGAGATAGTCCTTATGGCAGAATCGCTGGAGGACTTAAGCACTATGCTCAATGACCTCAATAGTGCCTCCCAACGAATAGGTCTTAAGATGAACATGGACAAAACAAAGATCACGTTTAATGTCCATGTCACACCTATGCCGGTAGTTGTTGGGAGCACTAACAAATAGCCCGGCTAGGTAAGGCCAACTTCGACCGAGAGGTCAATCGACGGATTCAACTCGGCTGGGCAGCTTTCGGGAAATTACAACGCATCTTCTCGTCAGGTATACCTTAAAACCTGAAAACTAAGTGCTATACCAATGCCTGTTGCCAGTGATGACATATGGAACTGAGACGTGCTCCTTCGCTGCTGGCCGTATGAGGACGCTCAAAGTCGCTCAGCGAGTTATGGAGAGGGCTATGCTTGGAGTTTCTTTGCGTGATAAACTTAGAAATGAGGATATCCGCAGTAGAACCAGAGTGACCGACATAGCCCAACGGATTAGTAAGCTGAAGTGGCAATGGGCCAGCCTTATAGCTCGAAGAACCGACAACCGTTGGGGAAAAAAGGTTCTCGAGTGGCAGCCTCGTACCGGTAGACGAAGTGTAGGGTGACCCCCCACTAGATGGAGTGACGACCTGGTAAGGCATGCAGGAAGTCGATGGATGTAGGTGGCTCAGGACCGTGCTTTGTGGCATAACTTGAGGGAGGCCTATGTTCAGCAGTGGACTTGTAAAGGGCTGTAATGATATATATATACATAAACATACATAAACACTCACGCCTGTCACCCAGAGGGGTAGGCTGACTACGGACTTCCATTTGGCACGATCCTAACATACCTCTTTCGCCTCCTTTACATCCATATATCTACGCATACATGCTCGTCGGTTAAGGGTAATTCTAACGTGGCCCATTTTCAAAATATCGCCAATTTGGCCGATAAACTTTTTTCTAGGGCGTCCCTTCCCGACTCGGCCGTTCACATCTGCCATATAAATTTGCTTTGTCACTCTTTCCTCATTCATTCTTTCTACGTGACCAAACCACCGAAGTATTCCTTTCTTAATCCTGGTCACAACATCATCTTGCATACCACATTTATCTCTTATCACGCACTGTTCTCACCCTGTCACTCAGATTCAACCCTAGCATATTCCTTAAAGACCGCATTTCTACAGCATTTATTCTACTTTCGTGCTTCTTCTGCCACACCCAGCTTTCACTACCATACATTAAAGTAGGGATTAACACAGCATTATGAATTACCATACGTGCCTGTTTTGACACATTTTGGTTCTTCGTATTAGAGTGTAGTGCCCCATTCACTCTATTCCCTGCATTTAATCGTCGTTCTATATCCCTATCATATCTACAATCCCTGCTAAATACACATCCCAAATACACAAACTCATCCACTTGCTCAATTAACTCTCCTTCTATTTTTATTTTACATACCGTTTTGCTTTCTTCTCTTTCAAAAACCATCACTTTCGTCTTACTTACGTTCACTTTCATACCCCTTTCTTTTAATTCTCAGTTCATTAATGTAACCATCGGCATACAAAAGGCATTTGACGGTTAACTCGCCCATTCTTAACCCACATTCTTCATCTTTCAAAGTTTGCAAACACTGGTCCATAAATAGGTTGAACAGCCAAGGGGAAGCTACACAGCCCTGTCTGACACATTTTTGGATGCCAAACCAGTTCGAGTAGACCCCATTGATCCTGATACAAGCACTAGAGTTCCTATAAAGAGACCTTAATGCCTGTATCAAACCAGCGCTCAACCCATATGAGTTCAGTGTTTGCCATAACACATTCCTGTCCACTCTGTCATAAGCCTTTTCCAAGTCCATGAACGCACAAAAAACTTTCTAGTTTTTGGCCAAAAACTTCACCGCAATCATGCGCATGGAAAAGACTTGATCTGCGCACCCCATTCCCTTTCTAAAACCCGCTTGCACATCCCAAATTTTTCCATCAGCTTCATTCATAACTCTTTCAATTAACACCTTAGCATACAGTTTACCCACAATACTAAGCAAGCTGATACCGCGGTAGTTTTTGCAGTCCTGCTGTGACCCTTTTCCTTTATATATTGGTACTATAACTGCTTTACACCAGTCATCCGGTACCCGTTTTAATTCCCAACATAAATTAAACAAGGTGTACAGCAGGCCTGCCACCACTCCCTCTCCAGCCCTTAGCATCTCTAGTTTCAGAGTGATACTCTATCATATCCAGCTGCCTTACCTGCTTTCATGCTTTTCATTGCTTTCATTATTTCATCTACACTTATCTCCATACCCTTTTCCACTTCTTTCGGAATTTCTAGTTCATTTAATTCAGACCACTCTTCACTCATAAACACGCTTTCAAAGTATTCCTTCCATCTGTTTAAATTCGAAACTTCATCATTCTGAATACATCCATTCTCGTCTCTTATAGCATTTATTATAGGCTGTTTTGTGTTTCCCCTGGCAGTTTATACGAGTTTCCAGAACATTTTTATGTTAGCCTGGAAATTATCAGATATCCTTCTATCATTCTTATCCATTCTTTCTTTCTTTTTTCTTTCAACAACTTCTTTCAACAACTTTTTTAAGTATATATATGTATATATATGTATATATATATATATATATATATATATATATATATATATATATATATATATATATATATACTTTTACAATAAATAAAAACTTGAAAAATCTTAATGATATCTAATAATGGCGCTTGACAATTACAGGGAGTAGCGACAAAGGAGATATCTGATACTGCAACCGACAATTCGAAAGCTATCTTTCTCACAATGGAGAAGGCCCAGCAGCGTACTGCTACGGGCTTATTAAAATGAAGAGTAGAAAAGACGTTAAAGATGAGATATCTCTAAAAACCTTAATTACAGTAAAGAAAAACCAGTAAAATAAAACAATAATTTGTTTTATTATTCGTTTAAAACACATTATACGACATTTATTTACCTACACATATATGGGTAAAGAGATTCTTAAACATAAACACTATTTTAAGAACGACGTCTTTTGATTACATCACAAGAGTTATCTGCCCATAGTGTAAATTATAATAGTTTTGTGAGTAAGCAATCTCAGAATTCTCGAATATTGGAAACTCGATTAACAGTCTCTTTTACAGTGAACCGAAGATTACAGTGCTGAGGCACAGTTTATTGAAAAAATGAAGCCCTGGATTTAGAAGCTAATATAAAAAAATCTTTTTAGTTTGTAAAGTCGGAATTTATTTTTTACCCTTTGGAGTAGTTTTAGGTATATTATAAGTTCAGGGTAGGTAGCAATTTGCATATTGTCTTAACAGTTTCATTAAAATCCTCATACCATATTTTTCTACCCTGAAATTGGTACGGGGTGGAATTTTTTTGTAATGAATATAGTGTCATTCCTGTAGTAGTGTAGCCTATTCAATTAAAAATGATTTTTAAATCAGGTCAACTATATCTAAGAAATCATAAAAAAACTTACGCGTCGAAAACAAAACCTTCTTTTTATTTGAACTTGGTCAAAAAAACTGCATCAAATATACAAAGACATGCCTCTTTACATATACTTTATTTTCTGAATCGCAACATAAATTATTTTTCATAGAATAGGCAACGAATTGGATCGAAGCCACCGACGTCTTACAACATATTAAACATCAGAATAAAAAGGAAAAGAAATCAGTCCCATTTTATACGGAACCAATTTCTTTGACCGGTTTGTCATTCAACCAGCCGGGCCTATTTCACGTCTCAGCAATACCGTAACGGCCTTCTTTTTAATTCCTAGCACGTCTACGACAGCATAAGACGTCGATTTAACTGGGGATTTGTCTTCTAGGAGATTATTTCACCCCTCTTCATCCCCTGGATCTAAATCGAATAGGCTGCGTCGTAGCAATGAAGAGATGCTTTCTTAATTGTATTTTCTATGAAAGGGCCCTTTTTGTAAATTGCGTAATAGCAATTTGACATTATACATTTTTAATTATTATTATATTTAACTTAATTGTAGAATTTTACGTTATGTATAAGACGTTGACTTGCGCTGTATTTTCTTTGCTTTTTTTAATCTAACTATATCAACAAGATAGTGTAAGCCGATTATGCCCATTAGTTGTCTATTGGCACATTAGTGACAACTTGTTCCTCAAATATCAACCTCGAGAACGGTTCGATTTTCATAATGACTCCCTTTCACTTAAGTTGAGACTATCGGAAAGTTTGGGGTTGAAGAATGCACTTGATTCACCGACCTCTAGATATACAAGTACGCACTACGTTACAGTAAGCTTTTAAGAAATGCTCTCCGTTTGTCAGTGAACACACAAAATATCCCTTCCATCATTTATAAATCTTGTCACTCAATTAAATAATTATCGCACTTCTTAAATTGTAGCCTTGTTTACGGCTAGACTTCAAATACATGTGTTAAGGATCTGTGGCGCAAGGGCTATATATATATATATATATATATATATATATATATATATATATATATATATACAGAGTGTTAGTGTAAACACCGCTGTCCTTGAAACCAGTGGTTTGGTTTCACTTATCCTCTCGTCAGTCCAAGACCTTCTAAAGGTTGCTGTCAAAAAGTACGCATCTGTCCACAACCATCAGAAGGTTGCTGTTTACTTATGAACTTCAGATTCGAATCAGCCCTCGTAAAAGTATACGTATCTCCCTATAACTGGTACAACATGCAGGGAATTAAACAAAGACGGCAATTAATATCACACACGCTTCATAAATGAACCATAGAACTGTGAAATAGTAATACATTTATTCCGTTCAGTTGCTCGTTCTGTGACGCGGTGTCGTGTGTTTACGTGCAAAGTATTAATTGTTGAAAGTGATTTCGGAAGTTAATATTAAAGATAAACATGAATGGGTAAGTCATAAATACTTTTCTATTAATTTAAAACATATTAAATGACGATTTGTACATAAATAGTTCCATTTTATCAAACATTGCTTGCCATTTCGACCGCCATATTGATACCATGTTCGTATTAATTTCAATTGTTTTAAATTAAAAGTACAATTGTGAATGGTAAACACTGTTTTAATATCGTTAACATACTTATTTACAAACATAAGAATAATTACAATTGTATAGTTTCGATTAAATATTTCATAAAACTAAAAATAACAAATTGCTTAAATCTCGCGTCCACCTGGCGGTCGTGGACAGACATGGGTCGTAAAGTTATTTACACGAAATCCGCCATCTTAGAGAGCAGGTTGTATAGTATTGATACGATTTTGGGAATGCCAGTGTTGGTATATTTTTACGATAATTTTTGGTGCGGATTTTTATTTGTTTTTCTTATTTGTTTTGTTTTATTTTTTTGTCAGTAAATTATTTTACTTTTTGTATGTGCATGTCATCATATTTTTATGCACTTGATTGACAAGTGAAACACTTTTTGTTTTCACTCTTAGCCCAAGGTTATCTGGAAGAGATTGCTTTTTGTACGTAGTAGTTTTTATTGCTAAGCAATAAGCCTTAGCTCGTTGCGGTGCTATAGTTGGAATAGCCTCAAAGTACGAAACGGTCACCCATACAGTTGCAAGCTAACGCGTGCATTGCTTAACCTTTGTAATGGATCTCGCACGTAAGCTATCACTAGGCTAGGGTCACTTCAAATTAAGTAAAATTAAAAAAAATCAAAATAACAAAAATAAAAACCTTTATTTTGGCAAAAAAGAATTGTCAAACATTTTTTATAATAACATTCAAATGTTAATTAAAAATATAAAAAAGCAAAGAAAAATAACTAATTTGTATTTCGTTTTAATTTTATGTTCATGATTACAATTATTAAAGAAGTCACCACAGAGCGTATCCATACTAGCATAGCTGGGTACTACGTCATACTTGGTGCTTTTTGTAGTGAATGTGTAACTTTTAGTTGATGATTTCTAACATAATTTTGTATGAAAGATGCCTTCTTTGTTTTGTTTTTAGCTTAGGAAATGTTATTAAATTTAGGAATATACATTCACATATAAATAAATTACAAAATTGTTCGTTACAAATGCAAAAGTTTGAAAGCATTTTTTTAGGGTCACTTTTTCAAGTGTTTGTTACAACTCGTTTATTTCTTAATAACTAAATAGTTGTAACATTTGAAACTGTTTATATTAAGAACAAAGACCATACTATAGAATAAGTTAAGATTTAATGCCCATTGTGCCTCAGGCATCGTCGATATTGAAGTACAAAATGTGCCTTTTTTTGTGCCTGTTTCGGGTCATCTTAAGTGGCCCACATTATTGTCGAGCTTGTGGTGTGAAAAAACTGTACGTAGAGTTGTGTCGTTTTTATTCATTATTGTAAAGTGTGTTATTGTATAGTAAATGAAGTAAATATTTATTGAAATAATTGCTTAATTTTTTAATGATTACATTTTATATTCAACAAACTGGAAAAAAATCGCTTCTAGCAATTTTACCATCGAATTTATAACATACCAAAAGGGTGAACGTACACATTTACACATATTCTATTAGCTTATTTAACAATAATTCTAACAACATATCATATTATATAGTTCCCATACATAAATATTAAGATATTGCCATTTTAATGACACGCGCCACGTAGGCAATATATCACTCGTTTAGGGTTTGACAGATGCGCCAAAGCGGCTATTTTGGCCCGGACTGCTGAGAGGATAAAGAACGTAAATTCAATGAATTTAAAAAAAAACGCCATTTTCTTTCATAAAATTTTAAAAGTTTCTGTCCGACACCGTCCGTAAATTCATGGATACCCTATGCGCCCGAGTGACGTAATCACTGTAAAGATCACCGCCCGCGCTAGCAACCTATACAACATTCAACATAAAAACACAATCTTTTCCTTCATACTTTCATCCTGGCTTAGGACGAGCAAAAATTGAGGAATTAAGGAAAAATTGAGATTTTATTAAAAAAATATTGTTATTTTTCATTGAATTTACCTTCTATAAGTGAAACCAAACCACTGGTTTCAAGGACAACGGTGTTCACACTAACACCCTGTATATATATATATATATATATATATATATATATATATATATATATATATATATATATATATATATATATACCCTTAGGAATGAATTTTTTTCTTCTAATTTATAAAAAACCACCCTGAATTATTTAATGAAAAGTTTTAAAGAAAAGATTTCGAAAAGAGATTTTATGAAGTATCTAAAAAGCTACTTCATGAAAAGGAATTATTAACATCAGTCCACAATTGACGAAGATATCGCGCCACATATAGAGAAAGAAAAAACATACCTTCAAAGTATATTGCGCTGGTTAAAACTTCTCGTGAATAAAGTAGCAGGTTATTTACGAAAAGTTAATTAAAAATACGCATAACATAAAATTTAACTATATAAGGTACAAAAGAAGGGAGTAAAATCAATAACAAAACATCTAAGTAATGGCTGCGTTTGGCAGATAAAAGCGCTAGCAAGCGCTTGTAAGCAAAATAGCGAAACTAAACAGTTTGCAGCCAGGACACGTTTGCTAACTTCCGTAGCGCTGACACAATCCGCCATTTTGCTTATTTAACTTGATTGTTTTGAAGCAGAGTTTATAAATTGTTTTGTGCAATATTAGTTGTAATATAATGACATGAATAAACATATTATACATGTTTTTAAAAATTCATGATTGGTAAGTTTTTAATATGAATACTTTACAAACATATATTTAAATTAGGTTAGGTTTCCCGGTTAAAACTAACTTCGTGTCCCAGAGGAAAATAGTCACTTACGATTTGACAGCGCTTATCGCTTACGATCGCCATTTTTCTTACAAGCGCTTGCTAGCGCTTTTTTCTGCCAAACGCAGCCAATGAAACGCGACTTTCAAATATTTTAAGTCGATGACGTAAACGCTATTGCTATTCACGTGTCACCTGCCACTTAGCGGTCACGTATATGTGATTTAAACATTATAATATGATGTATTTCTTGTAGCTTTGAAGTATTAAGGCAATTCATGTACTTTACTAGTTATTAATATTTTTTATTCTCATGGTTTAATTAACTTTTGTATATAATGAGGGTAACAAACGAGCACAGAGTCCACTTGATAGTACGTGAAAGCTGTGGCAAATAGACATCTACATCATCCTATTACAGAATTAAAAATGCAAAAGTGCTGTCACCCCTTAGACCAAAGATGGAATGCCTCGTTTCCAGTAAAAAGACTTCGGTTCTCTACGCTCACCATACGAAACTGCTTATTAAACTGCTATTTCACGTTGGTATTCTGTGAGACCATGATCTGTTTCCGGTCGAGCTGACTCATTCGTGCTGCAGCCATAATATAGCTACAGCGTGAGTCTACCCCGTTATAAAAAAATATTTGACTATTTGGTGGTGGTGATGGTGGTGAAACCATCAACACCATCACAGCCTATCAAAAGTATACTGCTGAACATAAGATCTCTCATACATTATCTCGTAGGGGGGATATCTGCCATAGTTTCTACGCTTCTCATGTGAAATGGCAAAGGCATTTTATATTATTTTGAGTTGGTGTCAACTCGCCTTCTACGACATCCACGTCTTGACATGGTGTAGTATAGTTGACTCCGCCACTGCACGGCACAACCAATTTTGTACGTGGTAGAGCCATGCTGCAGTTATATTAGTTATATAGTTGTAGCACGAATGGGTCGGCTTGACCGGAGAAGAACCACGCTTTCACAGAATACCAGCGTAAAATAGTAGCGTAATGCTTCTGTGTTTCGTATGGTGAGTGTAGAGAACCGGAAAACCTTTTTACCGCACCCACCCACAGCACTTAACAACATTAAAACTTATACTTAGAGACTACTATTCTACGAAGAAGTTTTGCATTATAAAATCTATACAAAATTCTCTATCCTGCGGTCTAAACAAAAGTCAGGTTTTACTTCATTACAAAAAGACTTTATTGTATTTTAATAACAAAAAAAAACCATACCAAGTGAATGTCCGCAGCTTGAAAATCACAATTACTCAATTTCAATATATATTACTCGAAATAATTTACGTAAAAAGATAAATCATATTCACACAAACACTTTCATTACAATTTTGTGATAAAAAACTATACTAAAACACTAATAAAACATTAGAAAAATACAAAAATCAACACAATAACATTCACGCGATACTTGGCGTATGAAATTAACATAGATTATAAATAAATATCCATAGGATAACTGCTTTTTTATTGCAATAGAAGATAGAGAATTTCATATTGATTCTATAATGCCAAACTTCTTCCTGGAAAATATTTCTCTATATATATAAGTTTTTATGGCTTAAAGTGCGGTGGGTGGGTGCGGTCTCATAAGACCGCTAGGGATTTGACGGAATATGGCCACAGTCTCATGAGACCGCCTGGGGGATTGAGAGGTTACTGGAAACGAGTTCTCACGGGTGACAACGCATCTGCATTTTGATTCATAATCGAGGATAGATGTAGATGTCTATCGGCCACAGCAACCACTTATCATCAGGTGGACTGTGTGCTCATTTGTCATCCTATCCTATAAAAAATTAGAATTGCGGGCTGAGACGTTCTATTTTAGGCTTATTGTATACGTGATAATTATACTACCCTATATACTATACTATCTATACATATACTACCTTAGTAGTGACTTCATCATCATCATCATCATTACAACCCTTCACAAGTCCACTGCTGAACATAGGCCTCCCCCAAGGTATCCCACAAAGCTCGGTCCTGAGCCACTTGCATCCATTGACTTCCTGCATGTCTTACCAGGTCGTCACTCCATCTAGTGGGGGGTCGCCCTACACTTGGCCTACCGGTACGAGGCTGCCACTCGAGAACCTTTTCTCCCCAACGGTTGTTGGTTCTTCGAGCTATATGGCCGGCCCATTGCCACTTCAGCTTACGAATCCGTTGGGCTATGTCGGTCACTCTGGTTCTACTGGGGATATCCTCATTTCTAATTTTATCACGCAGAGAAACTCCGAGCATAGCCCTCTCCATAGCTCGCTGACCGACTTTGAGTGTCCTCATACGGCCAACAGTGAAGGACTACGTCTCGGTTCCGTAGGTCATCACTGGCAATGGCAACACGCACTGGTTGTACAGCTTAGTTTTCAGGTTTTGAGGTATACCTGACGAGAAGATGTGTCGTAATTTCCCGAACGCTGCCCAGCTGAGTGAAGTCCGTCGATTGACCTCTCGGTCAAAGTTGGACTTACCTAGTCGGACTATTTGTCCCAGGTAAACGTACTCGTCAACAACTTCGAGCTTAGTGCTGCCAACAACGACCAGTATAGGTGTGACATGGACATTAAAAATGATCTTAGTTTTGTCCATATTCATCTTCAGACCTATCCGTTGGGAGACATTACTGAGGTCATTGAGCATAGTGTTTAAGTTCTCCAGCGATTCTGCCATAAGGACTATCTCGTCGGCAAATCGAAGATGAGTGATGTACTTGCCATTGATGTTAACACCGTATCCTTTCCAGTCCAGTAGCTTGAAAACGTCTTCCAATGCAGCGGTGAAGAGTTTCGGGGTAATAACGTCACCATGTCCTACACCTCTCTGCAGTTGGGTATCTTTTGTACTCTGGTTCTGTACTCGGATAGCCATCGTAGCCTTACTGTACAAACATTTCAGCACTTCGATATACCGACAGTCAACTTGGCACTGCTGAAGAGACTGTAGCACCGCCCAAATTTCGACGGAATCAAAGGCTTAGTCCACATACGCCAGGCAAAGTGGCAGATTGTACTCTTCGGACTTCTGTAAAATTGGAGGACGGAATTAAAGTGTCTCTGAATGACTTCAAGTTCCGGTTTTCCACCCGCTTTCAGAAGCTCCACTGTAATTTCATCCTCGCCCAGGGACTTGCCGTTTTTAAGGTGCTGGATAGCCGTTCTAATCTCGCTAACTGACGTCCGGGATATCATCGGAATAGTGTCGGATAAGAATTGCTCTTGGATAGTTACTCACACTATCCAACGAAGATATGTACAGCTGCCCATAGAACCTCTCAATCTCACTTCGAATCTCAGGTGTCCAGGAAACGATGTTGCCATACTCAGTATTCGGCTTTGACAGTTGGCTCTTACTGGCAGACAGATCTCTGGCAAAGACTTTGGAGCCCTGGTTCCGCTCTATCGCTTCTTCATTACGAGCAGTATTAAAGTTGCGTAAGTCTCGCCGCATGCATTTGGAGATCTGTCTGTTCAGTTGCCTGTATGCTGTCTATAAATCTGTTAACGATAGCAGCCTCATCTCCCGTCTAACAGCCATGAGAGTAAGAGTGTTATCGGAGAATTTTTGTGTTCTTCTGCGGCGGGTCTTGCAGAACTTGGCTCCGACCGTATGGACTGTTTCCACGAGCTTGTCATTCATATCGTCCACTGCATTGCAATCTTCTAGGCTAGTAGTAGTAACTTAACGTGATGTAACGCTTAGCATTTTCATATTATAAAAATAATTGTCTTATATAAATACTTATACAATAATTTGTATTTACGTCATACAACTATTATACGCCTATTACACAGACCATATATATTATATGGTCTGTGTAATAGGCGCATTGAAGATCTCTAATGTACACTCAATTCATAATAGTGGGTCAAGCAAACAATCACTTAATGCCACAATAACTTAGTTCAAGTTAGGTCATCAGAAACTGGGTAAGACCTAGTGTAAATATATGCACGTTCGAGAACTGGTTCAAGTTAACAACAATAGCTTAAAGTAATATCTTGAATCAATTGAGTAAATATGACCGGAACTTACTTTATTTTACGGTATAACTATATACTCTTCAACGGCTAACATACAGCTGATCATGGAAAAAGCATGGAGTGGTCAAGTCAATTTTACAATCTAACCCTGTAACTTATTGATGGTTATAAAATACTTTAAAAAACTGCTCAAACTGCGAAAACTTAAATTTCATGGAACTTCAGCAACCCTAATTAGATTTCCACCTGCAACAATTTTAACTGCTTTTTTATAACATAGGTAACATACCAAAAATTAAACTCTTATGCCGTCATCATACGGTGCATAATTCAATAGTGATATTTCATTATCACGAAATACAAATCGTTCCTAAAAACGACAATAAATAACTATATTAGATCATGAATAAAGAATATTAAATTATATATTTTTAATCTGAATGGTTTAAATATATTCGAACAAAATAAATAGCTTAGGTGAGCTAGGAGACCTGGGAGCCAGCTGAGCTTAGGTAAAGACAATTCAGGCACACGCTGAGACAAATGAAACGTACACCGACACGGTAAAGCCACGACCCGTTTCAAGCGCACTCCGAGTCTAGGGTTGGCAAATTATATTTAATATTTCATATTATATCGATGATTTCAACTAAATTACAATACAATTGCTGTGAAATTTTTTATTGTTACTCTGTTAATTTTTTTGCTTAATTGATCACAGTAATTAAAATGTATTATGAAATGATGTGTTCGAGATAATTAAATGTAAGTACCGCGTAGTGACGGTGTAATTATATCGACTATCCCATGTCATCCCGTGGGTGTCGTAAGAGGCGATAGAGGGAAACAAGTCATGAGATGGGTGGCAGTGCCTTTCTAATAACGACTAAAAATAAAAAAATAAAATATCCCCCCTATGAAACAATTTATGGGGAGGCCTATTGTTTAGCAGTGGTCTTTAAAAGGCTGTAACGGTAACACTAATTAAAACTAAAGATTATTATTATGCGATACTGCTAGCGCAACTGTAATTCAACTGCTCTACGTTCAATAATTATAAATCATTCCTAAAATGGGAAAAACTTGCAACTGTATACAAAATAACACGGGCTGTTAGAAAAGAAGATGGGTTTATAAGAGGATGATATACTTATAGTCTCCGTAAGCGATATTTTTCTATAGTATAAGTGACGTCAGGTTTATGTTATAATACTAGATGAGTCCGAAAACCTTCATTATATTTTAATTAAATATCCCACTACGTTTTTTATAATGAATCTGAAAAAATTGATGTGTCATATCGATATATTAAATGAATATACTCTATCCCTATTTTGAAGTACACTGCTCTACGACTCTACGACACACTCTAGCAGAATGTACTCGGTTACAACATCAACACATGACGGAACAAATATGGCACGAGATGTCTTCTAATAACTTTGACACTAAAGTTTATTCTTAGCTTTGTTATATAAATATAATATTAGATAAAAAAAGTTCAAATTTTTATTAAACCTAGTTTTTATCTATTAAAAGCCAGTACTTAGCTACAATCTAACTGTTGGTAAGTGTTGGAATAGCTACTGTACCTATGTGGTTTTATTGCACAGTTCAAGCATATTTTAAACTTTATATGTAATAAAGCCACTAAACTGATTACATGATCGATTCCTCCGATCTTTCTTTCTCTATTTTTATGCGATTTTCCTCCTTAAAGGAAATCTTTTACAGCCACTATTGTGCACTTGTAGAATTCTTTGCCTTTCTACATCCATCTTGCTAAATATCTTATTACTTTCAAGTGTTGCTAACATATTACCTAGTAATATAATAAATCATTTTAACTTTTTGCTTTTAAACTTTGACCTCTATCAATTGTATAATTATGTATTTATTTATTTATTTATTCTTTTTTGTACACCACAATACAGAACATCAATATAGTTAAAACTAATTAAAGTATGTACAATAGGCGGTCTTATTACTGAAAGTGATTTCTTCCAGACAACCTTTGCGTAGAGGAATGTTGCAAACAAAAGTTAAGTATGTATTAAAAATAAATAAATTGTACATCATCATTAATCATCATTAGAGTCCATCTAATGTCCATTAAAAATAGACCTTAACCACCTGCATCTATCGACTTCCTGCATCTCTGACCGGGTCAATACCTCATATGCCTACATGAAGAAGTGATGATCTGGTAAGAGACGTGACGCACTACACTTTGCTTGCCGATCCGAGGCTGCCACTCGAGAATAACTTTATACAGACGAAGAACGAATTAAGGTAAGTGCTCAACTTACATATATACCATTTTGCCTAATTTAGGCAAAATGATATATTTTGTCTAGTTATGAGTGATGATGTAGCAGGGTAATTCGTCAACTCCTTTGCTTTATATATTAGGGAGTGAATCGATATTTTTTCCTTTTTTTATAATATTAGCAGCCTATAGAAACTTGCAAAGAACTTTAAACGAAGATGCGCTGGTATATTAAAATATATTACCTGTCTTAAGGTGGCATTCCACGCTGCTTAATATTGTGGCAGTTTGGGTACTATGATAAATGGAGTGGACGAAAAATCAATATTTATTTTTAATAAAATGAGTCATCACTATGGAATTCCATGAAATCCACTAGCGTAGTTTTTTTACTTCACTATTTTTATATAAGCCCAAATCTTGATTGTCACTAAATAATACCAAAAGAGTTGCAACTACAGCAATAAGTTCTTCTTCACTTGATATTTTGTATTAACAAAATGGCTTCAAATCCTGGACTCATACAGACCAATACGCGCCATTGATAATGCCTGACTGCGTTATGTAATCCGTGACCATCAGCCTTCCATGGTATCGCTCGCACTTACTTCTTCTTTGAACGCATCATTGCTTGGTGGCAAAAATAGAAAGGCGGATGGCGTCACGGTGCTTTTTAGCCTAGGCCATCGTCTTCCGACGATGTCCTGGGCTAAGAAGGACCTTTTCGATGAGCTTATTCGATATTTTACAGTTTTTTTTTTCAATTAAATTATTAGAAATGATCTTTACTTACCACAATTTATAAGGACTTGTAGTTCATAGTATTCGAAATATTACCCGGAAATAAAATCATATTTTTGTTAACAATATTTAATGAAAAAAATACAGCAAAGAATTTTAAATTAAATCGAAATATTTTAATATCCCAGACTTGCAGATTTTCATGCATTCATACCGCAAATGCTATGTTAAGTAAACCTCCATAAAACAACGTCGTAATAAGGCACGGATGAAGTCGTGAGATCAAGATGTCACGGAAGCGTGCTTTAAGGCTATCTTTGGAAGAGGCCAATGTTTAACAGTAGACTTGTTATGACTGCGTACTGATAGTTTATTCTTCTTCTTCTTAATCAATCTGTCAACTGCTTGACATGAGTCTTTCCTCAAGTATTTTCTTTTGTGACACTTAACAAGCATATTATGTTACAAATACGAGTAATGTCTATGTTCTATTTGAATATAGCATCTGCAGCAGCTACAGCAGCACTTATTAAATCCTAGTACATCTATTAACCATCTACTTGACAAAAATAGTGTATACATATGATCTCAATCAGTAAAGTCGTTCAGAAGTTACACGAACACGCACCAACAATTATCATAAAGGTTATGTATGATATGAATATAATATGCGGCGGGATAATAGTTCTACGATTACTGTAAGAGGCGACGGCAACTGGGAGTAGCATAAGGGTGCGACACGTCTCGTACTACAATTCGCACTCCCCTGTTAAGCGTATCGATTTCAAGAAGTGTCCCCAGAATTTCTAGTTCCTATAGGGAAAACGTAGATGGATAGGTAGATGGGTTATTAAAAAAACATATTTATACATTAAAGGTTTATGAAGTAAACGTATTGTTATCAGTCTCAAAGTAAAACGTTTCGAATTCCGGTATGTAATATTTTGGTTGTTGTTAAAGAACACTCCACGCCAGAAAATGCGTGGGAAAAGCTTGTATTATTATATTCACTGTGTAAAGAATTTCCCAACTTCTTTGTAAGCTGTGATTTTTATACATAATTAAGTAATGCAACTACCAGGTTATTTTAATTTTCGTACATTAAGCAAAGCCAATACATTTGACATATAATTACTTAATAACAATTATTACTCAACTCAACAAAAATGTCCACTGCTGATGCTGTGCGGGAAATGACCGATAACGTCTCTCAAGAATTAGATAAAGGCAACCAATCAATTGGCATTTTCCTTGACCTTGCAAAAGCATTTGATACGGTTTCTATACCTATCCTATTAAATAAGTTAGAGAGCATAGGTATTCGAGGTAAGCAGCTTCAACTTTTTAAGAATTATTTAGAAAATCGATATCAATGCATAAAAATCGATAAGGTTGTTAGCTCTGAACAAAAAAATACTCATTTTGGCGTGCTTCAAGGAAGTGTATTAGGGCCAACCCTATCTTTGATTTATATAAATGACCTTTGCAATCTTGAACTTAACTCAGGTAAAATAATATCTTACGCAGATGATACCGTGCTACTTTTTTCCGCAAATACAGTTTACAAGGTTTATTCATATGCTCAGCAAGGTTTTGATAGAGTTAATAAATGGCTCCAACAAAACATATTAACACTGAATACGGACAAAACCAAATATATTCATTTTTCTATGCGCAGCTCAACCCAGCATATAACCATTCCAGAACTTTATGCACATCAATGTTACTCAGTCACAGAGTCTAAATGTTACTGCCCAGTTATTTCTAACACAAAAACTGTTAAGTACCTTGGAATAATTATAGATTCTACGTTTACATTTAAAAACCACATAAACCACCTATGCAATAGAGTTCGTAAACTAATGTTTGTTTTAAAAAAAATCGTTCTTTTGCTGATAATAACGTAGTAAAACAAGTATATTACGCATTATGTCAGTCAATACTCACCTATTGTATAACCTCTTGGGGTGGAGCAGCCAAAACTACACTATTACCACTGGAACGCGCTCAAAGAGCTGTATTAAAAGTTGCAACATTCCGTCCTATTCTATTTCCATCCCATCTCTTACACAAATCCTATAATGTCCTCTCAGTGCGCCAGTTATTTGTTATGAGCACGTTACTAAAACAGCACTTAAGATTGCCTTATAGAAGAGAGGTCACTGATAAAAGGCGCAAAGATAAAGTAATAGAAACTAACATTAGAATAAGGCATTATTTCATGCATAGATTTTTTACATTTCTCGGCCCTTTTTTGTATAATCAAGTCAATGCAATTTTGTATATATATTCATTAAAAATGGCAGACTGTAAGAAGGTAATTCGAACATGGTTACAAAATTTCTACGTGGTAGAGCCATGCTGCAGTTATATTAGTAGTATAGTTGTAGCACGAATGGGTCGGCTCGACCGGGGAAGGACCACGCTCTCACAGAATACCAGCGTGAAATAGTAGCTTAATGCTGCTGTATTTCGTATGGTGAGTGTGGAGAACCGGAGACCCTTTTTACTGGAAATGAGGCATTCCATCTCAGTCCTCATGGGTGACAACGCATCTGCATTTTGATTTGGAATGGAAGATAGATGTAGATGTCTATGGGCCGCAGCAACCACTTACCATCAGGTGGACTGTGTGCTCGTTTGTCACGCTATTCTATAAAAAAAAAATGTGTCATACGATGATACAGAGAAGTTGCTGATTGTTTTAAGTTTATTAATATCATAAGTAAATTAATGATAATGTAATTTACCCAAATAACCCTTATTAGTTAATACGTTATTCATTTTATATAAGAAACAGAAAATATTTGTTAATGTATCTTTTAGCACATACACCTGAGATACAGGTTTATCCTAGTTCAGGTGCCTGTTACTGTAGACTATTTTTAAGTTAAGACTTATTGGAATAATTTGTACATTTTATCAAAATAAAATAAATTATTATTATTATTATTGTGGGGTATCAATATAGTTTTCTCATCTGGTTGGGTTCTTATTATTATTATTATTATTATTATTACTCGGTGGTAAGACTTCTTTTCGGCCTAAGAGTCCGAATGGGTAGCTACCACACTCTTGCCTATAGCTGCTGTGTTCCAGTCTGAAGGGTATACAGAGGTAGTATAATCACATGCTGTGAGGTATTTTATCTTAGTCCTCAGAGTTGATAACTCATCTTTGGCAACTGTAGCCTCTTTTGTTTGAAGTTTTCTGGAGATGTCCATGCTGCCGTTCTTTGCAATTAACTTTCAACCAAGGTTTTAGAGTGTGGTGTACTATAGAATTTGTCGAATAAACGAAAGCACGTATCGAATAATACTATGTGCAGCTGGGCTAGCCAAAAGTTATAACTTATTTACAAATTATATTGGAAAACCTATTTTTTATGTATTTTATATGGGGAAATGCCTTCGCATAACAGCCTCGCGGGGGCAATGACGGGTTACGGTTTGATAAACGAAGTGGTTATTACGTCAGTAGTCACGAGCCCTCTCTGCTCTCCGTCAACTCCTATGACATACTTGGTAGGAGTCCACGACGATCGATTCCCTCAAAGTATTAAAGTAAATTTCCTCCTCTCACCGATATAATCCAATTCTCATTTCCACCTACAAGGTACTAAATAATTTACTTATCTGTTAAAAAAGGATCTTTAAATTGTTAGACAGACAGACGGATAGATTAGCGATCTCTCTATGGACTTCATGATGAACCTATGTAAGTAAAATTTTCGCCCCATATACCTTCTTTTAACGAAAAGAGACCGCAGCAATAAGATGCTCTAGTGAGTATTGGAAAGATTCTTGAAATAATTTATTCCTAAGACATCATGAAGGTGGAGAATCATGATGTTGTCTTTCACCGCCGAGCACATAGTAAAATTATCACAAATAACAATTTCATTTGTGCCAGCGGGAATCGAACCTGAGTTACTCGAAAGCCATAAAAAACCCCAATGTTTATAAAAGGAATCCATTTAGAATTTCCTTATATGTTAAAACTTATTTGCTTACTCAAACGTAAATCGTATTCGAACAGAATTATTCGATGCTCACAAAACGGCCTCGGCGAAACGAGATTACGTTTTCACCCTTCTTCAAGACACTACATCTGTAGCCGATTTATGAGTGTCTAGCACTATTACGCTATCTTAGTGATATACGTTGTTATTCTTGTTATATGAAACACGTGAATATAGTTAAACATATTTTTGCGTTTATATTTTCAGTTTGACGAATGCGATGTTTAACTATAATAATAATATTTTAGACTGTCTCGTTGATCTAGTGGTCACGGTTGCTGATCATAAGGTTGGAGAAGGAGGGTTTTAAGCCCCGGGTCCGGCCAAAATCAGTTATTGCATTTTTCCGATAAGAAATTTCCAGTAACAGCATGGAGTCAAGACATTGGCAGTGTTTCATCTGCGTGCCTCAGAAAGATCGTTAAGCCGTAGATTTTGCCCCTGATCTCGCTCCGGTCGTGTGAGATACTCCGTCTCAAGGAAGGAAATAGAGAGTGCACTTGTGCTTGCGCATACACTTGGGCACTATAACACTGTCTTGCGCAGATAGTTAGACTAAGGCTGGCTACGGCGAAATTCGGTCTGGAGGACGTTATTAGTATTATTTATTTTATTTTATTTAAGATAAAGGAAGTAATTATTTTAATAAGAAAGGTGGTACTGAGGCAAACTGATATCTGTATATTAGATATTTTTCGGCCACAGCATCCACTTTCCAACAGTTTGCGACAGGCATTATTCATATCAATAACAAAAAAGGTGCTCACTTAGATTTCTAAATATCATTAAATTATTAATGATATTTAAAATATGACGTGTTTTGTAGACTAACTAAAATTTTCAAAGTCCTCATTTTGGAAAAGTAATGGACCAGAAAAGAAAAGCAGTCACCTTCTTGGTAATAAGAATACAATCATTTATTTTTCTATCCATACTACTAAGTACGAGACAAATAAGCCAAAAGGTAGTATTTGTTAATTTAATTTTAAGAATTTTTCTATCTCAACAACTGTTCTTTCAAACAAACTAAATATTTAAATTGGTTAATTAATTATTAAGATTTTTGTACTTTCAGAGCCCCTTACAATTTGAATTTCTTTTATTTGGAAACCTGATAATTACGATGGTCGTTACTTTGGCGAGGAGGATAATTATTTCTTTTGTTTGCTCCATTATTTCTTTTTCATAAATAAATGTCCTTCTAAAGTAAGTAAGAATAAAAAATAATTATTCAACGATTTTTTTAATAATTGTAGCTTTTTTTGAGCTGGTGTATGGAGTGGTGTTAAATCCAAGATTAATATTTGGAGTTGAGTGGTTTTAAAACAGGCACCATGTTCCGAGGTATTTATAAAAACTGCGTTTACGCGCTCGTAATTTAAAAAAAAAATCATGGTACTTGGTCCAAAATGTATGAAGCGTAGGTTCTAGGTAGGTTATTTTAGGTAACGTATACACGGTACTCCAAACCTTTGACGAGCGATATCGCTATTTACAAGCTCTCTTCTACCACTAGGTCTCTTATTCTATTGATATTAATATAACATTGCGTATCCATATCGTCAAAGGTTTGGAGTACCGTGTATACGTTACCTAAAATAACCTACCTAGAACCTACGCTTCATACATTTTGGACCAAGTACCATGATTTTTTTTTTTAAATTTTGTAATGTGTGTGATTTTTTGGGTTAAATTATTTCAAAGATTATATTTTTAATCGAACGAACAAACCAGAAAATAGGCAGGAGCGTCTTTCCCCACACACCTGCCTCAGCTTGGCAACTACGGCAAATACCCCCACCCCAATGAGACAATCTATGGCCTGCCTATTGAACATAGGCAGGCCATAGATTGTCAGGGAATTTTTGTAGACCGTAACTTACCGATACACATCATTTGTCATCATTTGTCACAAATAATGAAAAATATTTTTTTTGGTCAGCCATATACCGGATTGACGTATGTAATTTAATGTACTCCACGTGATAGAGCCACTTACTTACTGTAGAGTAAGAGCAGATCGGCTAGACCGGGAAAGACCACGCTGTCACAGAATACCTACAGGCATAAAATAGCACCCGCTATGTTACGTATGTTGTGTGTAATTTACAGGCAGGTATTCTGATTTAGACCTCAGGGCTAAAATAAAACCCGTTTACATTTTAATTCAGATGTAGGTGTCTATGGTTTGGAAGCATTCACTTACCATCGGGTGAACTCTCGTTTGCCATTCTTATACCATGAAAAATATAAATATGAAATAAATTATATATGTCTTTATAATATCACGGCCTTACTCATAAATAATATTTTGTACGTGGTAGAGCCATGCTGCAGCAATACGAGTATTATGGTTGTAGCACAAATAAGCCGGCTCAACCGGGGAAAGATCACGCTCTTACAGAATACGAACGTAAAATAGCAGCTTAACGCTGCTGTATTTCGTATGGTAAATGTAGAGAATCGGGGACCGTTTTTACCGGAAATGAGACATTCATAGTCCTCAGGGGTGAAAACGCATCTGCATTTTGATTTTTATCGAAAATAAATGTAAAATGTAAAACGTGATATCAAGGTTGTGGTCACGTTATCGCAGTACTGGGGATGTGGCTGAACGGCACATGGATAGATATCGTGTTACTACGCAGAGACAGGATCGATTTCGCCTAATGACTGCCAGAAGGCAACCCAATATCACAGCGATACAACTACTACATAGGATCACCAGCTGTTGGTAAGCAACCAAACCGCCGAAAGAGGTTGCATGAAGTTTGTCTTCATGCTCGAATATCACTACGTGTTCCAGCTTTGCGACGTGGCAGTCGCGGTCAGTGACTTTCGTGGGCTCGGAAGCATCTACAATGGACGACGAACTTGGACGAACAGTCTTTGGTGCTGTTCACCGATGAGTCCCGATTTGGGTTACATTCACATTTACGTTTACATTCATTCACGAAGAACATGAGTTCGGATAATTCCAGCAGTTAGCCGTCTACAGCACCCTCCGGAGGTCCACTGACAACAAAGCGGGACAATCATGGTATGGGCAGGAATTCGTCTTGGCGGACGAACTCAGCTCGTTTGGATCCAAGTCAGCATGACTGCACAAAATACCATGGTCAAAGAGATGGTAGAGCCTGTTATTATCCTACACAGAATCCAAATGGGCCAGGAATTTCTACTCATGTACTTACTTACTTCTGAACAACAACTTTATGAACACTTGCAACGAACATGGGACCTCATGGCGCAGGAAGACAATTTAATCAATTTAATTTTAAGTATGAACAATCGATGTCGATATGTAATTAATGTTAGAGGTGGTAGCACTGATTTATTAATAATTATTTTTTGTAAGATTTTTTTCAATTTTAATTAAAATTAATAATTTTATAAGAAAAGCTGAAGTTTTTTATCATACAAATTTACTACGGCGATTAAATTTTTTTTTATTTAAAACAATAAAAATACAAGTTTTTTAATAAAGACCTTTAAAGAAACCTATTACTCTTCCATTTACTACACTAGAAAATTCTTTGTAGATTTTTAGATATTTGATGAAATATCAAATATCTCTAGATTCTGTTGATGTATATATCATTTACATACATGAAATAAGGTTGGTAGCCATTTTATTGTATATTAAAGCATTCTATTTAATTAATTCATCAGCAAATAGAACGATATTACGATATTGTCTTTCAGCATGTAACCGCTGTGTTACATGCTAAAAGAAAATATGGTATGGTGGTGTGTGTTTATATAATATTTTTTTTTAAATTTTTATATCACGATTTTAATAAAAAAAGGTTTTAAATTTGTCATTAATATTTATATAAAAATGTATAAATGTATCATTATTGTATGCACTAATTTATTTTTATGATTTATTTATACGTTTCTTTTATTTTTGGATCGATTCTACTCTTTTCGTTGACTTTTACTTATAATAATTTTTTATTTCTACTTAAAGTTATCGGTTTGTCATCCTATATTTTTTGTTTCATACAGTCATAATGGTATAGCGGTAATAGTTGTGTTTTACAGTTGCGCCAGAATTATGAACGAGAGTAATTTTAAAGTTTTTTTTTTCAAATAGGATAAGGGTAACAAACGAGCACACAGTGCACTTGATGGTAAGTAGTTGCTGTGTTCCATAGACATCTACATTCTATCCTTGATTACAAATCAAAATGCAGATGCGTTGTCACCCGTGAGGACTAAGACGAAAAGCCTCATTTACAGTAAAAAGGGTCTCCGGTTCTCTACACTCACCATACGAAACACAGCACCTTTAAGTTTCTATTTGACGCTGATATTTTGTGAGAGCGTGGTCCATACCCGGTTGAGCTGACCCAATCGTACTACAACCATATTACTAAAAGAGCTGTAGCATGACTTTAAAAAGTTACTCTCTACGTCATACGTTGGACAAGCACTTCGAATTGGCACAAATTATCACATAGGCACAACTGTTTCACCACCCACTACAGTATATATGAAAATATGGCAAAATACGGCTTCCGTTAGATGACGGCAAGACCGTTCTATTGACACCATATGTAAATAGATCAGACTGGCGACGGGTAACAGTGTTAAATTAGTAGTGACGTATGAAAAATGTTGAAATGAATGATGAAAAATGTACTAATCTGGGGCGGCGCTGTCGTCGCGCCGCAAGCGAAACACACCGAAGCCTAAATCACGCTATCGAAATTCCGAATCATAAACAGTAGGAGCGAGGGGCTTGTTGTAACAGGGGCAAGTAGTAACAGGCTATTTTCACTAGGATCTTAAACGCTATTAACGTATTTCTTTGACTAGATTTGGCCTATAAACCGCGCCGCATCATGTTACCATAGCCAGTGTCCCACCGGCACGCGCAGTGAGCCGAAGTGTGCACGCGCTTCATTTCTGCCAGGTAATATAAAATTGTACTGTCATAAAATTTCGGTTAGCGTTTTTGATATCGACTAATTTCAAATTTTCTATATCTTATTTCCATTCAAATTTATCTATTTCTGATAATGCGTAACAGTTTTTATGATTGCTAAATTGTTTAAATAGTTATCCTTATAAATGTTAAAAACCATACCATAGGGTTAGTTGTAACAAAATCCAACAAAATTGGGGCGTGTTGTAACACGTTGTAACGTTACAACATGCCCCAAGTAATGATGTAGATACCTACTTTTTCCTTTGTTTTAGAATGAGGGTGTATTAAAGAAAGTCAGAGCGGTCAACACAAAGGCAAGAAGTGTATGAGTTAGCGGCAGTTGAAGTTTTAGAAAAAAAATGCAGTACTCGGAAAGCTAGTCAGACTTTAAGATTATGTCATGTCTCTCTTTATAGATACATAGAGAAAAAGAAGAATAATGAAAGTGTACAAAAACTTTCTCGCCATCGAAGATTAAACCTTTACCAAAGGCGCCACCAAGAAAAACTAATACAAAGAGGAGACGCAAAAGAAAATCTACAGTATTGACGGACACTCCTGAAAAGGAAGCTTTACAAAAGGAATGTGAAGAAAAAACAGAAAAAAGATGATAAAATTAAAGGAAAAGGGAAAGGAAAAGGGAAGGGGAAGGGAAAAGCCAAAGGTAAATCAACAAATAATAAAATCGTAGTGGGCAGAGCTAAAAAGAAGATTTTATGTTCAGATTCAGAATCTGAATCAGAAGAGTGGTATTGTCTGGTATGTGGTGAAGCTAACACAGATACAAATAAAGAAGATTGGATAGAGTGTATCATTTATAAGATGTAGGCACATGTAGGATGTGTTGCAGGAGACATTATATCTTTTATTTGTATTAATTGTAGCTCAGATGAAGACTGAATTTAATTATAATGAAACCCACAAAATGTTGATTCTTACATAAGTATAATATTTTGTTAGATAGCTATTAAGAAGAGATAATTACGAAGCATACCTTAGATATAAATAATTGTGTAAAAGTGCCATGATGATTATAAGAGGTGTTTAACCAAATAAAACTGTTAATTACATAATTTTTAAGTGTTGAGTACTAAAAAAGTGTATTTGAGTTGATTTTTGATACGAATTACATATTAATTACCTAAGAAAGATGTCAATGTTGTTAAAAATAAACAAAGAATAAATGATTAGAGGTATTATTGTCGTTTTTTTGTCGTTACTACTTGCCCCAAGCACGAGGTAAGTTGTAACACCGCACTTCTTCTAGAAAATAATTGATTGTAAAATAATGACCAATATTTATGGTATTATTTTTACTTGATTTGGTAGAAGAAGAGTTACTGTATCCATCCATCTTTATTTAGTAGAAATTTAATCAATAGATCTCAAGATATATTAGTTTTAATGAAAACTGTTACAACAAGCCCTTCGCTCCCCTATATATAGAATATCTCCGAACTATCACACGGAGCGTTGGCCGCTCCCCGGGCAGAACATCTTGCCCGATGGGAGATCTCCTCTTTTCTTTCACGGCCTCAGTGGTGACAACCCGACGTGATCAGAACACGCAACCAACAACCTTCTTTCTTCTTAAGGAAACTTCAAGCTTCATCATCGTCATAAAATACCCCACCCATTCGCTCCCGAATAGATATCGTCTGCAGTCTTCACATCCTGCAAGCCATCTAGATTCAGAAGGTTCATCGCAGCACTGGAATAATAATGTTTCCTGTTCCTTCAAGCTACTCTCTGCGTTATACAGTGTTCAGCACGGCACTGAGCCTTACTGCTAGCCTCTGCTTCACGGCACTCTCGTAGATTACTTGCCTTCTTCTCGACTCACCGCGGACTACAAGGCAATCTCCTGGTATTTGCACATTCGTCGGCAACGAGACTATTGCACTATTGACCTTCGGTCTAAGCAGGGGGTGATGTGGCGGCGCTGTCGTCGCGCCGTAAGAGAAATACACCAAAGCCTAAATCACGCTATCAAAATTCCGAATCATAAACAGTATTAATAGAACATCTCCGACACGGAGACGGAGTGTAGGCCGCTCCCCGGGTAGAACATCTTGCCCGGCGGGAGATCTCCCCTTTTCCTTCCTCGGCCACAAATCTTTCCTAAGAGCCAAAAATGTAGCAAATCTGAGTTTATATTTGGTCATTCCTCAAATAAGTTTTAGGTTTTAGGTTTAAGATATTATTTATTTCACAAAAGATTACAAATCGCTTACGAGAAATTAAAAATTTACTAACAATAATAAAGGAATCCATGACAAGCATACAGAATATTAACTATAGATGTGGGTAAAACGTAAACAATTAAAAGAACATCAAACATAGGTTTAAACATCGCATAATGAAAGCGCATAATTTGTAATGACCGAAAAATTAATGTAACTGAAACAGAAATAAGGGCGTACAAAACTAAGTTAGATTTAATAATATCCGTCCCTAGATGATGCTCGTAATCGTAAACAACGATAATTATCTTTCTTAATATGCAACTATTTAACCACCGAACCATCTATCCGATACAGTCTATTAAAGTCTGCTACTGAACGTACGCCTCCACCAAAAGATTGCTTCAATGGGGGGATTTTGCCATGGTTACCATGCTTGGCAGACGGGTTGGCAACCACAGAAATTTATTTTGAACTATTGGCAGGAAGATGTTGCTGCCTAGTCTGTATCCTGGTTTGTTTAGCTTTTTTCGCCCCTTATGATAACCAAGGACATGTTGTAGTGGGTATTCTTACAACGCTAACACGGTGTAAGAAATGTGTGAACTACATGGTAGTCTTTGTAAGCATATTATGTAAATAAATTTTCTAATAGCAGTTATAGCAGACGCTATAAGAAATTATCAATCAAATGAAATAGTTCAACAACCAACCAACAATGAATATTGTATGGATATATGTTTTTTGATAAAATAAATATATTTTGATTTTGATATTGAATTTGAAATATTTATTAGCAGAATATATGTGGTAATTATTTAATGAGAATTGGTATTCCATTGTTTATTATTCTGCTTCAGTCTTAGGCATGCAAGGGTTTAAACATTATCTTGTAAAAACCCAGTATATTATTAGTTACAGAAATTTAAAATTATTCATGAAATTCAATTATATAATACCAACATTTTTAAGCAACTATAATTTATTTATTGCGACAGCGGGACTTATCATTACCAAACTCTTCATGTCATTGAAATTCCGTCTAGAGAACATTGACATTATTTATCTTATTACGAAGTTCAAAAATTGACAGCTTTTGTTTATGAAATCATATTTAAATTTAAGAAAACTTAAAAAATATGAATTGATTATGAGCTGTGATGATTCTAGAAAGAACTATCCTGGTGATCCCGATGAAGATACTAAGATGGTGAGGATAAGATATACGAAGTTTCAAACGCAATTAATTTGGCAAGCAAGAGCAACATTTTTGTGATAAACTAATTGTATAATTATTTATTTATTTATTTATTCTTTTTTGTACACCACAATACAGAAACATCAAGTTCAGTTAAAACTAATTAAAGTATGTACAATAGGCGGTCTTATCACTCTGAAAGTGATTTCTTCCAGACAACATTTGCGTAGAGGAGTGATGCAAACAAAAGTTAAAATAGAGGGGGGGCAAAACAAACACAAAACAAAATAATAATAATAAAAAAATACATAGAAATAAAAATAAGTGAAAGTTATATATAAAATATCATATAATAGATTAAATAAATAGAGTACGAGAAAGGTAAAGTAATTTATCTAATAGCGTTCTAAATAATACGATTTAACAAGACTTTTGAAAGAGTGAAGAGATTTAGCACGACGAATATGGAGAGGTAAGGAGTTCCACAATCGCACAGCGGTTACGGTGAAGGATTTCTTGAAAAAGGAAGAACTACCCGATTATGGGTAAGAGAAAGATACTGGAAACGATTTTTTAAATAAAGAGGAGTAGAAGGAAAAATAATTAGTTTGTCACAAAAATGTTGCTCTTATACTAATTGTATAAACAATTTAAAAGACTGTCCTGCAGTCTGTAAACATATTCCGAATCAGCCCCCACCTGCAACATTATCTAATATAATAGAACAAAAACCGCAAGGTTATTGAAATTAAAGTTAAAGTAAAGTAAGTGAAAGCTCCAATTTAGAAAAACTTTTTCTTAATTTTGAAAGGGTTATGAAAAAATTAAAACATTCTAATTTAAGTGACATTCCAACATAGATTTCAGAGGTGGCAACGTACGTAGGCGGTCCCATAATGAATTGGCCTAACTACGAACCAATATAATCACCATGAATACTGACACACTTCTGACATCTGTGAATCAACATCTCTAAACCTTTATAAAAATAATCACATTTTTTATCCTCAAAATGACTGAACACGGCCGCCTGCAACTCTTCATCGCTTGAAAATTTTCTTTCTCTTAAGTCCCGCTTTAAATTTGGAAATAAATAATAGTCGGACGGGGCCATGTCTGGACTGTAAGGTGGATGTTGAACTTCTGTGAACCCGCATTAACGAACTGCATCCTTCGAAACACCAGCGGTATGAACAGGGGCGTTGTCATGGAGGAACAGGACACCTTTAGACAGCTTGCCTCTTCGTTTTTCCTTTATCTTGTCTCGTAATTTATATATTAAAGAAGCATTATATTCGCCGTTCACGACTGTATTACGTTCTTTAAAATCCACCATCAAAATGCCTTGAAAATCCCAAAATATTGTGCACATCAGTTTTTTAGTCGATTGTTGCACCTTTGCCTTTCTAGGGGGCTTTTCACCCTTATAACGTCATTCCATTGACTCGCGCTTGCTTTGTAGATCATAATACAAGATCATAGTTTCATCACCAGTCACTAGCCGCTCGATCACAGTCTTTGGATTTTCGCCACAAAGATCCAAAAACTCCGAAGCGCAGCGCAATCTTTCCTGTCTCTGTACAGCTGAAAGAAGTTTCGGTACCCATCTTGCACTCACTTTTTTCATGTGAAGATGTTCATGGATCGCGCGATGAACGGTACTCTTAGAGAGCCCAAGCCTTGCTGCAATTTCTCTAATCTTCAAACGGCGGTCACTCAGAACCTCCTCTTCGATAAGAGCAATCGTTTCGGGAGTGAGCACTTCCACAGGTCGACCGTCGTGGCCAAAGTCTTCGACGGTTTCTCTCCCGAGGCGAAACTCTTTCACCCAATTTTTCACTGTGCTATAGGAGGGGGCAGACTCCTTATACACGCCATCCAATCGTTCTTTTATTTGGGCAGGGGATAAACCTTCTTTAAACAGAAACTTTATGACACTTCGATACTCAGCTTTCGACATTTTGAAAAAATACGCGACTCTCGTTATTCAAATGCCTGTTAAACTAAGACTAAGCATTTCATGTCGATGCATGTTTCTTATATTAAGTGCACGATAAACGTACTATTTAATGCAACACAACATGTAGCGACATGTCGCGTTGAACTATATCAGGCCAGTTAATTATGGGACCGCCTGGTATATGTGACCCTCTTAAATTTGTTACAGTTGCCAATAGTCTGCCATTACCTTGAATTGAACTTAGCTCGTGCCATTCTAATTTTACAAAATTATATTCATATAATTTTCATTTGTTTCAATTTAAAACTCATGAGGGGTATATTTGCCATAGTTGCCACGCTTTTGAAAGGTGTTTTGGCAAGCGCGGTTTATTACGATTTGTTGTTTTTAGGACGATGCTGCTGCCCACCTTCTGTTTCGTTTCCCTCTACCGCCTCTTACGATAGCCATGGAATAATACAGGTCAGCGGATAGTTTTACGCTGGCGCTACAAAGCACAAAAATTACTCCTTGTTATACAACTTCCATTTTTTTTTTAGATTTGGTGTTATCTTCTCTATATATAAAATAAATTTCTGTCTGTTAGTCTAGCTTTAACTCAAAAACGGCTCGACTGATTTAGATGAAGTTTTTTGTGTGCGTTTGAATGGGCCCCTAGATGGTTTAGATTTACATTTGTCCCCACTAGGTGCGATATAATGCTATTCAATTGTTAATTTTTCTACGACTTAGCGGTTTTAAAGTCGTCTGAGGCGTTGCACTCTTATCATTTAAATAACGTCTGACTAAATGAGAAACTTATTACTTTATTTATTGTAATCCTTACAGTAATTAACGCAATAAAATTACCATAAAGAGAAACGCTAAGTCATAAAATTTAAATTTAGAAGACTTACTTGTACAGAAATGAAAATTTCAAATCTTTGTTCAATTTACTAGTAAATTTATTTTCTATTCTGTAATTATATGTGGACTGATGTAAAAGTGACGATTGACTCTTCAGTCGTGGCATTTTGTCATGTCCCTATGGTAAGACCATACCTTTTGTATTTACTGGCTCAAATTTTGTCTGGATTCCTTGCTCCTAGTATCATGATGCTGTTGGCAGGAAAAGTTGAAATCAGTGCGGTTTTTCAGAATAATAATAGGTAATATTTAATAGTTGTCGAAACACTCAAACAAAAATTTGGGTAATTAGTAGAATCAGGCGTTAATTTGCGGAATTGCATTATATTAAAGTTAGTAAAAATCACGTTGCGTACTTTCGCTAAATAAAATCCTAGTGTAGTGATTGTTGGGAATAGTGGTGCTGAGATACGTGGTGACGAGGATTGTGCACGCAATTGACGGAGGGCGGGAGTATGCAAGGTAATTTTTACTTAATGTAAAAATTCGTTTGATGGGAAAATTGTATAATTTCTTAGCCATGGAATTATTTCCACTAGAAATAATCGATAGAATCAGGCATTACTCTGCGGAAATCCATTATAGTAAAGATATTAATTATATAGATATTAATAGTAAAGATATTAATAGTTACTTTGCAACCATCCGCTCAATTAACTAAAATGATAAATCTTACCTAGTTTGAAGAGCAATATATATATATATATATATATATATATATATATATATATATATATATATATATGATAAATATTAAGAAAAATAAAAATGTCTAATATGACTATCCCTTTCCATCGCAAGTCTACGCAAGTCTAATGATGAACATTTTAGCGTAGCAACTATGGCATGTATCCCCTATAGTATGTCTAGCATCATTAAATTAAAGTTTAGCTAAATTAATTTGAAATTAGTCTTAGTTATAAAATAATTGTATTATCATCGGCTTAATTGTTTGTATGCGTAGTTGGTTTTCCTGATACCCCTGGCCGTCCCTACGATCACCCTCGTACTTTACTGCAACGTTACATCTGTTACAACTTGTAAGGAAGAAAAGCTTCTTAATTAATAGCAAAAAGGAAATCGTTCAACAGTTGACTAAGTCTTTATGCTTGTCTTTCGTATTCAGAGGAAAGGAGAAAGACTGACGAATATCAGACAAATATTTACCAACTTATTTACCGTTTATATATTGTGTGAATGATCGTCATGAATGTAATAATTATCAATAAGTTTTTGTTTCGTGTATCATCATCAAACCACGGAATATACATTAGGTACATATACTTCATAACAGGGTAGTCTGAAAAAATTTCGACCTTAATGTGAAGATGTCAGCACTGGTCAATAAAAGCTAATGAATCTAGCTGTACATCCTTTTACAGTTACACACCAAAATTTCAGCCATTTTGGACGCGTAGTTGTTATTTGACAGTCGTTTGAGTGAGCCAATGTGAGTGTTTTAGTGAAAATGGAAAAAATTCAGTATGGAGCTGTCATTAAATGTTTCTTTTTGAAAGGCAATACGCCTACACAAATCAGTGATGAGTTGGACTCAGATTATGGGGATTCTGCACCATGATTTACCACAGTGAAGTTTTAGGCAGCTGAATTTATACGTGGCTGTGAGAGCTTGAGAGATGATGAACGTTCCAAAAACTACAACTACTGACGATAACATCGATGGAGTTAACCAAATGTTAGAAGACCGTCTAATTAAAGTAAGGGAGATAGCAGAGGCTATGAAAATCATCCAGAGAACGTGTTTGTCATAGTTTCGGTGCCGATTAATTACTGTAAAGGAAACTTGGATACACCATTATACGTCCGACACAAAAATACAGTCAAAACAGTGGACTGCAAACGGGGAACTGGCTCCAAAAAATCAAAAAACTGTTTTTTCGGCTGAGAAAGTGACGGCAGCTGTTTTTTTGGGATAGTAATGAAGTTATCTTCATCTATTATTTTCTAAAAGGAGCATACTATGCATTATTTCTTGAAAAGCTGAAGGCTAAAATTGCGGAAAACGGTCCCATTTGCAGAAAAAGAAAATCCTGTTTCACCATGGCAACGCACCGTCTCACACCTTAGCGGTTGCCATGGTGAAAATCCACGAATTACAGTTTGAACTGCTTGACTATCCGCCTTACTCACCGTATCATCACAGATCTATCCCCAAATGACTTCTTTTTGTTCCCTCATCTAAAAATTGCGCACGGAGGACAGATTTTCGTCAAGTGAAGAGGCAAGCATCTTCGTGAACAATTATTTTATAGAGAAAAACGCCGAGTAGTATTTGGACAGATTAGAGGGATGGGAGCATGCAGAAAAATAAAAATAAATTTCAAGATAAAATATCTTTAGTCTTTGTTAAGTTACACGTTTACATGTTATACAATATATATTTTCCTTGTGGCGCTAGATATAGAAAACCAATCATCTCAATGCGTCCCACGGATGGATACAAAATGTAACTAAGAAAGGTTCTATGAATTTTTTGTTGCATTCGACCTGCATAATGTGCTGAAATTCAAAACTTGCAGACAAACATTTCGTGATGGATGACATAAGCAACTGCAGTATATATATATATATATATATATATATATATATATATATATATATATATCCGTGATTAAGAATTAAACTTCAGACGCGTTGTTACTCCAGTTCTCATTGTTATTAACGAGTCTTTTATTTGCGTTTATTTCTTATTAACATAACAGCTTATTACAAGGCCTCTGACGAATCTTCAGTATACTGAAAGGCCTCCTCACAAAAGGACATTCCTTACCACCCATCCTGTAACGCCATTCGATTTGCACATGTACTGAGTTTGTCAGATGAATATAATCGAACTTTAAATCTACTAGAAGGATAATAATATTTAATTTTGACACATTTAATCGGGTACTGTATGAGCGCATTTATATACATGAAAAAAATGTATGCCGCAGTACTCATGGCCGTGGTTGCTCAATGGATTTTCTTCTTTACGAACAAACATTATAAAAAGTTGTGTTACTTTTAAGTAAAAATATTAAAAATGTAAAATTATTTGTATCGCGTAGTATTTTATCAAATACATAATTCTTTTTCTAAAGAATCGAACTGTCATAATCAATTGTAATAAATATCATAGTAAATAAATATAAAAAGATATGCCATTTAATGTTGTCATTTAACGTTGAACCGGAGGAACAAAGAAGGGCCCTAAGGGAAATTTATAACTGAAATTATAATGAGTCCCTCAGAAAAAAGTTTAAAGAAATAAACATATTAACGTTATATCCGCAATATATAATTTATTAAAATGTAATAATTGTACATAAATACATGGATAGTTTTAATAAGAATAAGGATGTTCATACTTTAAACACTAGGAACAAACATAAGCTTGTAATAGCAGTTACTAAACTCTACAGAATCATTAATTTATAACCCATAAATGCAAATTTGTGCTTTTACCACAAAATCTCAGAAAATGTTCAAAGTTTGTCAGTTAACAGGATTATAGGTTTTACTAAGGAAAAAATGTATGAAAAGGGTTTTTTTAATATTAAGGAAAACATGAATGAAAATAACCTCTGAGAATGAGGTGATCGCTACCATGTTGTTTCTATTATGATTCATATAAAAGATTATACAAAATTATTGTAAATCATATTTATATTATATGTCTAAAAAGATATAATCCCGCTGGGTTTCTAGTTGGTATTTTAATCGAAATCATTACCGAACTAGTGGTAAATAAAAAATGACTCTCAATAAGTAGACATAGTACTTACTGAGAGTCATTTCTAATCATATTTTCAATAAAAATATTCTATTCTATTCTATAAACATGGTATAATAAAAGCATACATTTAAAAAACTCATAAGTTCATTTATTCATTACAGCCAACTGCACGTTGCCACACTTGGCAAGATGATTGGCAACCGCTATTTTTATTATTATTTTGAATTCTTATCTCTGTCACCTCTTACGACACCCACGGGATATAGGGTAACAGATATTACACGATTTACATACCCTATAGATTCTGTACGTAGTAAAACATAAGTTATTGATTTTGAATATAATGTGATTTTACCGTGTAAGTAAAGTGAGTTACTACTAACAGAGTATTTATGTAGGCTATAAAACTTTACTAAAGAAAAAGGACCACTATTATATTTTATCACTATAATAGACCAATGCGAGGTTGTGCACTTCACATGACCTTTATTATTTACACAAATAAGGTAGAAAAGAACATTATAAATGTAAGCAAGAGTATAACAACTTTTCCGAAATAGCAAGATCACATTTGTATACCATATCGAATTCTAAAACAGTTGTACCTTGCGTAGGTATTAACGAGCTTTTTTTTACCCAAGTAACTGTGACAAGCGAGCGAACAGTCCACTTAATGTTATGTAGATGCTGTGGTCCAGATACCCACACCTATCGCCGCTTAAAAATCAAAATAAAAATGCGTCGTCACCCCTTAGGACTAAGATGAAATGCCTTATTCCCAATAAGAAGGAACTAAGTCATCATAATCTAGGTCGTTTAAATAATGATTGAATTTTAAAAAATACCTCTTTGTAAATTGTCAGTTAGAACGCAAAAAACTCAACAATTAAACTACTCCAATGTGACGTCAAACCATTCTTAACGTAACCAGCGCTCTGAAATTACAATGGTGGCGCAATCTCGTTTGGGTCCGCACAATTAATTTCAGTGTCCATTATTTTTACTTTAACTGTTATATATTTCTGTCATTTCATTAGGCGAGTTGCAAATGTTTTAATTATTGAAAATAAACTTAAAAGAACTGGGAATGAAAGTCAATGCCGTAAGACAAAAGTGATGGTTTTAAAAGAGAAGAAAGTAAAACGACACGTGATATATGAGTAGAAGGGGAATTAATTGAGCAAGAGGGTATGTTTGTGTATTTAGGTTGTGTGTTTAACAGTTGTAGTAGACATGATACTCGTAAGGTAGACTAAAAGTGAAAAGATACAGAGTAAATGGGGCTCTTTGGTATATTTTGTGTGAAAGAATGTGTTAAAAATGCTGTGCAATACACAATGCTGTGTTATCCAACTACCTACCATTAAGGTAGTAAAAGAGATATACCCGAAGAAGCATACAAATAAAATTAATACTGTAGAACTGCAAGCATCAAAAATATGTTAGGGCTGAATTAGAATGATAAGGTGAGAATTCGAGTAATAAGAGAAAAGAATAGTTTGCAAGAAGATGTTGTGACTTATGTCGATGGGATTAAGAAAGGAACGCTTCGGGAATTTAGACATGTAGAAAGAACTAAAGAAGAAAGAGTGTTATAGAAAATTTATGCTGCAGAAGTTAGTGGTAGTGTCGGCAAAGTAAGCCCTTGATGGAAGTTTATCGACAAATTGGCGATAAATTGAGAAGGGCCAAATTAAGAGTACCCTTAACCGACGAGGATGTATGCGCACACGTGTGAGGAATGTGAAACAAGCAAGTGCGGTATATCAGGACCATGCCTAACGAAAGTATGTAGTCTATGCCTACTCCTCTAGGTAACAGGCATGAGAACTTATGGTTATTTTTCAAAAGGCGTATAATAATTACGCCAGTCTAGTTTTTATCAAAGGTGACTAACATGTACACAGTAAATCTGACGTTAAATGTAGATACAGTGGCTAATAGATTATTAGATAGATAGAAAATGTATTTGCTTAAAAACATGGTACGTAAGATGTTCAATAATGTGGAACTAACATGTTTTGCCGTAATTGGCGTGTAAAAATTATATTAAATACACTTATAAAAAGTCAAAGTTATCAATCTTATTAAATCCAAATATTATGCATAATTAAATACACATACAAAATTGGGTACCTACAATACGAAGAAATTTCAAATTCTTTTACTATAAATTATTCATAAATTTATTTATTTTATTTATTTACACTTTATTGTACTAAAGGTACAAACGGCGGACTTAATGCCATATGGCATTTTCTACCAGCCTACCGGAAAGTTAGTGGGAGATGTGTATACTACAGTGGGCTAGGATGAAACCTAAAATTGATAAATTTCACATACACATACACCCTCACCCCCCACACACACACACACACCACACACACATATATACTCAAAGCTCAAACTTAATTAAATATATATAAGGATCTAATAGATTAAATGTTATAGATTATTTATATATTTATGTGTCAGATGAACCCAAATAATGTTCCTTTACCTTTGTTTTAAAAATCGACTTGTTGGGGGATTTTCTTATTGTTAGGGGAAGCGCATTCCAGAGTCTTACAGCTGTAACAGTGAAAGAGTTTGAGAGGAAACCAGTAGATACAGTGAGAGGGAGTATGGAGCACGAGATTATTACGTAAGCGAAGATTGCGATCATGGGAAGAACCCAGGTATTGAAACTTACATTTCAAATACTCTGGGGCCAATGGATCGTTAAGAATAGTGAACAGAGTGCTAAGAATTCTAAGGCTCCTGCGTTGTGGGATATTTAACAATTTAAGTTGAGAGCGATAGAAAGAGACGTGGTCATACTTTCGAAGACCGTAAATGAAATAGATACAGTCCATATCCGGATCCAGATCGAAGTCTATTATAAGGCGTGTTAGCTCAGATGGTGAGCGCTCGCTGTGAATTTCACAGCACGCGAGCACCCCGGGTTCGATTCCCGCCGGTACCAACGAAATTCTTAATTGCAATTTTATGTACTAATTTACCACGTGCTTGACGGTGATGGGAACCATCGGGAGGAAATCTGCATGTCTGAGAAATAAGAAAAAAAAATATTAAAATTAAATTTAAAAAAATATCGAAGAAATGTGAAGTTTGCCAACACAATCTGGGGCAGCACGACGGACATTTCCTTTCCCTAAAACCCTCTAAGAAATGACAAGAGGCCTGTGCCCAGCAGTAGGACGTATATAGGTTGTAACTTTAACTTAGTAAGGCCATATCTCAGTACTGATACTACATAGTCGTAATACCGCGTACTATATAGAGCCGTAATACGCAGTTAGCACCGTTTTTTCAGCTTTAGATCTCCGACGCCTAAGAAGATATCCGAAAATTAAGTACTAATTAGAGTTCGGACTCCATTTTTATAATGCCATGAACATAATTATCCTTCTTCACCAAGCATAATCACGTTTTCTGTTGCGATAGCGTCAAGGAACGAGTCGTCAACACATTTCAGAACCTATGAGCTTGGTGCTTTACACTGTACTTATTAGTCCTGTATCCAGTTCTAGATTTGAATAAGGCATATAATAGGCAATTAGATTAAGACTGATATATTCAGAATCCTAGTGCAGGTGCTTTATCAATCGTAAAGATTTTCGGGCTATTTATTAACAAAACAACGAGAAAGATTTACGTCGATTAGTGTATGTTTTACGTATGTTCACCGATTTCTTGAAAACGCCTGATCGATTTAAAAACTTATTTTCTATTAAATAGTTTATACTTCAGATGCATCATATAAATTGAAAAAAAAATTCACCATTAAGGTGAAAGAATAATGGATAAAGATTTTTATGTACCTATTTATTCATTCGCGACATTCTATAAATTCTTTAGACTACATAATCAAAAGGATCAAATATTATATAGTTTATAAAATATTTAATATTTTAACCGACTTAAAAATCTAAAAAATAATTATAATTTGTTTTCATTGTTACGCCGGTTTAAGTTTTTTATAAAAGTTTAATTATTAATTTTATTCCTTATCAAATCAGTTGATTTGAGGAGACCGTTAACTCCACTGCCAGAGCTAAGTACATACGAAGTATATTTTATTTATTTTACTGACTATATTAAAATATACGTGAAAATATCCTCATTTCATTTTTATTTTTTATTTTTTTTATAATCACAATTATCATATCATCATAAAAACTCACGGCGGTCACCCTGAGAGGTAAGCAGAGACTACGTACTTCCATTTGACACTATAATGACACACGTTTCTCGCCAGATTTACATCCATAAACCTACGCATATGTAGATGCTCGTCGGTTACTCTTTATCTGGTCCATCTTTAATATATCGCCAATTTCGTTGATAAATTTTCGTCTAGGGCGTCCCTTTCCGATTCTGCCGTTCATTTCTGCAACATATCTACTTTGTCACTCTTTCCTCGTTCATTATTTCTACATGGCCAAACCACTGTAGAATGCCTTTCTTAATCCTGATCACAAAATTATTTTGCAAACCACACTTATCACACAATTTCTCACCCTATCATTCAGATTCAATCCCAACATACCCCTTAATGACCGCATTTCTACGGCATTTATTCTACTCTCGTGCTTCTTTTGCCACACCCAACTTTCACCGTCAAACATTAAGGCCTACCTTAACTTATGTTTGCAATAGCTAACACAGCATTGTGATTGCCACACGTGCCATTTTTTACGATTCCCGAGGACCTTTAACCTACTGCCGTTTTACACATTATAATATAATAGATACATATCGTAACAACCGCTTTTTTTTTTAAATTACCGCAATCCGCAGCAAAAGTTTATATTGTTTATAAAATAATGAATTTTCTAGTATAACGTAAGTTATGCAATCAGATAGGATTTATTACGGCAAAAATACACAAAGGACATTTTACGGTCCTATATAATATTAGACCAATTGAGAATCATAAAAACGGATAGCCCTTCCACGGTTGAATTATAAGACTGTTTTATTATAGCTATTGCGTTTTGAATTAAACTTTATTATTTGATTATATTATCATATTTATTAAAACTACTTTAATGGATTTTATAGCGTTTAATATACTTGATTTTTAGATTCCCGACGTTTCGGGTGCTTTCCAGCATCCAGGTCGCGGGGGACTGAGATGATTGACGTCCCGATGTCAGCGTTAACTCGGAGTACCTTCAGTTTTTTTAATTATTATTTATGGTCCGATATACGAACAATGAACTTACTGTGTCTTGTAGTCCTGCAGTAGTATGCTTGGATTAAGTTTTAATTTTATTAATTACAGAATACCAAGCAAGTGGTAGTACCCAGCCTCATTCTCTATTGAAATTAGGATATTTTTTAATTTCAATAGGCTAACGTATCATCCTTGGTAGGAATCGGTGTTCTTTCGTGAGGATTTGTGGTCTATCAAATCTGATGTAATGGCGGGGGCCATCTTAGATTTGATAGACCTCACAGACACACCATACACTTTGATAGAGATCACAAATTGCAGACTTCCCGGAATGTTGGTGTTTCACGTCAGCTATATGTTCTTTTACGTGGGTTCTAATTGATCTTTTTGTTTTCTCTATATATGACAGACGAATTTACAATTAATCTTGTACACTTATGCATCCTGTAGAGTGATATGACACTTGACGGATGGTAAGAATTGACTTATCTTCTTCAGCGGCTTATAAAATGTTGTAATAGAAGCTCGCTCCAAGATGTAGCCGATCTTGACTGTGACACCTCTGATATATGGTAGTACAGCAGGCACACGCTCGACAATGGCCAGCTTCACACTAAGGTAACTACATACATGAATAATAAACAATGCGCGGTCTATAATCTGTCAAAACGTACTGGATGACACCACAATAAAATTATTATTGAAAGGTTTTAATTTCGCCATAACACCGAAAATAATCCCGTATGAAGACCATATCTGTAGTGTTGAGGATCGTCTGTACAAAAATAATGAAGGTGGACAACATTGGCGTTATTTAAAGGTTAGCTAAATTAAGAGTACCCTTAACCGACGAACATTTCAGCGTAGATGGATGTGAAATAAGCGAGAGAGGTGTGTCAGGATCGCGCTAAATGGAAGTCCTTAGCTTCCGCCCACGCCTCTGGGAAATAGGTATGGGAGTTTATGTTATAATATTATGCTATGCAGTGATTAATATCTCTTATTATTACCTGATATCTTTGAATTTTATTATTAATATAAGTTATAAATATTCTTAAGCGTTTCAAAGTGCATTTATAAATAACAAATTCGTTAAACGTTACCCGTGGAAAATGCGTGAATTAAATACATCCTTTCCTTGTAACGAGGCTTTCCTTCTTAGTACTCACGACATCGTGGAATTATAAAATGGAGAGTAATGATATAATTATTTTTCCGAGAGGCAGCGCTTTAAAACAAACCAATAACAAAATACATCTCAATACCCATATTCCCAAGAAATGTAGTGATCGAAATAAAAAAAAGAATATTATAAAGATAGGTAATGCATTACCTCTAAAAAAAGCTGTCTTTAAAATACTCTTCTGAAGCACTAGTAATAAGGAACCATATTGTCAGTGATAATTTATCACCTTTAAACATCTCGTAATAAGGAAATAAATCAGTGACGTAGAAAAGTGGCAGGTAATTGCGTTTCTACCTCCGGTAACGTCAAGTGCAGAGTATCACCAGTTTCGACAGACCCCTTAAAGTTTTAGCTATCCCTTTCTATTACCTCTATATCTTATCTTGATACAAGGGACTGTGAAGGTTAATTTTATTTTGGGAGTTTTGATAGTAGTTTATCTTGTCCACTTTTTACTTGAACCTCTTTGATATTTTGTAGTCCCATTCTTTCATCTGACATTTTAAGATTATTTTCTTTACAATTAGAGTGCACGCAAGCATACAGTCCACCTGATGGTAAGTGAATGTGATCAACAGGCACCTACATCTATCCTCGAATAGGAATCAAAATTCGGATGCGTTGTCACCTCTGAGGACTACGATGGAATGCCCTGCTTCGAGTAAAAATGATCTCCGGTTCTCTACACTCACCATACGAAAGACTGAAAATTAGGTTGCCATTTCACGATGGTATTTTGACAGGGCGAGGTCTAAACCTAGTTGAACCGACGTGTAGCATCCATAATAAAACTACAACATTGGATTCCCACATGTGAAAATTACATCTATAATCAATAATATGGTGATACTAAAAAAAGTAAGTTAAAAGTATGTATGTCGCAGAAGGATGGTTAAAGCCGTGATATAGTTATAACCCTAAGGACACAGCTATATGCCGTATATGGCAGTTATATGACAGCGGTTCTTAACTATCTTACTAGACTAATCTAGTGAAATAATTATGTTCGTGTTATTTGTGGAGTATCTTCATGTTTGTGGTGAAGGCTACTCAACTGTTGTGCAATTAATGTAATAACGAAAAAATATTCAGGATAAAGGAGGACCAGGAGATACATATGTAGGCAACTTAAAAAGAGCTGCTGAAAAATTTTAAAAAAGAGTCTTCCAACTAATTTCGCGCCTTGACATTAGATCTTCAATTCCTGTTTTTTTTTGTTCATGTTAATTTTATGACAGTGCGTTTGAGGTGCAGCTGGAATGGCCCCTGAGACACCCTAAAGCCGCATTAATCGAAATTAGATTTGCACATTAATCGAAATTAGTTTTGAATAACATTCTTGGTCAATATATACTTATAATTAATTTTCCGCTTGGAATTGTGGTGGCTCAGTGGTTAACGCTCGCTGTAAATATAACAGAACGCGAGTAAGCCGGGTTCGATCCCCGCCGGCACCAATGAAATTGTTAATTGCAATTTTAAGTGCTGATTTACCACGTGCTCGGCGGTGAAGGAAAACATCGTGAGGAAACCTGCATGTCTGAGGAATAAGAAAAAAAATATTCCGAAGACATGTGAGGTTCGTCAACACGAATTTGGGCAGCGCGGCGGACACTTCCTTGCCCTAAACCCTCTCAGAAATGAGGGGAGGCCTGAGCCTAGCAGTGGGACGTATATAGGCTGTAACTTTACTTTTTACTTTTAATTAATTTTCCTAAATTAGTCATCAATCCGGAAAAATCTCTGGTGGAAGTCGTGCTAGAAAGAAAACTTATTTTAAATTGCACAGTCATCCAGATGGTTTGAATGGTATCGCGAGTTTTGTCGCGATGTGCGATTGTTAAGAAAAATTCGATAAAATACGCAAAGTGATGCAACATCTCTTTGCAGTGTCAGTGAGTCAAGCCGATCGGAAAGAGATCGGTAGTCAACGATTCGAAAGGCTCTGCGCTGGATGCGATCAAATGGAAGGAGCTGGTACTGGGGATCCCCAGCCTAGAGATGGGAACAGTATTCCATGTGCGGCCGAACCTGCGCCTTGTAAAGTTGCAAGCGGGGTGTCAACGTGAAATACTGTCCCGCTCTGCTGATTATATCTATCTCTAAAACGTTATTTCTATTTTCTCATGGAGATCTCATTATTTAATTCTCCTGTGACATGAAGACTTTTACTAATATCAATAGTACGTAAGTGAATATCAGACCCAAAATTATTATTTACAGTTACAGTCAGACCAATTAAACTAAATATTTAAAGCATACGGTAATCGAACCTGCTAATTTCGAAAACGCATCCATATATTCTTAGTTACGGCTCTGTCAAGCAATAAATTATTTTTAAGTAAATGACTAAAACATCGATAAGAATAAAACCCTAAAAAAATAATAGAATACAAAAGTCACAATCATCGTATATTAAAAATCCGTTAAAGTCAACATCTGTCTAATTTCATTCCTATCCCGTGAATAGAGAATTACGACAATAGGGATAATCGGAGACACCTTCCAGATCTAACGTAATGGCAAAACATTATCGTTCAAACTTTTCCGTAATGGTCCATAATGTTTGATAATACCGTTAGAATAAAAATTTACTTTTAATAAAAAGTTAAAACTGACTTTAAAGAACTAAAAAGAATACAATAATTTAACAGTGTAGTTGTGTTATAACTGTTAAGTGAAAATTATTGTATTCTTTTTAGTTAATTAAAGTCAGCTTTAACTTTTTATTAAGAATTAAGGCCCAAATTTTAGAAGATGTTATTACGGAAAACATTTTTTAGTTACATTTTTTTAGTAAAGTACAGGCCTCTCCATAGATTGCCACAAAACACGGCCAATTTGAAAAAGTCTGGTTATACAAAAATATAACTCGATATTTGCTAGCTCACTGAAAGGTACCTAAAGAATCGTGTACTCATTTGCGATTCTCTATTGAAACGTAATGAAACCGAACCATTTTTGAAAAGATTGATCACTGGTGATGAAAAGTGGATCATCTATGATAAGCACGTGCGAAAAAGATCATGGTTAAAAGCTAATCAAGCTGCACAGACATAGCGAAACCCGGATTAAGGTGGTGCTGTGTGTATAGTGGGATTGGAAGGGCAGCTATTACCGATGGGCAAAACCACCGATTCGGATCTGCACTGCCAACAACCAATGAGACTCAAACAAGAAATTAGGAGAAAACGGCCGGAATTGATAAACAGAAAAGGAATGGTCTTTTATCATGATAACGTCAGACCACACATATCTTTGGCCACTCGGCAAAAATTTAAAGAGATTGCTTGGAAAGTGTTAATGCATATAGTTCTGACCTTGTACTCTCAGATTTTTACCTGTTTCGGTCTCTTCAGAGTTCTTTGGGTAGTTTTGGGTTAATATCAAGAGAGGACTGTCAAATTTACTTACCGCGTTTTTTCTTATTAAAAATCCCGAAATTTCTACAGCATCGGAATACTCGTATATCACTACTGGCACAAAAACGGCACATATATTATAATTGAATGTAATTTAAGTTAGGAAAAAAATGTCTTGAATTTTTATGTAAAATAAGAAACTTTTTTCTACTACTACTACATTTTTGTTTGATAAAAATGTTAGGGGGGATAAGTCGAACGCGTCCGTAGGCTTTGACCACCTATTCCTAGGCCCACCCTACACGTGTCCCCCGGGTGGTGCTAAATGAGCGACAAGCCGATAGCACAGACTCGGCTCCACGCCGTGGTAGCGGCGTAAAATATACTATCCATATTCGCACCATGAGGAACCATATAAAAGAAATGGCCCCGCGTTCCCGGCGCCCCTTTAATGGGGCAGGGGTGCGAAGAATCTCCGGAAGGAAAACCGGCGACGAGGTTCGCCACCCGTCACGTTCTGTCTCCCGGAGAGGCGACAAGTGGATTACAGAGGCCCGTCTGGCTACATTGAATGTATGTGGGGCAATGAATGATAAAATGGATGAATTATGCGATATGATGTATGATAGAGGAATAGATGTGTTATGCGTAAATGAGACGAAAAGGAAGGGGAAGGATGTCACTACACATGGCATGTATACCGCATACTGGTCTGGTGTAGACGAGATGGAGCGGGCATGCCAGGGAGTAGGTATCATCCTTTCAGAAAGAATGGGCCAATGTGTGAAAGAGTATGAATGTGTAAGCCCAAGACTGCTATGGATACGAATGAAAGTGGGCTTAAAGAAGTTGTTTGTGTTAGGGGTCTACGCCCCAGATATGTCTAAGCCCACTTATATCGGAGAGCAGTTTTGGTAAATGGTAAGGATGGTGTTAATGAAGTGTAAGGGAAATGAAAATATTATTATGCTAGGAGATTTTAATGGAAGGGTTGAGGTGAGGAGGCTTGGTTATGAAAGGATATTGGGAACGTTTGGTGATGAAAGTATAAATGAGAATGGTGAAAGTCTCCTCACCGTATGTATGGAAAAGAATCTTTTTGTGACGAACACTTGCTTTCGCCACAAGAGGGTTCATATGTATACTTGCGAAAGAGGTGACGATAGAAGCATGATAGATTTCAAAATTGTGGATGAAAGATTGAGGGGCACAGTGGTGAACCCTTGTTTACCGGGGCTCTAACGTGGGAACGGATCATTATTTGGTTTTATGCCGAATTAATGGTCTATTCAGGCGCTGGCGCCATCGGTCATCTGTGTCTACCACTGCGTTACAGCGTATTAGAACAGAAAGATTACAAGATGAAGGTGTGAAAAACAAGTTCAAATGTAGACTGAAAGAAAATATAAGTGGTTTGGATGAATTTTGTATGAAGGAGTTAGACTTGAAGAATCTATGGCAAAATGTAAAGAAAGGTTTAGTGGATGCAGCTACCGAAGTATGTGGTGTTAGTAAGAAATAGAATGAAAGGAAAAATAATACGTTATGGTGGGATGATGAGATACGTATGGAAGTTGAAGCAAAGAAGAGAGCATGGCTAGATTTACTAGCAACAAAGGCTAGTAATTCTAGCGGTACGAATGACGATATTGAAAGAAAAAAGGCAGTCTCTAAAGACTGCCTTTTTTGCTGATGTCAAAACATCTTAATAAGAGAGTAAAAGAAGTAGTTGAAAGAAAAAAGCAAGAAAGAACGGATAAGAATGATAGAAGAATATCGGATAATTTCCAGGCAAATATTAAAATGTTCTTGAAACTTGTAAGAACTGCCAGGGGACATTCAAAACAGCCTATGATGAATGCTATAATAATGGCTATATTCTGAATGATGAAGTTTTGAGTTTAAAGAGATGGAAGGAATATTTGAAAGCATGTTTATGAGTGAGGAGACAACGTGTGTACTAAGTGAAGTAGAAACTCCGAAAGAAGAGGAAAGAGGTAGCGAGATAAGTGTAGATGAAATAATGAAAGCAATGAAAAGCATGAAAGCAGGTAAGGCTGCCGGATATGATAGAGTTTCACTCGAAATGCTAAGGGCTGGAGAGGAAGTGGTGGCAGGCCTGCTGCACACCTTGTTTAATTTATGCTGGGAACTGAAGCGGGTACCAGTAGATTGGTGCAAAGCCATGATAGTCCCAGTATATAAAGGAAAGGGGTCGCAGCAGGACTGTAAAAACTACCGTGGCATCAGCCTTATTAGCATTGTGGGAAAACTGTATGCTAAAGTACTGATTGAAAGGGTCATGAAAGAAACTGATGGAAAAATTTGGGATGTGCAAGCGGGATTTAGAAAGGGAATGGGATGTACAGATCAAGTCTTTTCCCTGCGCATGATCGCGGAGAAGTTTTTGGCCAAAAACCAAAAGGTTTTTTGTGCGTTCATGGACTTGGAAAAGGCCCATGACAGAGTTGATAGGGATGTGCTATTGCAAACACTGAAATCGTTTGGGTTGAGCGCAGGCTTGATACAGGCATTGGAATCTCTTTATAGGGACTCTAGTGCTTGTGTTAGGATCAACGGGGTCTGCTCGAACTGGTTTGACATCCATAAAGGTGTCAGACAGGGCTGGCTTCCCCGTGGCTGTTCAACCTATTTATGGACAGTTGTTTGCAAAATTTGAAAGTTGAAGAATGCGAATTAAGAATGGGTGAGTTAACCGTCAAATGCCTTTTGTACGCCGATGATCAAATTATCCTTGCGTCGTCGGCGGCCGAGTTGCAAATGATGGTTACATTAATGAACAGATCATTAAAAGAAAGGGGTATGAAAGTGAACGCAAGTAAGACGAAGGTTATGGTTTTTGAAAGAGAAGAAAGTAAAACGATTTGTGAAATAAGAATAGAAGGGGAGTTAATCGAGCAAGTAGACGAGTTTGTATATTTGAGCTGCGTATTTAGCAGGGATGGGAGATATGATAAGGATATAGAACGACGAGTGAATGCGGGAAATAGAGTAAATGGGGCCCTACGCTCTATTGTGAAGAGTCAAAATGTTTTGAAAAAGGCACGTATGGCAATTCACAATGCTGTGTTGGTCCCTACTTTAACCTATGGTAGTGAAAGTTGGGTGTGGCAGAAGAAGCACGAGAGTAGAATGAACGCAGTAGAAATGCGGTCGTTAAGGAGTATGTTAGGGCTGAATCTGAATGACAGGGTAAGAAATTGTGTAATAAGAGAAGAGTGTGGTTTGCAAGATGATGTTGTGACTAGGATTAAGAAAGGAATGCTTCGGTGGTTTGGTCATGTGGAAAGAATGGATGAGGAAAGACTGCCAAAAAAAATTTATGTTGCAGAAGTGAATGGCAGAGTCGGAAAGGGACGTCCTAGGCAAAAATTTATCGACCAAATTGGCGATTTATTAAAAACGGGCCAAATTAGGAGTACCCTTAACCGACGAGCATGTATGCGTAGGTGTATGGATGTGAAGGAGGCGAGAGAGGTGTGTCAGGATCGTGCCAAATGGAAGTCTGTAGTCTCTGCCTACCCCTCTGGGTGACAGGCGTGAGTGTTTATGTTATATGTTAAAAATGTTATTAAAATTCGTAATGGATTTCTGTAGGCCACAGCATCCATTTACCATCAGGTGAATTGTGCAAGTGTGAGTAACGATCCGAGAGCAAGTCTTATCCGACACTATTCCGATGAAATTTTGAACATCAGTTTGAGCGAAATTAGAATGGCTCTCCAGCACTTAAAAAACGGCAAGTCACCGGGCGAGGATGGATTTACAGCAGAGCTTCTGAAAGCGGGTAGAAAACCGTTACTTGAAGTCCTTCAGAAGCTCTTTGATTCCGCCCTCTATGGTGGCACTACTCCGGATTCGTCGAACAGAAGTGCAGTGGTCTTGTTCTTTATGAAAGGCGACAACGCTTTCTCTCACAAAAATTCGACGATTTCCAGCCTCCCGAACAAACCGGTTTCCGAAAAGGCTTTAGCACCATAGAACCTCGTAAATGCGATTGCTGACCATGAGGTACCAGGTTCGAATGCCGGGTCGGGCGGCTAAAATTACTTATTCGATGTTTCTTTCATGTAATTCTCAGTAGCAGCCCAAAGTCAGGAAGTTGGGTGTTTTTCAACAATGTGCCCTGCAAAGTACGTAAAACCGGTAGTCCTGCGCCTGATCTTTCTCCAGTCGTGTCAGATTATCGTGCCATGGCACTATGAGAGTAAGGGAATAGAGAGTGCACTAACTTGTACTTGCGCATACACTCGGGCACTATAAACCTGCGCAGATGCCTAATCTCCGCTAAGACTGGCCGCCGTGACTGAAATTCGGTATGGAAGTTGATTGTGTGTTTCATTCCGTGTGTTATATTCGCTTAAACATAAAAAAAATTCCTCAGTTGGACAAAATTGCGCAGAGGTACGATTATACGACTTACGCCGCCACTACATCGCTAATGGTTTTGAAAATGCTATAATGTAAATAAATGGTACTTTAATTATACATATTATATTGTATCGGTAAAATTTTGGTGCGCGTTGACAAAAACTTTTCTATGTTCACCAAAACATTGAACATCGGACTAACCTACAAGTAATAATTACTGAAGTGTATAAAAATTAGTAAATTTGAAATAGTCAATGGCCGTTACGACACCGCCGTTATTCTTTAGTCCTCAGACGGCCATTTGGTTTTACGATTGCGGAATTAGTTATACTATTTTAGGTTAAATACCTTTTCGCTATCGTAAAAGTGAGCTAGTTGTGGTCTATTATTAAATAAATAGGTACGAGTAATAATCAAAGGAACAGCATATTCATTCGTATAATGATTTCATTAAAACCTTAATATCAAAATAGTCTAATAAAAAATGAAGTTTACGCAAGATTAAAACAACAAAAGAGGAAAAAATAACGAAAGTTACCTCAGTGCTGATAATGTGTAGGAGCGACAAAACGCCACTAGCGATTGGTTACTAGTCATCCTATGTCCTATGTCCAATTGTGATTGACCTAAAATAATGCTACGAACTATACGTAATTAAAATTAATAATTTTAAATATTGTTTTAATATGGTATAATTACGTAGTAGAGCCACGGTGTAGCGTATTTCTGCAGTACAAATAGGTCGGTTCGGTGGGAGAAGGGCCAAAGAAAGAATTATAATCTAAGGATTACAGGAAGGATTACACTTACCCAGAACATCAGTTTGGAATAGCATCAGGATGACGCCATCCTGAGTTTTGTATATTGAGTGACGAAATACGCGGACTCTTTGGCCAGAGACACTATTTTCTTCCTCAGAGGTGACAACGCATATGCGTTTCAATCCTTAATCAAATATGCTGTACACAAGCAATTACATCTTGAAAAAAGATATATAGGTACATTTACTTACACTTGTACACCTGTATATCTACTTTTTTATTTGAATTATGTTTTATTTTAGTCATCATTCATCAGAAATCCACTACTAAATATAGGCCTCCTAAGTCAATTGCCTTTCATGAGCGACATTTGCCAGTGCCAGGCAGACAGAAGTGCAACCACAATTTTTTATCTTCTACTCGTAGGTATAATTAGTAAGACGTTACTACCCATCTCCTATTTAATATCCCTCTATTTTGCCTCCATTTTGTTTAGGTTAGATTTTTATCTATTCTTCTATTATATCATCAGTTTTATTTGCAACACAAAAGAAATAAATTAAGATAGAGTTAAGACAGTAACAAAAGCTTTTCCTCTACGTATCATTTCAATGCAATATTTCAACAAAGCGACCAATAAATAGTGATTTTGAAACGACATTTTATTACCGCAAGAAATGTCCAAACTGTTGAACTACAATAGAGAGCGGGTACTTTTCCGATGGCACAAAGGGTTAATTCCACTGTGCAACGAACGTATTCATCCCAACGTCTCCAAGTAGTCGATAGCTCTGAACCTCTTGTTGAAACGACAGTCGCAATATAATAGTTTGAAAAGGGAAGGTATTGTTTGTTACTTTACTTTTACAAACGATTTCATTTGGTGACTGAAAAATTATTCACCCATTAATAAATTCATTACAGTATTTTCAAAGGCCACTGCTGAGCATAGGATTCCCCATAGTCATAAAGGGAATATTTTTCATAGTTGCCACGCTTGGCAGATTGGTTGGCAACCGCAGTTTTTTATTTTTTTATTGTATTTAACTGCTGCCAATCTCTTGGCCTGCCTCCCTCTGCCACCTCTCACGACAGACACGGAACAATATGGGGTAGTGTAATTTGAATGGTAATGTAATTCTTACATCGCCACTTCATGGTATTCCGTGGCGCAGTGGATTAGCAATAAGTTCCTAATAAATAAGTTAATAATAATTGTTCCACGTCTGTATGTTTGTTCTTGTAAAATTTTATTAATGTAAACTTCTGAAATTGGGGTGATAACGTTTTTTAGAAAAAGAAACTGCTCTAGTTTAAGTAGGCAAACATTTCTTGAGATTTATTGATAACCTGAGAAGAGCTCTGTAGTGACGTCGTATTCAGAATCATGTCTAACGCAAAAATGTGTATTACTGTGATTTCAAATCTGCTGTCAACTACACAAATTCTCTTGAAATGAGAATTTGCATCTCAACTTTTGAAATAATTCTGTTCAAAACTTGAGATCATTATAAAGTCGAGGAGGAATCGGCTCATGAGTACCGAAAATTATTCTACCTCATTTTTTGTGATTTTCTTTATATTGTCCTACTGATGATATAAATGCATGTTGCCATGGGACAACTAGGCACAATATTGTTTCAATTTTTTTTTCTATTGCAAGGAATTGTTATTTTCAAGCGGGACATTTTTTAATATTATTTCGCGACAAAACTCGTGATACCATCCATACCATCTGCATGACTGGTTATCCACCACTGTGCGATTTAAAATTAGTTTTCTTCCTCGCACAACTTCGTTGTGGAATCGACTAACACCATAGATTTTTCCGGACCGGTACGACTTAGGGACCTTCAAGAAAAGAGCCAAGAGCCTACTCCTTTTCAAAAGGACGGCAACGCATCTGCAATATCCCCTGGTGTTGCAGTTGTTCATGGGCGTCGGTAATCACTTACCAACAGGTGAGCCGTATGCTCGTTTGCCCCCTATTCTACAAAAAAAAGAATGGAATATAAAGGATATTTTTACATGCTTTGATAAAAAAACAAATAAAAAAGTCCCATGACTTGTAACGGTAAAGTTAATATAATCGGAGTTTTGAATGTTTAAATGTTCGAAAAACCCCGAATTAGGATACTTTTGATTCTGATCTTTTTCTCTCTTTTGGGCTGTAGAGGAATTTATAGAAAATTATTTTTTCTCGCTTATGGATATTAATAATTGTCTAAAAATATATAAAATATCTTTTATATCTTAATCCTTTTCTTTATATATTTTAATGAGTCAAAAGTATCCGAATTGGGGATTTTTCAAACCTTTAAAAATTCATAACTCCGAAAACATTAATTTTATTATAAAAAGTCTTAGAACTTTTTTCATTTGTATTTTATCAAAAACTATAAAAAATATCTTTTATATTTCATTCTTATTCTTTATGTATTTTACATTAGTTAAAAATATCCGAATTTGGTATCTTTCATACATTTAAAATTCATAATTCCGAAAAATTAACTTAAAATATAACATCTTTTTTATTCATATTTTATCTTAGATACTACATTATTTACTCAGAAACTCTTTCATATAGATACTGCAAGTATCAGTTTGCTCGAACCTAATTCTTGATAATCAGTTATTAAATCTGAAATAAGTCTGATCTGAGAAACTTCGTATGAAAGATCATAATCAATATTCTTTCAAATGCGAAAACAACTCTACTTTCCTAGTAAACTTACATTTCTTTTGCTGTTACAAATAAATAAAAGCTTAAGAAAACTTTAATGTCCGTACTAAACGGGCTATAAACTAGACCGCAATGCATTAAACTCCGTTTGCGGGCCAAAGGGGCAATCTGTTGGCTAATTTGATAGGAACTGACAAACGAGTGAATATCAGGGTGAAGTCTAGAGCGAAAAAGATAGCAGTATAGCAATGTGTGAAGTTTAGAAGATAATATAGTATATAGAAGGAATAAAATAAAATATGGACAGAAAGTTTTTCCTCAGAGATCACACCTTTTTATGTATTGTTAAAACATGTATTGTTAATCTTTTCTACGAGTCCAGGACGAAATAAAGTCCTTTTTAGAATGAAGCAAATATTCGTCGCAAAGCATTGACCAGATATTCCAGTATTTCTCTGGGAATTAAAGATGTTTAAGTGGAAATTATAACAAAACGACTGCGAACTGTGTCAATTGCGTAGCATGTCATAAAGGCTAATGGGATATTGGATTTGTGATTGTACCCGAAAAGTTAGCCATCAATTATATGTTTCACAATTTCCCATCTATGTCTATTTTTACCTAAGCGTTGTCATAGTAACTCGTTGCTCTTTGGACTCTGCCTAACTCCTCGAGAATTAAAGGCGCGACACTATGAATGTATGTTCGGTATCCGTAAATGAATTTTCACCATCAATCTCATCTAGCAGCAGTTGTATTAGCAGGATGCTTGCAGTTTTATGTTGAATGAAATATTTTAATAGTTCTATTTAATTAAAAGCGATTTAAAACAACTTTCTCTCAGGGGTCCTTATAAACTTTTTTCATCAAAGTCGCAAAGGCAACAGAGAGTTTATGCCGAACTCCTACCGGCTGAAAACCTACGGTGTTTCGCCCTTTATCGGGGCTACGGGTTCGCTTCCACACACTACCGCAGCTCCGATGGCAGTAGCCCTAACAGGGTTCTTCTCAATGTAGGAGTGAAGCTGGAGTTTTTAACTTTATCTTCATGTAACGACGCCCGGAAAACACACCATATGTGCTACATCTAGGGCTTGCGTAACAGACGGTGAACAACCTTCGTGTCTGGGGATAAGACTCTTCCGACTGACCCTTCGGCTGCTCGACTGGAACAATAATGTAACACGACCAGAGAGAGATCCGGCGCGGGACCAAGAGTTTTAGGTGCTTTTCAAGGCATAATTTATTTTGGGTTCGATATGAGATTTGAACCAGGAACTACATGGTCTCCAGTCGCAAATACGACCACTGGAACAATGAATCCGAGTTTTCTAGCTAAGGTAATTGATTCGTTATACAAATATACCGTGGTCGTGTAGTGGCTGTGTAAAAATATGCACTACCCCGTATCGTCCTGTGGGTGTCGCAAGAAGAGCAAAACAGACCAGGAGATGGGCAGCAGTGACTTCTTAATAAAAACTAAAAATAAAAAACTACAGTAGCCTACCCGCTCGCCAAGTGTTGCAACTATGGCAAATATATCCTTTTGGGGCAATCTACGGGGGAGGCCTATTTTCAGCAGTGGACTTTTAATAGGCTGTAACGGTAACGGTAACAGATACACCAGACTTCAAAAATGCCGCCAAATTTCGTGAACGCACGACACGGCAAACGTCCCGATACCATCCACACCATCTGGATGCTTGGCGGTCCACCACTGTACGTTTCACAAGGAGTTTTCTTCCACGTACAACCTCTCTGTGGAATAGTTTATCATCGGCGATTTTTCCGGACCGATACGACCTGGGGACCTTCAAGAAAAGAGCTTACTCCTTTCTAAAGGGCCGGCAACGCACCCGCAATTCTCCTGGTGTTGCGGTTGATCATGGGCGGCGGTAGTCACTTAACATCAGGTGAGCCGCATGCTCGTTTGCCCCCTCTTCTATAAAAAAAAAAAAAAAAAAACTTCTAAGCTACGTTATCGTCATAATTGTATTTTTAATACAAAATCGCCAACCGTTCCTATCTTAGTCCATACCATATCTGCCCCGCCCTCTACGTCATGAAGCCGTGTGTCACTTTAGTCACGTTCACGTAACGTTGCTGTCGCCCTTGGCTAGCGTTTCATTTTATGCTTTTCAGTTCAGTGATTCGTGATGGATTCGTTGGAATATTACTCGGAAATAAAGACAGTAAACTGCCTTTTGTTGCCTGGTATTATAACAGTGTTTTGATTTGAAAACGTTCGCCCTTGGGAATGAGATATTGCGTTGTTTTTCTCATTTTTGAGTGTTCCCCTACACGGAAATCTTAAAAACGGATAATATTCCTCCAAAACTAAATACTTGTTTAGGAGAAATAACAGATGGAAATCATATTTGTGAAGAATTTAATTTATTTTTCGCAAAAATTGGATCGGTCTTAGCTAACGAGATAACACAGACTTTTTCGGAGGTAAATAATTTATACATTTTTAGTAACAAACATAAAAATGCAATTAATGAACTATCAAATTTTCAAAAATGTGACGAATATGAAGTGGCTAAAATAATTGACCAACTAGACCCTAATACGAGCTCGGGAATAGATGGCATTACAACAAAGGTAGTCAAGTGTATTAAGGACTTAATTCTTACAAGGCTTACTTCTTGTATAAACGATTGTCTTTAAAGCGGAATATTTCCAGATGAACTTAAAACAGCTAAAGTCACACCTATGTACAAATCAGGTACGAAAAGTGACCCCAGTAACTACCGTCCTATCTTTGTCTTACCAGTAGTTTCCAAAATTTTTGAAAAAGTAATATATAACCGCTTAAATAAATACCTAACATCAATTAACTTTATTTCAAACTGTCAGTATAGTTTTCGGCCTAGGTCAAATACCTTAGCCGCAACGGTAGATTTAATTACCAAAATAAAAAAAAACATTGATACAAAAAACTTAGGGCTTAGAAATTTTTTTGACCTAAAAAAGGCGTTTGATTCAATAAGTCACTCACTACTATTATAGAAACTTTCTCATATAGGTATTAACGGTCATGCCTTTTTGAAAGTTATCCAAATAAAAGATATCAAATTGTAAAGATTGGTCACTATCAAAGTTCCCCACAACCTATTACGTACGGTATTCCCAAAAAGCTCTATATTGGGCCCACTTCTTTTCCTGATTTATATAAATAACATAACTGATCTTAAATTAAATGGTGAAATTTCTTTATATGCAGATGATACCTGTATTTTCTACTTTGGACGTTCTATAGAAGAAGTTATCGCACGAGCCCAAGTGGATCTAAATATAGTACATAAATGGTTCCAATCCAATTTGCTTACAATAAATACATCAAAAACCTCGTACATGATATTTAAACCCAAAAACAAAAATATTTGCAGTTATTCCCCTCTCACGATTGACAACTCTACAATACACGAGTCAGCCGAAGAGAAATATTTGGGCTTAGTACTAGATAAAACCTTGTCATGGAAGGGTCATATAGGCAAAATAAGATCGAAACTATCTTCTCTACAGGGTTCACTTTATGGTTGTATTCGATGCCTTCCTTACCGTGTTCGCCGAACAATTTATAATGCTTTAGTCAAACCACGTCTGGATTATCAAGTTGAAATTTGGGGGTGCACCTACAAAACAACATTAAAGGACCTACAAATAAACCGAAATAAAATATTAAAACTATTATTTAATTATAACTTCTTTACACCTACAGACAAACTGTACAGTGAAACCAAAATCAAAAATATTTATCAAACATATTGCTATAATACTTGTATTCTAATAAAGAAAATTTTAGATAATAAAATATACACACAATTAAAGTTTATAACAAATAAAGGCAAAGGAAAGAAAGTACTTCGCAACACTAATAATATTTACATACCTATGGTACGAAAAAACTATGGTAAGCAGAGCATACTTTTTGACGGAGTCAAAATATATAATAAACTACCACAAGAAATAAAAATATTAAATAGTTTTAAAGTCTTTAAAAGCAAACTAAAACAACATATAATGAATAAATTCTAAATACGACCCTGTCCATATGCCGACCGCTAATCAGCGTTATCGGTAACGATAAGAAGTACCTTACTTAGTACCCACTTTATTTATTACTATCTACTAAAAGATTGCTAACTTGTATTGGTAACACAAAAAGATAATATTGGAAGTATTAAGTTGTATGCCCAAACTAGTAAGAAGTTGTGTCACGAAACTCTTTCCTCCCTTTTTAATGTTAATATATATATATATATATATATATTTGCTATCTGTATTCTCATAACCCATTTATAACTAAAATATTGTAACTTCTCATTAAGTGAAATGTTATTTCTTTTGAGAATAAAATATCTTTAACCATATTTTTGAACATTGAGAGTATTGTTTGTAAATACACTAAAATAAAAATAACACAAATTATGAAAAAGTAAGTGTATGGAGAGTACTATGCTGGGAGTTTGCAAGCGTAAAAACTTCGTAATGAGAATATCCGCAGTAGAACTAGTGTAACCGATTTAGCGCAACGGATGAGTAAGCGATAGTGGCAATGGGCCGCCCATATAGCCCAATTCCTCGAGTAGCAGCCTCGTACCTCGCTCTTACAGAATGCCAGAGCGAAAGAGCAGAGTAATGCTGTTATGTTTCGTATGTTGAGGGTAGAAAACTACAGACTTTCTTTAGTGGTAACGAGGCGTTCAGATTGCCATCCGTGACGATTAAAGGAAACCCTCCATATAGCGGGAAAGGCCTATTTCCAGCTGTAGCCTTTTGCAGGTTTAAGAAGAACCATCAAATATTCAATGTGAGTTAACACACGTTAATACATTAGTCAGTTACATATAGTGCAAATTATTTTGTGCTTTTTCTTTTGCTTTTTTTCTTTTGTTTTTGCATCATATAAAAAGTACAAACTAATGCATACGAGTATAATGGGGTGAAAGAATCCAATATCTTACGATACTAACATTCGACGCCGCCTTCTAATCTATGGCAGAAATTTACCGGATTACTGAAGATTTTTATCCGTTTAACTAATTTATTTTTCAGTATACTATAAAGATTTTTCGAAGCGAAAACATCATGAAACTTAACATATTTTTTTACTCCATATCATCCCGTAGGAATCGTAAGGGCGACAGAGGGAAAGAAATCGGAAGCTGGGCAGCAGCGGCTTCCTAATAACGACTAAAGAATCTGCGGTTGCCAACCCGCTTGCCAAGTGTGGCAGCTATGGCAAATATCCCACCTATGAAGCAATCTATGATGAGGGAGGCCTATGTGCTGCAGTGGACTTTAATAAGCTGTAACGATATTTTTGTATTTATTGTTTTGCCAATAATTTAATAATACGAGATACGGCTCTTTTATCTATCTCGTAGATAGATAAAAGATCCGTATTTGTAAAATCTTAAATCGTGGAAACACAAATAAAAACCTGCGACTGGACAACAAAAACATACTTGTGGAAAATAGGTAGGAAGCTTAAAGAGGTCCCCAGGTGTACATAATATTACGAGTACAACACAGCGCAATTCAATTTACCGTCAATACGGGTTTCGTGCAACATATCAGATGTTCATTTTCTTTATTTAATACAACAGCTTCGTATCTAATTTCCCCATTTCCTCATTGAAGAATAAACGCAATGTAATTTGTCACTCTTATTGACAACTTAAAGCCTCATACGCGTTTCCATAACGTTCTCATGAAATGATGTAGTAACTATAATAAAAATTCGTCATTATTATAACGTATTTTTTTTTTTTTTTTTTTTATAGAAGAGGGGGCAAACGAGCATGCGGCTCACCTGATGTTAAGTGACTACCGCCGCCCATGATCAACCGCAACACCAGGAGAATTGCGGGTGCGTTGCCGGCCCTTTAGAAAGGAGTAAGCTCTTTTCTTGAAGGTCCCCAGGTCGTATCGGTCCGGAAAAATCGCCGGTGGTAAACTATTCCACAGAGAGGTTGTACGTGGAAGGAAACTCCTTGTGAAACGTACAGTGGTGGACCGCCAAGCATCCAGATGGTGTGGATGGTATCGAGACGTTTGCCGTGTAGTGCGTTCACGAAATTTGGCGGCTGGGATTAATCCGAACAATTCCTCAGAGCACTCCCCGTGATAGATGCGATAAAATACGCAAAGAGATGCAATATCTCTTCGCAGCGCCAGTGAATCGAGCCGATCGGAAAGCACTCGGTCGTCGACGATTCGAGCCGCTCTGCGCTGGATGCGGTCAAGTGGTAGGAGCTGGTACTGGGGAGCCCCAGCCCAGAGATGGGAACAGTATTCCATGTGCGGCCGAACCTGCGCCTTGTAAAGTTGCAGGCGGTGTGCCGGCATGAAATACTGTCCCGCTCTGCTGAGCACGCCAAGCTTTTTAGAGGCCAATTTGGCCTTCCCTTCCAAGTGACCACGAAACTGCACGTCACTCGAAATGTCGACGCCGAGGATTCCGATACTGGCTGAGGCAACAAGGGGAGTGCCTTGAAACTGAGGGGATACGACAAAGGGGTTCTTTTTAGCGGTTAACGCGCAAACTTGTGTCTTCTGGGGGTTAAACTGGACTAGATTTAGTCGTCCCCAATCCGAGACTCTGTTCAGCAAAGACTCGACTTCAGACACAAGTTTGTCCCGGCACTCGGAGACGTTTTCCCGAGAAATATTGGCTCGGCCGGTGTAAAGAGCATCACCAGTGCTGTCATCTGCATAGCAATGAATGTTACGAGTATGCAACATATCATTGATATGCAGAAGAAACAGCGTTGGCGATAGCACGCAGCCCTGTGGAACACCAGCATTAATAGGCTTGCAATCGGAGCTTGCACCGTCTACAACGACCTTGATGCTCCGATCTGCAAGAAAGCTGGTGATCCAATCGCACAATTTCTCGGGAAGCCCATAGGAAGGGAGCTTCGAAAGAAGCGCTTTGTGCCAAACCCGATCGAAGGCCTTCGCAATGTCCAAACTAACGGCCAATGCCTCCCCCTTGAACTCTACTGCCTCCGCCCATCTGTGAGTGAGGTAGACCAGAAGATCACCAGCTGACCGACCACGGCGAAAACCGTATTGGCGGTCACTAATCAGCTGGTGATCCTCAAGGTACCTCATGAGCTGGCAGTTTACAATGGACTCCATTGTTTTGGAGAACAAAGAGGTGATGGCGATTGGCCGGTAGTTGGATGGGTCTGAGCGGTCGCCTTTTTTAGGGATTGGGTGGACGAAAGCCGTCTTCCATGATTTCGGGACTACGCCTAGGGAGTAGGAGTACCGGAAAAGACGCGTTAAAACCGGTGCCAACTCTGGAGCACACGTCCTCAGCACAATTGGGGGGATTCCGTCAGGCCCACTCGACTTGTGGATGTCCAGGGAGAGGAGTGCTTTGCGAACCGAGCGCTGTGTGAACTGCACTTCCGGCATGGAGCACTCACACCGCGGGATGGTCGGCGGCGTACTCCCCCCGTCATCGAGAGTCGAGTTAGACGCAAAGAAAGAGCCTAGAAGATCGGCTTTCTCCTTTGCAGTATGGGCCAGTGAGTCGTCCTCCCTGTGCAGAGATGGAAGAGATGGCTGACAGAAATTCCCCTGGACAGCCTTGGCGAGAGACCAGAATGCACGGGTTCCAGAAGGAAGGCGAACGAGTTTTTCGCCAATTCTGCCTATGTGCTCTGACTTTGCCTTGGCAATGACTCTTTTGAAGGACCTAGAGGCGGAATTATACTTCTTTTTTAGAGCGCTGGTGTTTACATCCCGGGACGCTGATGCATCAACCCAGGCTTGGTAGCACTCCTGCTTATAGCATGATGCTATTTTACAGGAGCGACCAAACCATGGCTGAGATTTGCCTCCAATGGGCACCACAGAGGAAGGAATAAAAAGTTCCATACCCTGAAGTACCACATCAGTAACAGAATCCGCAACAACGTTGGGATCATCCGGCGAGAAGCAAACCCGCCCCCAAGGGTAGGATGCAAAGAAAGTCCGCATCCCATCCCAATCGGCTGACCTATAGTGCCAAACACGGCGGCAGCCTGCAGAATGCAACCGCGATTTCAGCGTGAGTGGCACAACACTCCGGACCAGACAATGGTCCGAGGAGCCTAAAGGGGCGTCTACGGAAATCTGATATCCGTCCGGGTGAGAGGTCAGCAGAAGGTCCAACAGGGAAGGTGCATGATCCTCCACATCTGGAATCCGCGTAGGCGAAGTAACCAGTTGTGTCAGACCATATGCCAAGGCAAAATCATGAACAGATCTCCCCGCATGATCGGTTAAACGTGAACCAAGCCATTCGGCGTGATGGGCGTTAAAGTCGCCGAGGATCACGATCTCTGCGGAGGGGATCTGCTGTAGCAACGAATCTGCAGCCATTTGGACGTGGTCGAAGAGTCGGTCTGTTTCGGCATTACCGCTATGGGACCTATAGAGGCACCCGTAGACGCGTGGATGGTCGTCGCTGTCTACGCGTAGCCAAAGGATGGACAGGTCCGAACCTTCAAGTCTGCCGAGGCGTCGAGAACAGATGTCCTCTCTGACGTAAACGCAAACTCCAGCCCGAGGCACAAAGGAGTGTTCCAGTTTGTACCCCGGGTAGGAGAGATACGAGACATCAGCCGGAGAGGACACCTGCGTCTCGGTCAGAAAGAGCAGAGCCGGCCTCGCCGTCTCGAGATGGTAGTGGACGGCGTTTAGGTTAGAGTGAAGTCCCCTGATATTGCAGAAATTCACGGACAGCGTGGCAGGGGTCGCCTTGGTCTTGTTGCTCCGTTTGCCCCGAGCAGTTGTAGTCTTGAGCGGAATTTTGCCCCCCCCAGAATACGCGGGGCAGCCTGAGCACCCACGCTCAGAAGTGGAGAAACATGGTCGTGGATGCTCAGCGAGGGATTCTCCAGGGGTGCTGGTACCCTCCTGGGGTAGTCTATTATTATTTAATTCCGCTACCATGTTGATGGGGGGGGGGGGGATTTGGGCCTCCGGCCACCTGCACTCACCAGACGAAACGCGGAAGCAGAGCTTCCACTTAACGCCGGTATTCTGTGAGGTCGTGGTACCACCCCGGTTTGAGCCGGCCCATACGTGCAACAGCAAAGCTGCCGCGTGGCTCTACCACTGTCGTACCACGTATTTGCCAACTATACGAAAATGGCGCAATTTTACGGTAGATTAAAAATAAAAATCCATAGAGTAATTGATTTGTTTAGACCAGAGGATAGAGAATTTTGTATAAATTCTGTAATGCTAACCTTCCTAGAAAATTAGTCTACAAATATAAGTTTTTATGGTTTTAAGTGCTGTGTTTTATGGTTTAATATGTCGTAAATTGACAGTAGAATAGAAATAAAAATACATAGAGTCTGACTTTTGTTTTAATCACGGGATAGAAAATTTTGTATTAATTCTATAATGCCACAATTCTTGATAGAAAAGTAGTCTCTAAATATAAGTTTTAATGGTTTAAAGTGCTGTGGGTGGGTGCGGTCGCATGCGACCGCTCGGTATATGATGGGTATATTTTCTGTCCGTTTCACGCAAAACGATACGTGTTCCATAAGATTTTTTTTCGTATAAATTTGGTAATAACCGTTACAGCCAATAAAAGTCCATTGCTAATCATTTGCAATTTCTGCCACGCTTGGCAGGTATCCTTAGTTTTTTTTTTACTTTTAGTTGTTTTAGTTGTTATTGGGCAGACGCTGCTCCGTTACTCCTGGTGTTCTTCCGTTTGTCCGTTATTATGGAGGAGACTGGGGCTGGTTGTGACATTTTTTTATAAATTGATGCAATTTTTTGTTTGTTTGATTGTTTTTGGAATGCCACCTGCATTTTTATTTAAGTTAAATTTATTTAGTTTTGCATAACTTTTTTTTTATAGAATAAGGGTGACAAACGAGCATACAGTTCACCTGATGGTAAGTGGAGGCTGTGACAAAGAGACAACTACATTTATCTTCAATTAAGAATCAAAATGCAGTTGCGTTTTTAACCATGAGCAATAAGATGGAATGCCTCGTCTCCAGTAAAAACGCCATATCACGTCACCGCAACATTAAGCTGCTATTTCACTCTGGTATTCCGTGAGAGCGTGTTTCTTCCTCGGTCAAGCCGACCCATTCGTGTTGCAACCACAATATAGCTGCAGCATGGCTCTACTACGTAAGAACTCATAAATAAAACAATTTATATGTATAGTTATATATTTACTGCTTTTCATAGTATTCCCCATTACATTTTAGACAATTTATCATACGTTCAAACTATTTGAATATTTAAGAAATTTATTTTTTACATTTAAGGTTACTGAGAAACTAAGTTCGACAAAATAAAATTATATTGAGCGTACAGTACCTACCTACGTTGACAATTTCGTTTCCATAACGGAAGAAATGCCTCTACACATCCTAACTGATTGCGGACCCTTAATGCGCAAACTAACACTCATCTGGGAAACTATGTACTCTGCCCAGAAGAAATTGCTCACGGCTAAGCAACTCCTTCTATTCATTGAAGACATAGGGCTTAGCCGTGAACTATAGCCATAGCAGCAATCACAATAGATCTTCTAGTTTGCAGTGATACTTCCGCTAGACCTGCATAGCTGCTCGCACATAATAAAAAATACGTCGATATTTTATATAAAACTAATGTTTCGCCCTGGTTTCTAACGAGTGATTTCTGAATATCGACAACAGCGCAACCTACTGGGTCCAAATATGAGTGAGATTTTTATATATAGAAAAGATAAATTGTAATGTAGGTATCTTAAAAATTTATCAAAAAGTTAAGATATATATTTTTATTTTAAATATAGGGACCATTAGTCTGAGGGCATATTTTTCATGTGCTGGTTGAAAACTATCATGACCTTTTCTGGATCCGTAAATGTCAAATCTTTAATGAATGAGTGAATGTGCTCTAAGAAATTGTTCGGATTAATTCCAGCCGCACAATTTCAGTATCGCACATCGCGACAAAACTCGCGATACCATCCATGCCATCTGGGTGACTGGCGGCCCACCACCGTACGATTTAAAAGAAGTTTTCTTCCTCGCACAACTTCCTTGTGGAATCAACTACCACCAGAGATTTTTTCGGACCGATACGACTTAGGAACCTTCAAGAAAAAAGCCTACTCCTTTTTAAAATACCGGCAACGCATCTGCAATCCCCCCGATATTGCAGTTGTTCATGGGAGGCGGTAATCACTTACCATCAGGTGAGCTGTATGTTCGTTTTTCCCCTCTCAAAAAAAATTTAAAAAAATTAAATTCTTTGAAAAACAAAGAAGTCGCATCATTGCGGGTCACGAACTCCGCCTTTTCAAAAGCAATAGATGTCGCAACATATTATTACTATTATATTATTGGGTGATTTTTCGACACTGGGAAAACAATATATACGTGGTAGAGCCACGGTGAAGCTATATTGTGGTTAAAGCACTAATGGGTCGGCTCGATCGTGGCAGGACCACTCTCTCAAGAAATATCACCGTAAAATAGTCTAATACTGCTGTGTTTCGTATTTTGAGTGTAGAGATCCGGAGACCCTTTTTTACTGCAAACGAGGCATTCCATCTTAGCCCTCTGTGGTGACAAAGCATCCGCGTTTTGATTCTTAATCGAGGATAAATGTAGATGTCTATGAACCACAGCATCTAGATACCATCTGGGGGACTATATGCTCATTTGCCCTTATTGTATAAAAAAATACGTGTAGCACTCGGGGACTGCCGCTGTAAAGCTATTGCATAGCATTTTTGTCAACTTATGCAGTTACGTGCGATCAAAAATAGTATATAAATTTAAAAAATATATTTAAGTATAAAGTCTGTGTTTATTAAATACCCTAAATTCACGAAAGTTGATAGCATGACGATGACTCATATAAATCCAAAGAATATGCTTCTTGCAATAAACTATATTATTATTGTTTAAAATATTTTTATTATCTTACAATACATGCAACTAGTCTACACGCATATGTCTAGTCGCACGCACACAAACACCGTGCCGAAGTCCGCCGAACTGAAACGACGTTAGACGATGTTAGGTTTTGGCATTCATAATTCATAATTATTTCATAATTCATAATTATTTATTTGCATAGAATGTAGGTAGATATTGCAAGAGTATTTTTAAAACATGAAAGTTCCTATACATTCTGCCTTATCGAGGCTTGCAAATTTTGACTAATTAGATATAAGAATTTTTTTTGATGAATTTAACTTATTTACAAATATCAAAATGTTAATATGTAAAAACAGTAAAATTAATTAATTACATTTTTGGATACAGATTTTCAAATATGTAATTTGTTTTGATTTTTGTGATCAAGAATTATATATTCCACTAACTCAATGGGTTTTGGGGTCTTAGGTTTATTTTCGTAACGGAATTTCTTGATTCGGTTGCCGCGCTCAAAGCCCGCGATAAAAACTATGCATAGCTTAAAAATGGTTATGTACCATTCAGCATTAAACTGTTTTTGCTCATAAAGTGGGATCGTTCAGACCTGACTCGTCTGTGAAATTAAAAACGCAATCATTTTTTCCTACGATTCTTACCTACCTCAATTTTGTTGTTTTGCTGACGACTTCGAACATCCATATGGAAGACAGTTACTTTCATTCCGAAATAGAACAATATATTTCTAAGTTTCATCTCCTGCCACTATATCATACACAGTCGTCTGTGATCATACTTATCAACATTTTTGAACACCAATCGACACAAACTCGTTACTTCGTTCTGTAGTGAATTCATAAGAAATTCAACGGTAATAAAGTTTTTTCTAACTTTTAAATATTGATGTAATTTTTTTTTGAGTTTGGCTCATACCAGTACAAAAATGGCCTAGAATCTTATCAAAGTTGATGAGACAGTTTTCTTCAATTAGTCACCCCTCAGTGGCCACATTTCCTCAGTGATCGCAGTTGAAGGTCGACCTTCACGAATTTCATCATGGAGAGAAAAACGGTCGCGATCAAATACTGCATACCAACGACAGGGTATCCAAATGAGGAATTTTTCTCAAAAGCAGTTTGAAGCCGAACAGTGTATTCTTGTAGAGAACTTTTAAAATCATAAAAATACCATCGCCCTAAAATCTTTTAGCGTTAGTTCCATTTTTACGGATGATGATGTTTCACTTGTGATAAAAACCAATTCATACGCCACTTTCCGTTTCATATTATGTTTAAAAACATACTTACGTAACGTTCGAAATTCAAACAAATATTATGTGCGGCCAGGAGCGCAGAACTTTCAGTGTGCCCTATGTACAATCCCACGTAGTAGTAGGTAGTGACGAAGCCCTAGGAATTAAAACGTACTGTTTATACTCTTTTTACTCTTGCCTTGAAGACACCTCGAATGTAAACGGAAGGGAAAACGGTTACCGGCAAATTATTTCTTTATTTTGTTCACGCATTACTTGATTGAAACTAATTGAAAAACGTGTTGCCGTTTGACAAATGAAATATTAATTTCTTACATCGAAAAATAGAGAGTTTTTATTTGATTTAATTTAGCAACTTTCGCCTCATATTCTCTTTCAAGATATAAAACTAATTTTACAGATTTATCGCATTTAATTTTGCTTATTTTTAATTGCCGGCGCTTAGACGTTTGGTGGTCTCACAGCAAAAATGGTCACGAGCTACATTCATCCTTTTGGATATAAATTTGTGGTTCGATCAACGCAGTGCTCCCTAGAGACGTATTTGAGACGTTGAAGTCGTTGTCGCTATTCTTGTGCAGAACTGCATAATATAGTGTCACATATTTGCATTTTTTATTAGGGTGAAAAATAAGCACAAATTCCACATGATGGCTATATTTATCCTATATTTATCCTCGATTAAGAATCAAAATGTTGATGCGTTGTCGATTCAAGCAAAAAGAATCTCCGGTTCTCTATACTCTCCATACGAAACACAGCAGCATTAAGCTGCTATTTTACGCTGGTATTCGATATAATATATCGAATACCAGCGTAAAATAGCAGCTTAATGATAGAAAATTACCCGTGCTAAAACTGGTTGTATATTAAAAACATATAAATCAGCCAGTCAATGCAAAAAGAACGTTAGTGGAATTCCACTCGTGCCAGACCTTTTACCTAAATGAAACTCGTACCGTATCTCGACGCTCTGGCAAAAGTCAAAAGTAAACGAATGAATTGGCCGAACTAACGGTAACCGCTCGAGGGCACGCTACACAACCTATAGTCCATGACGTCGAGCCGGGTTCCGACAAATTGCTCTGCTGTTATCGCCTAACACAGTGTCTAAGCTGTGAATTTATGACACTCATATTTTAATAATACTATTCCGAAAAAGTAGCCCATTTCGTTTATCATGTTCTTCCTGTTTTAGCTGATTTCAAAAAAAACGGGTTCTCAATTCGACTGCAGATTTTATGTATGTATGTCACTCGGTATTCTTAAAATTTTCATAATGAAATATAATTTATATGAAAATAATATTTTTTAACTATTCTAAACAAGTGTTGACTATTACTCTACCTGATGGTAAGTGTTGATGCAACGGAAGATAATAAAGCGCATTAACTAGCTTAACAGAAGCCTGTACATCCTTTATATACTGGTGACCTTTTTTGCCGTCTGGCAAAAAATAGGGTGTAACAGTAAACAGAGTAGAAGCCTATGGAACTGATATTTTACTAGAAATAAAAACAATAGTTTTGTATTAAATTAATTAATTAATTAAAATCTATCGAAATTCAAATCATATCCACACCTACGAACAACAATTAAACAATAAATTTAGTAGGCATATTTGACCTTGTCACTTCACAGGGTCACAGGCTCAATGGCAAAGGGCAAAGTGATTGTTAAAAAAAGTTTTTTATAAAATATCAGTGCCACAGGCTTCTACTTTGTTCACATGTTTCACCCAATTTTTTCCAGACGGTAAAAAAGTCATTCCGTATATTGCCTTGAAAAATAGATATTGGCAACTTTTTATCAGCTGTACGCATTTCGTTCGTCAAGCGTAAATTCCAAATGAAGTATTGAATATGAAGCAAACTATTATGTGTACCATTTTATGATAAATATATTTATATAAGTATTAAATACATTTGTAAAAAATAAAAATAATATTTTTGTATTAAATAAATAAATAAATATTAAATTAATACCTAATTCTTTTTTATTAGCAACCCCACGAACTTATCACACCACATTTTAATATTCCGTGTATTACGTTATCTTACTACTTCCTTATATTCACTAGGAGAGAATACTTGAAAAGCATTAAGTCATACAATAAAGTTTAAAAAAATTGCCAAAAATTTTACATTAATTTTAATGTTTTTTTTTTATCAAATCGACTGTACCAAAGCGATCCATTGAATTTGAAGCAAAATTTCACCCTTACGGATAGAAACACAGGGGTTAATTTTTTTCATGTTACTTGTAAACAAAATTCTAGTTGTTTACCTTGAGCTCATGATAAATGTGATATTTCTTAATCTACTCTTAAGAATCGAGTAATGAAAATTTATAAAGAAATCAAAACCAAATCAAACAATTAAAAGAGTAATATTATTTCAATATAATTTAATAACTCTTAAAGTGTAAGTCAATGAAATTAAAACTTTTTTTTAAAAAAAAAGAAAAAAATTTTTTGACGTAAGAATAATTCATCTGTGAAATGTTAAAACATGTTTTTTGTCTACTACCGTTTTAAAAATGAGGTCCCCTTCTCTATCCGGGGAAGAAACGGCGTAAAGAAACTCAGGTGATTTCATTTCAAGCCCGACCGGACCAGTTCCCACAAACAACACTCCTGTTGACAATGCTTACTAAAGTATAAATATTTAAATAAAAAAAGAATCATTAAAATTGGTTCATAGTGGACAAAGATATCAAGTAACATACAACATACAACTATAAACAACATACACTCGAATCGAGATCCACCTCCCTTTTTTGAAGTCGGCTTAAGCCAAATATTAGATACAGCACATCATGATACTATATGATTTTAAAATGTTGTTACTATCAAATACCCGATAAAATTATTAACTATAATTTCCCCCACGGTTGTCGGTTCTTCGAACTATATGGCCGGTTCATTGCCACTTCAGCTTACTAATCCGTTGGGCTATGTCGGTCACTCTGGTTCTACTGCGGATATCCTCATTTCTAAGTTTATCATGCAGAGAAACTCCGAGCATACCGCTCTCCATAGCTCATTGAGCGACTTTGAGCGTCCTCATACGGCCAGCAGTGAAGGACCACGTTTCGGTTCCGTAGGTCATCACTGGCAACACGCACTGGTTGTACAACTTAGTTTTCAGGTTTTGAGGTATACCTGACGAGAAGAAGCGTCGCCGAGTTGAATTACCGTAATATAAACCAATAAATTTTCATGACAGGACAGGAAAAATAAATCTGCTATTTAATGTTGAATTCTCTACAATTTTATTTTTTCATTTCATTTCCTTTCATACACAAAAACACAAAATGTTAGCTTAACAATTGCCCCGTAGACTTTAAATTTATGATGTATAATTTTGTTGTCCGTTTACCATGGCTACAATTACCAAAATTTCTTCACAATATGATTGTTCGAGAGATTCCGGCAGCTGCTTAAGTCAACAGGATAGTCGACGACGGTAGTATCTCAAGCTCTCCAGATGCCTTAACGTTAAAAGGAGCGTCTATGTTATGAAACTTTGTGTCATTATATGTACATGATAGTAACATGTAATCAGAATCTGGTTATATGTTTTGTTGCTTTTTAAATATAGATAAATTAAGAAATTTTGACATATGAGAAAGTAGTTCTGAATATAACTGGATGTTGTAGCTCATTGATACCGTGTACCCTGGATGAAAAAACCAAAATTTTTATTCCTGCATTATTTTTCCTGAGGATAGACGAATATAAAATGAATGCCTCGTTACCATTAAAAAGGGTTTCTTATTATTAACAGATGGTGCCTATTTTACACATTACGAAGGAAGAGTAACGGTCTCACCATTATTCTTCCCTTGCACCCCAGTGACAGGTCACAGCTGCAGTGTAACACTACTACTAAAAAATCAGTAGCGAAATTAATTTCCAGGCATTTTTAATATTTTTTTTGAATAAAGCTCTTCCACTACGCACTATGCTTATTCAGAAAATACTATCCTTGCAGTGCATAATTATATTAAATTTAACGGAATAGAATATTTCGAAGGTATGCGAAATTTGGTCATACTGGAGAAGTGCGGCAGCTAGTTCGTCTACTATTAGTGGAATCGTACGTATTTATTAATAAGCTGAAATTCTTTATTTACTTATAGTAATGTATTCATACTATTTGAATAATTATTACTTCCACGTTGTAGCCATTGTCAATATTACTATCCTGACTCCGATTATATTTAATTAAATAACCTGTAACAAAAAGTAAGAATGCTGGAATTTTTAATCACATGCAATAATATAATGTTGCAAAAACGAGTTATTTACAAAGGAAAGTTATCTCTGTGATTCCAAACACTGAAATGGCGGTTATATGAGTCGTAACAATTTAGGTCGAAATGACACAGCAAATTTCGCTAAAAAGTTTATTGCGTGGTTAATGACTCGGCATTTAATTTCCTTTAAAGGATACACACGAGAAAAAAGAAATAAAGTAGTTACATAACAAAGGTATGTTGGCATGCCTTAAGCGCATAGCGCGTAGGTGTAGGTGCTACTAGCGCCTAAAAATCAAGAATCCGATGTTTTGTCGCATGAAATCGTATCTAACAATCATATTTAACATATAAATGATTTATAAAGCATATTGTCAGAAAGATAAAGGATTGTTGAACTTATTTTTATTTAAATCGATTAATTGCTATTTTTAAATTAAAAAAGCAGTTTAAGTGGCTTATGATATAGATTTATCAAGTCCATACGAAGAGGTAAACACGATTACTTTTGAAAATATCAATTGTTCAACTCAACCTATTTTAATGTCTTCATCTATCATGTGGAAAGCCATAAAATGTAAATGGCAGTTTAATTTTGTTATGTTGAGTTGTAATTAATATTTTTCGGCTGAGAAATTCCGAAATTGTTGGTGTCTTGAGCAGTCTTGTTATAATATATTGTTACGAGCTTGAGGTTCGTGACAATAAAAATTGCCGATAGAATTACCTAAATTAACACTTTAATTTACTTTATACAAATTAAAGTTAAAAACACTAATAATTAAACACACTAATTCACTTAATTCCGCTCCGAAGCTTCGCTTGTGTCGCCGAGTTCAATACTCTGCCCCGATCGCATCTTGCAGCGCCTATTTATATAATTAGCAAAGAAGCGTCCCGAACATTCAGGTAAATGCGCGCCAGGCAACGAGTATTCGAGTGTAGATTTTCCAAAAACTTAGTTCTTCGGGTGGCGCTGTCGGTCGAAAGATTTGTGATGTCATTTACTGCAAAGCTCCCCTCGCTCTCGTTCCTGATACTAGATGGCGCTAGTGCGCTGATTTGAGCGCGGCGTAACACTGCCCCCTCCTAAGACATGCTCGTCCCGAGCATTATCGGCCCCATAATAATGCGCCAAGCGATCCACATGGACGATCTTAGGAGTCCCTCTTGCGCCTTTCTGTAACGGCTCCGCAATGTCAAGGGATGTCCTATCCCGTGGTGCACCAACATTGTACAATTTCGACGCTCCTCTACTCCGTGCCTGAGGTCCCCTCACAGCCGCACAACTTGTACATGTACGGCACCAATCCTCGACATCGTCACGATAATGGACCCAGTAAAACTGTTCTCGGACCTTCAGTAGAGTTCGTTTACCTCCCAGATGGACTCTTGAAAGACCATTATGGCACAGCTGTAGAACATTCGGCACTTTAGCTTTAGGGACAACCATTTGTAAACGACAGCTGTCTCCTCGACCATTGTCCCATTTACGGCACAGGACTCCATCCTGAAGCAGCAAGCTGTCCCACTGGGCCCAATAGCTTTTAGTGGTCGAACTCATCGCTGAGACTTCACTCCACTTGGGCTTGGGAGCACTGGCCTTTATCCATTCCAGAATCGGCTTGATGTCCGGATCTTCCTGCTGTGCATGTCGTAGGCTGTCCTTCCACCCGTTACTGAGGTGGTCTGCCCTGAGCATCCTCACGGATACCACTTTCTTACTCTCTGGCCTACTACAATGGTTGCAATCTTCAGGACAAGGTCTTCTTGACAATGCATCTGCGTTGCCTTGAGATTTCCTGCTGCAGTGTCTGATAGTAAAGTCGTATTCCTGCTGCTGCTGGGCGGTGCTGTTAGCCGCACTTCCTTTCTGAGACCGTTCGCCTTCCCTTCCTAGGGTGTGCTTGGGGCAGCTGGACTGAAGATGGCCCCTTTCCACACAGCCATAGCACCTAGGGCTGTATCTTTTATTGTGGTCGCGAACCGTAACTGCTGTAACCTCCCCAGCGTGATGTGAACGATGATCCTGTCACCGCCAGGCAGTGCCGTTAGCTGCACTACCCTCCTGATATCGTTCACTTTCCCTTTCTGCGGTTCGCTTAGGGCAGCTGGATCGAAGATGGCCCCTTTCCCCACAGCCATAGCACCTAGGGCTGTATCCTTTGTTGCGGTCGCGAACTGTAGCTGCTGCAACCTCACTGACGCGATGGGAACGATGATCCTGCCGCACGGCTTCTACCTCCGGTGCATGGGCCAAGGCGTCCTTAAGCGTCTCGTGGTGCCCGAGCCTCACAGCAGCTCTGACTTCCAGGTCGCGGATGCCGTCGATGAATGTCTGCACCAGGTTCCCTTCAATGAGCGCAGGTACAGACCGGTATGCTTTTCGCACCAGCTTCTCCACCTCTAGAGCCCACTGCTGCAGGTTTTCGTTGATGCGCTGCACGCGATCTTTAAGCTGCGCACGAAAGACGTGTTCCAGGTGAGCGTCACCATATCTCGCCTCCAATGCCTCAAGGAGTTGCTCATAAGTCACTTCCTCACCGAGAGCTTCCAGAACTGTTAAGGCCTGGTCGCGCAGGCCTAGTGTGAGAGCAGTCATGGCCCGGCTTTTATTCCAGCCGTTCGCCTTCATAACAGCCTCGAACTGGATCTTGTAGGCTGACCAGGAAGAGGTACCGTCGAACGGCGGCACTTTGAATCCACGTAGCGAAGGTGTTGTAACTACTACGGGAGCTGTTGTTCCATCACCCAGTTTGAGGTCGTCCAGCGTTTTCTTCACGTCAGCCACCACGTAATCAACCCGATTGTTCACTTGGTCGATTTGGGTTTTAGCTTCCTTGATTTGGGTTTCAGCTTCCGATAGGCGGTTGTCATGTTGAGCAACCCTGTCCTTCACCTCCTTTATCTCTTTCCCAAAGGTAGCATGAAGGTCCTTAATGAGGAGCATCTGCTCTTCCGACCGACGGGCCTGTTCCTCCTGTCGGCGGGCCTGCTCCTCTTGTCCGCCCCGCAGCTGCTCTTCCAATCGGCGGGCCTGTTCCTGCAGCATCGCCATCAGAGCACCTAAGTCAGGTGCAGCAGATGTAGGAGCTAATGATGGGCCCGCAGCCTCCGTGGCTGGCAGTTGTCCCTCCGACGTCTGCGCCGTTGCACCACCAAATCTCCGCTGGTCCGTCTCATGCTGGCGTTGACTGCGGGTACGGACACCCTCCGTTTCCTCCTTAGGTAAAATCGGCATGATTTTATCCCACTTCTGACACCAATTGTTACGAGCTTGAGGTTCGTGACAATAAAAATTGCCGATAGAATTACCTAAATTAACACTTTAATTTACTTTATACAAATTAAAGTTAAAAACACTAATAATTAAACACACTAATTCACTTAATTCCGCTCCGAAGCTTCGCTTGTGTCGCCGAGTTCAATACTCTGCCCCGATCGCATCTTGCAGCGCCTATTTATATAATTAGCAAAGAAGCGTCCCGAACATTCAGGTAAATGCGCGCCAGGCAACGAGTATTCGAGTGTAGATTTTCCAGAAACTTAGTTCTTCGGGTGGCGCTGTCGGTCGAAAGATTTGTGATGTCATTTACTGCAAAGCTCCCCTCGCTCTCGTTCCTGATACTAGATGGCGCTAGTGCGCTGATTTGAGCGCGGCGTAACAATATTTTACTAAATACATTTAACTCATTCTGGCCCGGAATGAGTTAAAGTGTATTTAGTAAAATAGTAATTTCCGGGCTCGGTCGCCGTCGTGTGTGGATTACTGTATCGTTTGTTTACAGTGGCTCGTAATGAAAAAATCGATCGTTGTAGAAATATAAAATAATCCAAAAAGCAAATTTGATACAAACTTGACCAAGGTAAGATTATTTTATAAACATAGATTTTTATTACAATATTTTATTTCGCTAAAAGAATGTACGACTAATATATAAATATACGTTTTGGACTTTTTGGAGTGACCTGAAGGTGTACTTCCGTATCTGCTACTGCAAAATCCTCGACGAGTTAAACTAGGTATACCGAGATTGTATTAGTTATGTTAATTGAGATGTATATGAAAATGAGACCTTACCCCCAGACTTGACGGAATGACCTGAAGGTATACTTTGATAAATGCAACTGGAACTCCTCGAAGAGTAGTAATAGTAACACGTGTGCTGAGTTTGGGCTCGTTTTGTTAGTTATGATGAGACCTTACCTCCGGACAGGGGCGGATTATCCTTAAGGCTAACGTGGCGCGTGCCGAGGGGCGCAAGGTTAAAAAGGTGGGCTCGCGGAAGTCTTTAGGGGAAACAAAATCGAATCGAACTACAGAGGTTATTAGTGAAAATTTGTGTGTATTTAAAATACTTCAAAAAATTGACGTATAACATGCATGCAACACTTAAAGCATGCACATTTGGATTTACCAAAAGTTTTTAATATTTCGAATACTATCCAATACCTAGGACAGTCAATAAGTTTAGAGATATACAAAAAGTCTATGTAAGTAGGTCTCCTCTATAACATTTTGCACAACCCTTCCTCTCCCACATACCTCAGAAGGCGATTTTCCTTCGCCTATCCTCCGGACAAACCATGCAGATCCCTTGTTAAAAATCTTCTTGACTTTCCCGTCTATAATTCCGGTTTTTACTCCCACGCCTTTTCAGCTCACGCGGTAAGATTTTGGAACTCACTACCATCAAATATAAGAAATTCCGAAACTTTGTTGGTATTCAAGAAACGTCTTAGAGATAACTACTTTGCATCCTGTTAATTTATATATATTATTCTATTATATTAGTTTTAGTTTATATATATCATATGTAACTATCGTATTTATTATTATTATTATTTGTTAATTTATTTTATTTTTATTTATTGTTTTATTTTATATAATTTACGTAACATTGTGTATATTATTTATTTCTTAGTAGTACTAATGTATGCACTAAGTTTGCAATTTAAATATAATTTCCTTTATGGGTCTACTGGAAGATATTTCAGCGAATTTGGAATAAGTAGAACCTTTGTACGTAATTACTATAAGACTGCTTCTGTACCTTAATGTGTGTACATAGAATAAATAAAATAATATATACTAAATATACTAAATAATAAAATAATATATAAGATACTAATTATATTTATTTAACATCTTTTCAAAATATTCTCCATCATGTTCCATACAAAGTTCCATTTGCCTAAACCAACTCTGAAAACACTTTTGCCAGTCTTGATCTGACAGGTTGGAAATCCCTTGTTTGTAGTCAACTACGGCTTCTTCGGTGCTTAAAAAAACTTACCTTTTATTTTTTCTTTGACTCTTGGAAACAAAAAGAAAACACAAGGAGCTAAGTTAGGGCTGTAGGGTGGGTGATTTAGAGTTTCAACACCAGATACCTCAATAAATGCTTTTGTTCTAAAGGAGGTATGTGAAGAGGCGTTATTGTGATGCAGTATGATTTCCCGAAGCCCGGTCTTTGGTCTTCTCTCCCGCACAGCTTGAAACGCTTTGGGTAATGCAACTGTAACGGACAGAGATATGATAAGTAATGAAAAGCAACTTCTATGTATTAGAAAAAAATTTAGATAATCTTTGAGGTATTCGTTTTACAAACCCTAAATATTCAGCGACAGCCATTGAAAATACCCCTAAAAGAAAGTCGAAAGCTTGTCTCAGTGTTTCGAACAAAAGAAATGCTGAAATTTAGGCTAACTATTATATTCAAAAACAATAAAGATATTTCAACTTCTTAATCTGTTCCGTTTTATATTTTCTAAAAACTTTCACGTACACGATGAAAAATTCATCAGAGTGCCGTTATGTGAACAAAATAGTTTGTATGAATTTGTATGATGTTATTTAATTTTATTTATCTGACCTGACTAACTACCTATCTGCCCCGGCTTCGCATGAGTGATTTCTGAATCTTGACAACAATGCCCCCTGTCGGCTGTAATTAAGTTTTAAACCATCCAGGGACACAAAAAATTCATCAAAATCGTTTGAGCCGTTTTCGAGTTTTAGCGAGACTAACGGCCAGCAATTTATTTTTATATACTGTGAGAAAATAATAGGATTGAGAAAAAGTTTCTCCGTATTCTTTTTTATATAAAATTGAAGAAAAATCTCTTTGGTTGTACTGTTTGTATCTGACTGGTTTTAATACTCATAGATATAGGACATTAAGAAAAAGAAATATTAAAAATTAAAAAACTTTTTCTCGCCATTTTTCAATTGTATTACTGTCCGCCAAAATGAGAATCTAACGAAGAAATTCGACTCAAGCCGCGAAAAAAGTTTTTGACGTTTACGGACCTAATTCGTTTCAGTCCAGGAAATTTGATATCAAAGATGCAGCTAGCTCTAGTCGCCCTCATATAGATAAAATCGATGCCATTTTTGAAAAAGTAGAGCAAGATCGGCATATTAGTAGTTACGACGTAGCCGAGGAATTGGGGATTGACCACAAAACAGATCGATATTTGGGTACCACACGAGCACACTAAAGGATACCTAATGAATCGTGTACTCATTTGCGATGCTCTATTGAACCGTAATAAAACCTAACCATTTTTCAAAAGATTGATCACTGTTGATTAACAGTGGATCACCTACGACAAGAACGTGCGGAAAACAAAATCAAGATCAAAGGGTAGTCAAGCTCTACAGATTGTAGCGAAACCCGGATTAACACTACGGCCAACAACTAATGAGACTCAAGCAAGAAAATGAAAAAAAAAAACTGCCAGAATTGATTAATAGAAAAGGTTGCTGAATATTTTTCAAGACATCTGGCGAATTTGGCACAAACGTCGTTCATTTGTAGGCCTCGCTGATAAAAGAGTTAAGATCTGGTCAGGCGCTAAACACAATAGCAGTTACATTAATTATAAGATCTATAAGGAATAAACGTTCTTGGGACTTATCTGCAGCCTTCTTTATTTGAAGTCGGTTACACGAGTCCATAGTGTTCAGCAACAAGTGGACTGTAAGTTTGTTTGTCACTTCTGTTTTATATTTAAAAAAATGAAATAAAGTAAGGTAAAAAATAAATTAATTTAATCGTATTTTATTTTTATAAAAAAATCCAGACTTGTGACCACTTGACATATTGACAAGTAAGATGACTTTTAAATTAATAAATATTGACCTCACTTTATTGAGAAAACCTTAGTTATTTGGAGATGAAATGAAGGTCAATTAATTTATTGGATTTTTGATAAAATAAATGGTCAAATAGGTTGCAAAATAGGTTCATTTATAGAACAATCTCGAAACAGTTTCAAAATCAGACTGACTTATAATTTTCTTCGCATACTAAATTGATGAGGGACATTTCTTACGCAGTTTTACACGTTTTGCTTTGTTGTTTATAATATGTACAGAAAAGGATTAAAATGATTCGCCATCACCAATCTTCCCATCTGATAACAAATTGATTATATTTTTAAGAAGAGTGAATAGGTTTTTTTTAAGCTAGTGCTATTTATCATACTCCTGAATCGCCATGATCTTAAGGTGGCATGTACAAAGTACATAAACTTGTTTATAAATTATAGAAAATATACCGCAGACAGGTGAAGTAGCATTTTTACATGCCTTTTTAATAGGAGAGGGGGCAAACGAGCATACGGTTCACCTGATGTTAAGTCACTACCGCCGCCCATGAACAACTGCAACACCAGGGGAATTGCAGGTGCGTTGCCGGCCTTTTAGAATGGAGTAGGTAAGCTCTTTTCTTGAAGATCCCTAGGACTTAGATGATTGCCTCGTTTCCAGTAAAAAAGGGTCTCTGGATCTCTATATTCACCATACGAAATAGCATTAAGCTGCTATTTTAGCGCTCTCAGATTGAGCATGGTTCTACCCTGGTCGAGCCGACCCATTCGTGCTATAGCTCTACCACGTACAAAATTGATATTGTGGATGTTACCGTCTTTAAAAATAACCAATAACTATAGAATCATTAATAAATATAAGATATTCCGCTGACGAGGATTATTTTCAACAAAATTAACTGATCGATAGTTAAGTGGAGTTGAAAACGATTATCGATTTGCATATATAACAGCGGGACAAAGTGTTTTATTTGAAGACGTTATAAAAATTGGGGTCGTTGTGCAGCGTGCAAACCTTTTTATTACAATCTTGTGAATTGTAACATTAAGTAATGTTACAATAATACGGACCGTTAATTATTAAAACGGTTTCACGTCTTCCACAGTTTAAGTGTCCAAAATTATCAAGTGCCTGCCTATTAAGCTTACAAATTACGAGTAAGTTAGTAATAACAACTGCGATTATGTAAACATTGCATACAACATACATAAATATTACACTTGCTGGTTACGCCAAGTGCGTTTTTCGGTGGTTTTCTTAGGTGGAACTATGATACTATATTATATTAGAGTTCGAAGAAGCTCTTTTTTTCTTTATAGACTAAGGGTTACAAACGAGCAGCACAGTCCACCTGATGGTAAGTGGAAGCTGTGACCTACAGACATCTACATTTATCCTCGATTAAGAATCAAAATGAAGATGTGTACTATTCAGAGTTGACTAACCTACAATTTTTCAGCACTGACGTCGCCAAATGTCCGCTCCGCGAAAAAAAACTAGCCACCATTTTGCTGCCGACGGTGCGAGGTCTTTGCAGTTTTGTCGGTAACTGTCCCTCTGAGTAGACCCATTCCGATGATTGCCTTTTATTTTTCGATTATATTAATAGATCCATGTCTCGTTATCAGTAACAATTTCTGAAACACACCTAGATGCCCCGTTATCAAAACGTAGACGCATTTCATGGCACCAATCCACACGAGTATGTTTTTCGGTTTCGGTGTGCAAACGAGGGATCCATCGACAACAAAGCTTCCTCACTCCAAGATGTTGATGTAGGATGGTATAAATGCTCCCCGAACTAATGATTACAATCTTTTTGATATCCATATACGTGATTCGTGGGTCTTCTCGCACCAACATTTCAGAAGTCCATACATTTTCTGCCGTTACTGCTGTTTGCGGGGACTCAGTTTTTTGGCCATTTTTAAGGTTAATTTTACCCCTTTTGAATTCAGCAAACCACCTAAAAATTGTTGCGCGTGATGGAGCTGAGTCCACTTATACTGATTGTAACCGTCGTCAACTTAATTTTTCGGTTAAACCAAGTTTAAAATCATAATAGATCATAGCGCGCAAATGTTCACGGTTAAAATCCATCGTTTTAAATGAAAAGCGCGGGAAGTGTTGCAGGAAAATTAATAGAACTTTGTTTTTTTTTTTTTTTTGACAGGCCTGTTGGTCTAGTGGTTAGTGACCCTGACTGCTATGCCGGAGGTCGTGGGTTCGATTCCCACCCAGGACAAATGTTTGTGTGATGAGCACGATCATTTGTTCTGTGTCTGGGTGTAATTTATCTATAATATTTATGTATTTAGAAATATATAAGTATGTTTATCAGTTATCTAGTACACATGATACAAGCTCTGCTTAGCTTGGGACTAGATGGCGTTGTGTGATGGTTGTGGAATATTATATTATATTATTATTATTATTATTATATTGAGAGGTATAACACTGGTGCGTTCTATTTTTAAATTTCGACCAACTTATTGAGTGATATAATATGACCTACCACTACTACTATGATATGATATGACCTACGTATCACACTTTTTATCTCATCTACTCATATCCGTTCACTGCAGGATTCCCATTAATAAGAAAGATGAGCCCTCTTTTATTATTATTAGTATTAAAATTTAAAGTAAACCAATTTATGTAAATAATTTAGTAACGGTTAAACAGTTTCATAAACCTCCCCAGAAGACAATGACCATAAATCTAACTGCAGTAATTTCATTTAGATAATATCGAGGATTTACAGGAAGAGGCTCTCAAATTCAACATGAAACACCGTATTTTCGTTGGGACTTTTAACCTATAGAAACAAGTATACGCACTACCAATATATAGTTGTCAAAATACAACGGTCCGTTTGTTGATCGAGGATATTTATAGGTGTCTATGAGCCATAGCATACAATGAGTATGTAACCCTTGCATAAAGGAATAAAATTATAGGTTTTGAAAAATTCAAACTAAGTATATTCTGAGATGAGAAAACGCATGTAAACCCTTTTTGTTTGAATTTAACTACAGATGCCCACGAGCAGCGGTATCCACATAGTTGGCGGCAAGGCCACATACCAGATCCGCCACTAGGGTCAGGAAAGCTGGTGCTTCCAAGTGCTCGGCTTTTTTTAATTTTTAGTTGCTTTAAGGTATAAGTTGCCTATCTTCTGGTTTATTTCCCCTGTCACATTTTACGACAACCACGGGACGATATGGGATCGTGTATATTACACCGCTACATGGTTAAAAAGAGTGTTTATTTTTATAAAGTGCAATTTTTTCTTAAAGATTAAGGAAAATTATCCAAATTTTTTGTGATATTAGTTTTGTGACCATTTTAGACCGATAAGTTAGGTTTATAGTAGTTAATATTTGTATGATTGATTTTTTCAAGTTCTTTTTTAAATTTGGATCTACGCGTAGTAATAAGTCAAATACGCTCTTTAATAGATATTAAACTGTTTGTAGATGAAAATAACGATATCGTAAAAAGCTACAAATATATGAACATACTATATGTTCATATTTTTGTAGATTGATGCTTTGATGACGTATGATACTTTATCCAAGATCCAGGATACCGACTTTCATAAATTATAATTGCTGAATATTTTCTTTATTACGACCTTTAGACTTACTTCACAGTGTAAATGCAAGTAAATATGCAGTGGTTAAGGGACAAATTTAAACGTAGTGATGTACATACTCTTTGGTTTAATTGTTATCAAGAACATGTTGCTGCAATCCCGTTTTTCGGTTCCCTCTCCCACCTCTTAAGAGATCCACGAGATAATATGGTGAAGTGAATTTTCGTACGCCGGATCATACGGTGCTTTATTACACTTTCGACATTTTAAATAGATTGCATTGAAATCAATCTTCACCAGAACTGATTTGCTTATTCATCTACCACAATATAAGGTTACAAACAAGCACACAATCCACGCAATAGTAAGTAGATGCCTTGGCGCAATGTCATCTACGTTTATCATCGATCAAGAATCGAAATACAGATGCGTTTTCACTCCTAAGATGGAATGTCTTGTTTCCAGTAAAAAGGGACTCCGGTTCCCTACACTCGAAACGAAATAAAGCAGATTTTTTTAACTATACATTACTTAAAAAAAACTACTTAGCAATCTCAATTTAAAAAATTGTGTTACAAATATTTTATATGAACATACTATATGTTCATATTTTTGTAGATTGATGCTTTAATGACGTATGATACTTTATCCAAGATCCAGGATACCGACTATCATAAATTATAATTGCTGAATATTTTTTTAATTAAGACCTTTAGACTTACTTCACAGTGTAAATGCAAGTAAATATGCAGTGTTTAAGGGACAAATTTAAACGTAGTGATGTACATACTCTTTGGTTTAATTGTTATCAAGAACATGTTGCTGCAATCCCGTTTTTGGGTACCCTCTCCCACCTCTTAATAGATCCACGAGATAATATGGTAAAGTGAATTTTCGTACGCCGGATCATACGGTGCTTTATTACACTTTCGACATTTTAAATAGATTGCATTGAAATCAATCTTCACCAGAACTGATTGGCTTATTCATCTACCACAATATAAGGTTACAAACAAGCACACAATCCACGCAATAGTAAGTAGATGCCTTGGCGCTTTATTACACTTTCGACATTTTAAATAGATTGCATTGAAATCAATCTTCACCAGAACTGATTTGCTTATTCATCTACCACAATATAAGGTTACAAACAAGCACACAATCCACGCAATAGTAAGTAGATGCCTTGGCGCAATGTCATCTACGTTTATCATCGATCAAGAATCGAAATACAGATGCGTTTTCACTCCTAAGATGGAATGTCTTGTTTCCAGTAAAAAGGGACTCCGGTTCCCTACACTCGAAACGAAATAAAGCAGATTTTTTTAACTATACATTACTTAAAAAAACTACTTAGCAATTTCAATTTAAAAAATTGTGTTACAAATATTTTATATGAACATACTATATGTTCATATTTTTGTAGATTGATGCTTTAATGACGTATGATACTTTATCCAAGATCCAGGATACCGACTATCATAAATTATAATTGCTGAATATTTTTTTAATTAAGACCTTTAGACTTACTTCACAGTGTAAATGCAAGTAAATATGCAGTGTTTAAGGGACAAATTTAAACGTAGTGATGTACATACTTTTTGGTTTAATTGTTATCAAGAACATGTTGCTGCAATCCCGTTTTTGGGTACCCTCTCCCACCTCTTAATAGATCCACGAGATAATATGGTAAAGTGAATTTTCGTACGCCGGATCATACGGTGCTTTATTACACTTTCGACATTTTAAATTGATTGCATTGAAATCAATCTTCACCAGAACTGATTGGCTTATTCATCTACCACAATATAAGGTTACAAACAAGCACACAATCCACGCAATAGTAAGTAGATGCCTTGGCGCTTTATTACACTTTCGACATTTTAAATAGATTGCATTGAAATCAATCTTCACCAGAACTGATTGGCTTATTCATCTACCACAATATATGGTTACAAACAAGCACACAATCCACGCAATAGTAAGTAGATGCCTTGGCGCAATGTCATCTACGCTTATCATCGATCAAGAATCGAAATACAGATGCGTTGTCACTCCTAAGATGGAATGTCTTGTTTCCAGTAAAAAGGGACTCCGGTTCTCTACACTCGAAACGAAATAAAGCAGATTTTTTTAACTATACATTATATAAAAAAAACTACTTAGCAATCTCAATTTTAAAAATTGTGTTACAAATATTTCAATATTTTCCCACAAATATGATCTCTACACTCGAAGATGGTTTTATTTCAGTTTGCAGTACATAAAACTTGTAAACGAGCAAAACTTAAACATATATTTCTTAAAGCCTCACTTCTTTCTAAACGATGGCTATCACGACTATCCACGTAATCTAGCAATTAATTGTCGTATGTCGCATGGCGTGAGGTGCATACGAAAACACAGTTTATCCTTATATTAACTTACCGTAACGTACGCCTTATAATAGTAAAATTAAGTTAAAGTTTGATATAATGTTGAAATACACAATAACAAATAAATTATAAATTATAATAACAAAACCTCTAAAATTTGAACCAATTTTTAGTCTGTCGCCATACCTCACAGCTTGTCAAGAATTTGCCAGCTATAGGTGGCAGAGCCATGCTGCAGTTATATTAAAAGTATAGTTGTAGCGCGAATGGGTCAGCTCGACTAGGGTAGGACCACGCTCTTACAGAACACCAGCGTAAAATATTAGCTTAATGCTGCTGGGTTTCGTATGGTGAGTGTAGAGAACTGGAGACCCTTTTTACTGGAAACGAGGCATTCTATCTTAGTCCTCACGGGTGACAACGCATCTGCATTTTGATTCGTAATCGAGGATAGATGAACTACTTACCATCAGGAAGACTTTGTGCGCGTTTGTCACCCTAAACTGTAAAAAAAATCTCACAAATAATGTTGCTCTCCTTATCTATCATCACTGTATATTCTTAGTTTTTCATTTTGGGTGGGTGTTTCCCCACGAGAAAACCCAGAGGGAGAAATTAATGCGTGCAATTCCTGCGTACACTCTCCGAAATGCATCCTACAGAATACCGAGAGGCTGGCTACTCTGCACGTCTCTGCACTGAGTCCACAACTGCCAGGTGGAATTTTACAGCACCAGCCCATATGTGACAGCAGTACTCCATGCACGACCGGACTTGCACTTTATATAAGGTAAGAAGCTGTCCCGGCGTGAATCACCACCGCACTCTTGCAAGAACACCAAGTGTCCCTGCAGTTGCTTCGGCTCTAGACTCAATGAACCTCCCATAGTTGAGATTTGAAGAAAATTCAACCCCTAACAACTGAAGGTGGTCAGCGTACTCCAAGGATATATTCCGGAAAGTAGGAGCCAGGCTGAGCGGGCTTCTTTTTGCGGTGAAAAGACACACTTCTGTTTTAGAGGCGTTGAATCTCACGAGATTGGCGTCGCCCTGTTCGGAGACTGCCTATAGTGTGTGGTGTGAGAACCTCTCTTTCGGACTGGATTTGTTCCTGACTGACCTGAGTACTTGGTTGGTATCTCTCCACAACTGGGCTATCGTCTGCATACCCATAAATATTGGGCATAAGCAGATCATTAATATGTAGCAGGAAGAGGGTTGCGAGAGAACGGGCCCTTGAGAAACACCGGCGTCAGTCACCACAGTCATCGACGATGACCCGGAGAAACCGTTCACTCAGAAAGTCCTTTATCCACTTAATTAGACAGAGGGGATAAGCCGTACGCTAGAAGCTTACCCAAAAGGCTAGCGTGCCAAACTTTGTTGAAGGCCTTCGAGACATCAGAGGAAACAGCAAGTGCTTCCCCACTGTTCTCAAGTGCCTCGCCCCATACGTGTGTAGCATACGCTAGAACGTCCCCAGCTGACCGATTTTGGTGAAACCCGTATTGCCAGTCACTAAGGAGGTCATTTTGTTCTAGGTGTGCCATTAAGCGAGCGTCCAATATACGCTCCATAATCTTGCAGAGTATGGAGGTAATTGAAATTGGCCGATAGTTGCCAAGGTTGGCACGGCTACTTTTTTAGGCACAGGCTGCACATTGGCCAGCTTCCAAAATTTGGGCACTATTCCAGTCCTGAATGAGAGGCGGAACAAGCGCGTCAATATAGGAGACAACTCAGGGGTACAGACCTTTAGAACTATAGCCGGTATGCTATCAGGTCCACTAGCTTTGTTCACTCTAGACTTCACAGGGTTTTAAGAAACTCCCTGTTGGTGAAATGGACCTCTTATATAGAGGTACCTCAGTGAGGTAATTGAGGTGGTACGCTATTGCTAATGTCCAGACGCGCATTGCAAGCAAGAAGGAAAGCCAATAAATCCGCTTTCTCCTTAAGAGCATGCGCCAGTGAGCCATCTGGTTTTATCAGCGGAGGCAGTGTAGACCGACAGAAGTTTGTCTCGACCACTTTGGCAAGAGACCAAAAAGCTCTACTGCCAGATGGTTTGACAGAGAGCTTTGTACCAATGCGTTTAATGCGGTCGAAACTGGCTGGCCGTAATGCATTTTTGCGAGACTTGGCGGCTTGGTCAAAGGCTCTCTTCTAAGGTTAACATCCGGAGCTTCGCGGTCTCGAGCATCGGCCCAGGATAAGTACGCCATATACTTGTGCTTTTTAGCACAAGCGTACTCGGCGTTGAACCATGGGCGAGCTTTACCACCAACGGGCACGTCAGCAAAGGGGATAAAATACTCCATTGCTTGACTTATAACATCAGTTATGGTATCCGTGCAGCTTGACAGATCTTCAGACGAGAAGCAGACCTGCCACCAAAGATGAAATGACAAAAATGCCGCATCTCATCCCAATCTGTTGACTTGTATCGCCACTCGCCGTGCACGGTGGCAATCGTAGTTAGGTGGGGAATATAACGACATAGATTTCACCAGACAGTGGTCAGAAGTTCAAAAGGGTGAGGTAACCTGAACATTGTACCTGTCTGTATCGGTCGTAAGCAGAAGCTCGAGGCAGTTGGCTATGTGCCCATCGACATCCGGTACCCTAGTTGCTTGTTGTACCTTGGTGGGAGGGTCCCAGCGACAAGGCAAAATTCCACGCCTCTCTCCCCAGCGTGGTCGGTCTTCTGGTATGAGAACAGCCGGTCCTGATGACAGGCATTAAAGTCCCCCAGAAAAACCAACTTCATTTAGGTACCGATATAGATCCACGTCAGAGGCTTCACTGAGGTTTACAAATAGCCTAGTTGTCTCCTGATCACCGCTGTGCGATCCGTAGACACAAAATAAATAATTATATCTGTGTCTGTGAATACCCAGATCGTAGAGAAAGTGGGGTGTTCAAGTTGACGGTGACGCTTACAGCAGATGTAGTTGTGGACGTAAACGCAGACCCCGGCGCGCCGATGGAAATTATGCTCCAAGGGTAGCCAAGGTATGCCGCATCTTGAGGACATCTGAGCTACGTCTCAGTCAAGAAGTGTAAGTGCAACTGTGCACCACCTTGAGACTGACAAGTTTCAAGGTGGTAATGGACTGCATTGAGATTACAGTGCAGGCCTCGGATACTTGCGAGCCCCCTGAAAATCGACACTCGGCTCTTTCCTTCGGTCGCTAACCGGCGTGGTGGAGCCATCCCAGGATTTTTGTAAGATGGCGGGACAGCCTTTCATGAGTGGCTGGCTCATAAATTGGGCCCCCAACTATCTACGGTCAGCCAGCGGTGCAACCGTGCTTCGGATCCCACTAGCCTCCATAAGCAGGCACCTGACACCAAGAAACAGTCGCGTCGGAACCGGTTCTTATGCGCAACGCAACTGTCCAGACCCATTCTCTTTATGAAATGGGTTACACCTAACATCATACCGGAACACGACTTGCATCATTTGGCGGTATGCCAGGTGTCTGGTAACTAACCCTTGGCAGAGCCTTTCTTTTTTTTTTATAGAAGATGGGGCAAACGAGCATGCGGCTCACCTGATGTTAAGTGACTACCGCCGCCCATGATCAACCGCAACACCAGGAGAATTGCGGGTGCGTTGCCGGCCCTTTAGAAAGGAGTAAGCTTTTTTCTTGAAGGTCCCCAGGTCGTATCGGTCCGGAAAAATCGCCGGTGGTAAACTATTCCACAGAGAGGTTGTACGTAGAAGAAAACTCCTTGTGAAACGTACAGTGGTGGACCGCCAAGCATCCAGATGGTGTGGATGGTATCGAGACGTTTGCCGTCTAGTGCGTTCACGAAATTTGGCGGCTGGGATTAATCCTAACAATTCCTCAGAGCACTCCCCGTGATAGATGCGATAAAATACGCAAAGAGATGCAACATTTCTTCGCAGCGCCAGTGAATCGAGCCGATCGGAAAGCACTCGGTCGTCAACGATTCGAGCCGCTCTGCGCTGGATGCGGTCAAGTGGAAGAAGCTGGTACTGGGGAGCCCCAGCCCAGAGATGGGAACAGTATTCCATGTGTGGCCGAACCTGCGCCTTGTAAAGTTGCAGGCGGTGTGCCGGCATGAAATACTGTCCCGCTCTGCTGAGCACGCCAAGCTTTTTAGAGGCCAATTTGACCTTCCCTTACAAGTGACCACGAAACTGCACGTCACTCGATATGTCGACGCCGAGGATTCCGATACTGGCTGAGGCAACAAGGGGAGTGCCTTGAAACTGGGGGGATAGGACAAAGGGGTACTTTTTAGCGGTTAACGCGCAAACTTATGTCTTCTGGGGGTTAAACTGGACTAGATTTAGTCGTCCCCAATCCGAGACTCTGTTCAGCAAAGACTCGACTTCAGACACAAGTTTGTCCCGGCACTCGGAGACGTTTTCCCGAGAAATATTGGCTCGGCCGGTGTAAAGAGCATCACCAGTGCTGTCATCTGCATAGCAATGAATGTTACGGGTATCCAACATATTGTTACGAGCTTAGGGTTCGTGACAATAAAAATTGCCGATAAAATTACCTAAATTAACACTTTAATTTACTTTACACAAACTAAAGTTAAAAACACTAATAATTAAACACACTAATTCACTTAATTCCGCTCCGAAGCTTCGCTTGTGTCGCTGAGTTCGACTCTCTGCCTCGATCGCATCTTGCGCCACCTATTTATTTAAATTAGCAAAATATCCGGAATGTTCAAGTAAACACGTGCAAGGTACCGAGAGCTCGAGTATAGATTTTCTAGAATCTTAGTTCTTCGGGTGGCGCTGTCGGTCGGAAGATGTGTGATGTCATTTACTGCAACGCTCCCCTCGCTCTCGTTCCTGACACTAGATGGCGCTAGTGCGCTGATTTGAGCGCGGCGTAACACTGCCCCCTCCTAAGACATGCTCGTCCCGAGCATTATCGGCCCCATAGTAGCGCGCCAAGCGATCCACATGGACAATCTTAGGAATCCCTCTTGCGCCTTTCTGTAACGGCTCCGCAATGTCAAGGGCTGTCCTATCCCGTGGTGCACCAACATTGTACAATTTTGGTGCTCCTCTACTACGTGTCTGAGGTCCCCGCACGGCCGCACAACTTGTACATGTACGACACCAATCCTCGACATCGTCACGATAATGTACCCAGTAAAACTGTTCTCGAACCTTCAGTAGAGTTCGTTTAACTCCCAGATGGACTCTTGAACGACCATTACGGCACAGCTGTAGAACATTCGGCACTTTAGCCTTAGGGACAACCATTTGCAAACGACAGCTGTCTCCTCGACCATTGTCCCATTTACGGCACAGGACTCCATCCTGAAGCAGCAAGCTGTCCCATTGGGCCCAATAACTTTTCGTGGTTGAACTCATCGCTGAGACGTCCCTCCACTTAGGCTTGGTAGCACGGGTCTTCATCCATCCCAGAATCGGCTTGATGTCCGGATCTTCCTGCTGTGCATGTCGTAGGCTGTCCTTCCACCCGTTGCTGAGGTGGTCTGTCCTGAGCATCCTCACGGATACCACTTCCTTACTCTCTTGCCTACTACAGTGGTTGAAATCTTCAGGACAAGGTCTTCTTGACAATGCATCTGCGCTGCCGTGAGATTTCCCGCTGCAGTGTCTGATAGTAAAGTCGTATTCCTGCTGCTGCTGGGCGGTGCTGTTAGCCGCACTTCCCTTCTGAGACCGTTCACCTTCCCTTCCTAGGGTGTGCTTAGGGCAGCTGGACCGAAGATGGCCCCTTTCCCCACAGCCATAGCACCTAGGGCTGTATCTTTTATTGTGGTCGCGAACCGTAACTGCTGTAACCTCCCTAGCGTGAGGTGAACGATGATCCTGTCGCCACCAGGCAGTGCCGTTAGCTGCACTACCTTCTCGAGATCGACCAACTCTCCTTCCCACGGTTCGCTTAGGGCAGCTGGATCGAAGATGGCCCTTTTCTCCACAGCCATAGCACCTTGGGCTGTATCCTCTGTTGCGGTCGCGAACTGTAGCTGCTGCAACCTCCCTGACGCGATGGGAACGATGATCCTGCCGCACGGCTTCCACCTCCAGTGCATGGGCCAAGGCGTCCTTAAGCGTCTCATGGTGCCCGAGCCTCACAGCAGCTCTGACTTCCAGGTCGCGGATGCCGTCGATGAATGTTTGCAGCAGGTTCCCCCCAATGAGCGCAGGTACAGACTGGTATGCTTTTCGAACCATCTTCTCCACCTCAAGGGCCCACTGCTGCAGGTTTTCGTTGCTGCATTGCACGCGATCTTTAGGCTTCGCGCGAAAGACGTGTTCCAGGTAAGCGTCACCATATCTCGCCTCCAAGGCCTCAAGAAGCTGCTCATAGGTCACTTTCTTACCGAGAGCTTCCAGAACTGTTAAGGCCTGGTCGCGCAGGCCTAGTGTGAGAGCAGTCATGGCCTGACTTTTATTCCAGCCGTTCGCCTTCATAACAGCCTCGAACTGGATTTTGTAGGCTGACCAGGAAGAAGTCCCGTCGAACGGTGGCACTTTGAACCCACGTAGCGAAGGTGTAGTAGCTAATACGGGAGCTGTAGTTCCATACCCAAGTTTGAGTTCGTCCAGTGATTTATTCATGTCAGCCATTACGTTGTCAACCCGATTGTTTTACTTGGTCGATTCGGGTTTCAGCTTTTTCGATTCGGTTTTCAGCTTTCGCGATTTGGGTTTCAGCTTCCGACAGGCGGTTGTCATGCTGAGCAACCCTTTCCTTCACCTCCTTTATCTCCTTCCCGAAGGTAGCGTGAAGGTCCTTCATGAGGAGCATCTGCTCTTCCAACCGACGGGCCTGCTCCTCCTGTCCGCCCCGCAGCTGCTTTTCCAATCGGCGTGCCTGTTCCGCCTGCTGGCGAGCCTGTTCCTCCTGTCGGCGAGCCTGTTCCTTCTGCTGTTCTTTCAACCAACGGGCCTGCTCCTCCTGTCGGCGATCCTGCTCCTGCAGCATCACCATCAGAGCACCTAAGTCAGGTGCTGCAGATGTAGGAGCTACTGACGGGCCTGCAGCCGGCGGCTGGCCCTCCGACGTCTGCGGCGTTGCACCACCAAATCTTCGTTGGTCCGTCTCCTGCTGGCGTTGACTTCGGGTACGGACACCCTCCGTTTCCTCCTTAGGTAAAATCGGCATTATTTTATCCCACTTCTGACACCAATTTTTACGAGCTTAGGGTTCGTGACAGTAAAAATTGCCGATAAAATTACCTAAATTAACACTTTAATTTACTTTACACAAACTAAAGTTAAAAACACTAATAATTAAACACACTAATTCACTTAATTCCGCTCCGAAGCTTCGCTTGTGTCGCTGAGTTCGACTCTCTGCCTCGATCGCATCTTGCGCCACCTATTTATTTAAATTAGCAAAATATCCGGAATGTTCAAGTAAACACGCGCAAGGTACCGAGAGCTCGAGTATAGATTTTTTAGAATCTTAGTTCTTCGGGTGGCGCTGTCGGTCGGAAGATGTGTGATGTCATTTACTGCAACGCTCCCCTCGCTCTCGTTCCTGACACTAGATGGCGCTAGTGCGCTGATTTGAGCGCGGCGTAACAATATCATTGATATGCAGAAGAAACAGCGTTGGCGATAGCACGCATCCCTGTGGAACACCAGCATTAATAGGCTTGCAATCGGAGCTTGCACCGTCTACAACGACCTTGATGCTCCGATCTGCAAGAAAGCTGGTGATCCAATCGCACAATTTCTCGGGAAGCCCATAGGAAGGGAGCTTCGAAAGAAGCGCTTTGTGCCAAACCCGATCGAAGGCCTTCGCAATGTCCAAACTAACGGCCAATGCCTCCCCCTTGAACTCTACTGCCTCCGCCCATCTGTGAGTGAGGTAGACCAGAAGATCACCAGCTGACTGACCACGGCGAAAACCGTATTGGCGGTCACTAATCAGCTGATGATCCTCAAGGTACCTCATGAGCTGGCAGTTTACAATGGACTCCATTGTTTTGGAGAACAAGGAGGTGATGGCGATTGGCCGGTAGTTGGACGGGTCTGAGCGGTCGCCTTTTTTAGGGATCGGGTGGACGAAAGCCGTCTTCCATGATCTTGGGACTACGCCTAGGGAGTAGGAGTACCGGAAAAGATGCGTTAAAACCGGTGCCAACCCTGGAGCACACGTCCTCAGCACAATTGGGGGGATTCCGTCAGGCCCACTCGACTTGGGTGTTCGAGAGAGATGTCCAGGGAGAGGAGTGCTTTGCGAACCGAGCGCTGTGTGAACTGCACTTCCAGCATGGAGCACTCACACTGCGGGATGGTCGGCGGCGTACTCCCCCCGTCATCGAGAATCGAGTTAGACGCAAAGAAAGAGCCTAGAAGATCGGCTTTCTCCTTTGCAGTATGGGCCAGTGAGTCGTCCTCCCTGTGCAGAGATGGAAGAGATGGCTGACAGAAATTCCCCTGGACAGCCTTGGCGAGAGACCAGAATTCACGGGTTCCAGAAGGAAGGCGAACTAGTTTCTCGCCAATTCTGCCTATGTGCTCTGACTTTGCCTTGGCAATGACTCTTTTGAAGGACCTAGAGGCGGAATTATACTTCTTTTTTAGAGCGCTGGTGTTTACATCCCGGGACGCTGATGCATCAACCCAGGCTTGGTAGCACTCCTGCTTATAGCATGATGCTATTTTACAGGAGCGATCAAACCATGGCTGAGATTTGCCTCCAATGGGCACCACAGAGGAAGGAATAAAAAGTTCCATACCCTGAAGTACCACATCAGTAACAGAATCCGCAACAACGTTGGGATCATCCGGCGAGAAGCAAACCCGCCCCCAAGGGTAGGATGCAAAGAAAGACCGCATCCCATCCCAATCGGCTGACCTATAGTGCCAAACACGGCGGCAGCCTGCAGAATGCAACCGTGATTTCAGCGTGAGTGGCACAACACTCCGGACCAGACAATGGTCCGAGGAGCCTAAAGGGGCGTCGACGGAAATCTGATATCCGTCCGGGTGAGAGGTCAGCAGAAGGTCCAACAGGGAAGGCGCATGATCCTCCACATCTGGAATCCGCGTAGGCGAAGTAACCAGTTGTGTCAGACCATATGCCAAGGCAAAATCATGAACAGATCTCCCCGCATGATCGGTTAAACGTGAACCAAGCCATTCGGCGTGATGGGCGTTAAAGTCGCCGAGGATCACGATCTCCGCGGAGGGGATCTGCTGTAGCAACGAATCTACAGCCATTTGGACGTGGTCGAAGAGTTGGTCTGTTTCGGCATTACCGCTATGGGACCTTTAGAGGCACCCGTAGACGCGCGGATGGTCGTCGCTGTCTACGCGTAGCCAAAGGATGGACAGGTCCGAACCTTCAAGTCTGCTGAGGCGTCGAGAACAGATGTCCTCTCTGACGTAAACGCAAACTCCAGCCCGGGGCACAAAGGAGTGTTCCAGTTTGTACCCCTGGTAGGAGAGATACGAGACATCAGCCGGAGAGGACACCTGTGTCTCGGTCAGAAAGAGCAGAGCCGGCCTCGCCGTCTCGAGATGGTAGTGGACGGCGTTTAGGTTAGAGTGAAGTCCCCTGATATTGCAGAAATTCACGGACAGCGTGGCACGGGGCGCCTTGGTCTTGTTGCTCCGTTTGCCCCGAGCAGTTGTAGTCTTGAGCGGAATTTTGCCCCCCCCCCCCCCCAGAATACGCGGGGCAGCCTGAGCACCCACGCTCAGAAGTGGAGAAACATGGTCGTGGATGCTCAGCGAGGGATTCTCCAGGGGTGTTGGTACCCTCCTGGGGTAGTCTATTATTATTTAATTCCGCTACCATGTTGATGGGGGGGGGGGGATTTGGGCCTCCGGCCACCTGCATTCACCAGACGAAACGCGGAAGCAGAGCTTCCACTTCACGCCGGTATTCTGTGAGGTCGTGGTACCACCCCGGTTTGAGCCGGCCCATACGTGCAACAGCAAAGCTGCCACGTGGCTCTACCACTGTTTCACTAGCAGATTACCAACCTACCACCATTAGTAGTGCTGCTTGGTTAGAACTACCCAGGTGATACGTATAGGGAGTCAGGATTCAAGTAATTCCTACAGACGCGAGCAGCTTCATCCTCTAAAAGGGGTCATCGGTTCTCTACACAAACCATACGAATCACAGCAGCATTAAGTGGCTATTTTACGCTGGTATACTGTGAGATAATAATATAGTTGTTTTATAATTAATTAATATATAATAGTGAAAGTTGGGTAAATTAGAAGCATGAGAGTAGAATTCTGTAGATATGCGGTCATTAAGAAGTATTGGGTGTGACACTGAATGACAGGGTTACAAATTGTGTGATAAGAGAAAAGTGTGGTTTGCAAGAAGATATCTGTGCAGGATTAAGAAAGAAATGCTTTGGTGAATTAGTTATGTAGAATTAATGAGAAAATAGTAAATGCCGTTTAATATGCTGCAGAGGTGAGTGGCCGAAACGGGTTGCAGGTTCTAAGAGTATCCCGTTGAAAACAAATATTTATGTATTACAGCCTTTGCAAAAATGGTGCAAAAATACATATTATAAATATTGTAAAGTTGCGATTATTATTTTGTCCAGAATTGCATTCGAGTCTAAAACCGTTCTTCATTTTCATTTCGTTCAGCATTACAATGGGTTGGTTTGTGTGTATTGTTGTATAATATCTCAAGCGCAGTCAAAAACATCCAATAATGTTTAGAAATTTGTCACAAAATTATCAAATTCAATTTTAATAAAAAATAACATTTACCAACACTCCAAATTTCGATATATTTAAAGTTCTAGTTCTGGATAGATGAGCAAAGGTATTAAATGAAACATTTGCAGATTTTCTACAAACCCTTGAAGTCTATACGTGCAAATGAAGCAATTATTCCCAGTTTAATTTAAATTTATGCGAATGTTTAACTAACGCAAACTTTCCACCTTAATTAGCGGCAAAACAATTCCCACAAAAATAACGTTATAGAATTGGAAGCGTGACCTAAAAATCCTTTTATGATCGCTTATCCAAGCGACGACCGGCTTTGTTTAACAGCTGCGTTCGTGTTTTTCACAGGCGATAAATGCAAACAAACAAGTGGCTTTGCGAACGTTTCGTAATCGCTTTTGCTACATGAAGACCTCTTAAATTTGAATAGACTACGTCTACACATATGCTTATATTATAAAGAGATATGGTTATTTGTTGTTTAAATTATTCATGGTAAAGTAGACCTACGTCCAACCGTGACTGCATACCGTCATATTCACTAATTTGGAGCCTGGGAGCCTGTACGAGCCACCGTTGGGGCTACGGTAGTGTACATAAGAGTTCTCAAAGCCTCGGTGGCAAATTGAGAAGGTTCAAACTCCATGGGTTCTTCAATAGAATCAGGGTAACAAACCAACAGATAGTCCACGTAATGGTAAGTGGATGCCGTGGCACATTATCATCAATATTTGTCCTCGATTAAAAATCTAGGGGACTAATATAGTAGGCCTCGTTTCCAATGCTGGTATTCATGTGAGCGTGGTCCTTCCACAGTCAAGTTGACACATTTGCGCTACAAAAATAATAAAGTTACTGTGTACCGTGACTCTATCACGTTAAAACCGTGAACTAGTTAGAAAATGTGAACACTGTAAGGTGTAGCCAGTAATAATCCGGTATAGTAAATGTAGAGAATCGGAAACCCCTTTACTAGAAAGGCTGCATTCCAACTTAATCATCAAGGATAATTACGCATTCTGTATTTCTTAATGTAAATCTTAATCGAGGATAAATGTAGGTGTCTATGGACCACAGGATCGCTTTAGCATCAGGTGGACTATGTACTCGTATGTAACCCCTATTCTACGAAATAAAAAGAACACTAAAATTACACTAATAAAAAACATTATTCTTTTTAAAAATTAATTAAAAAATAAGTAAATAAAAAATAATAACATTATCCTGTCACTAAGCTCATCATTTGTCATCTTTTAGCTAGGAGATGAATAGTCCAGTATTCTTTTTGCCTTTTCTTGTGAATAAGATACGGTTACACCTTCCAAACCGTCTACCCATTAATCAATGCAGTGATAAGTGATCTCGATGAAGGGACATAATAGTGATGTTAGATCCGGTCTGATTTAGCTTCTAAATAGATAGCGTAATCATGAGAGAGAAAGTGTAAGTGATTTAGAAAGTAATGGTTATTTTTCTTACCAGTCATTCATGCCATTCATTTAAACGTTCAACATTCGTAGTAGTTACTCAACAGGTTAAGGAATAAGTAATTTTCGTAGATTATTGCTAAAGTATATTAACTGTATACTTATAGACAGTAGTTTCAATAAGCTTTTTCAGTGGTCAGTATTCTGATTGAATAATAAAGTAAATAAAAGAAATGTTATTTAAGTATCGTTTTTTTATCACCAAGTGATGTTTCGCTTTTATAATGAAAATAATGACAATACGAGCGGTCCAACTTGATGATCCTCGGTTGTGATCAGAAAATGAAAGCTTATAGGTTAACGATATCAGTTCGCGCTTCTTGCATATACTGTGTAATATATATTATGCATATATTAATCATCTCTGATAGCTTCCTTTGGGGGAGGCCTATGTTCAGCAGTGGACTTTTGAAGGGCTGTAATAATGATGATGATGATGATTATAAATGATCTGCTAATCACTTGGTAATAATTATGATTTATTTGCAGCCTAAATATTATTAAATCAGGACCATTAGATTATTTTGCAATTATTCTAAAGTTATCGGCATGATCGTAAAAGTGGTTAGAAAGACATCATTATTAAATTTCATGTCGATTGATTCAACAGTTTTCGAGTTAATCCGTTTGTACACATACAAACATACAACATTATTTTAAACACCATAGTCCTATTTAAGTTCAAATAGAGTGCGTGAGGGTAATATGACCATCCGATTAATATGGTCACTTTCCTATAACCCAAAAACCACAGCCTTGTTTGCATAGATGACTTTGTGATAAGATAGCTCTTTATCAGTCAATAAAATAATAAAGGATGAAAACTTTGACTAGATAAGAAGGAAAGGATATGACATAAAGATCGTTAGTTGTAGGAATGTAACGAAAAATCGGCGTCTCTTTTTAGCTTATGAGTATATTCGTATGTAAAAAAGGACAACAGTAGATTTATCATTACCGAATATGGCAACAAGATTTTCGCTGCGGCTGGGCGCCATGTTTTGTTACAGTCAATGCCAACTATATCAGTTGTCATTGCGACTTTAGTGAGGGCGTGTGTTATTTTTATACGTTTCTCTCGTGGAATTCGATTATTACAAAATTTCTTATTCTATTCCTCGGGACCTCTAAATCGGGAGCAAAAGTATCCTATATATTAATTCGGGTAATAAACTATTTGCGTGCCAAATTATTACATTCAAACTGGTCTGATACTTTTGGCGTGATTGAGGAATAAACAAACATTCAAACTTTAGCATTTTTATAGTTTAATTAGTGTGAGTATTATGACTGAGTCTAATTTATTATCTAACAAACAAACAAAATGCTTTAATTAGTATTTCTTGTTTAGTAATTCCCGGGAAATAATTGTAACATTAATAATAGATAGTTACATTATAAAAACAAAAAAAAAACGACTGCTTAAAAGTAATGAACTGAAAACGTAGGTATAAATTATATATACTTCAGTAATCTCCTTTTAATTTCCTTTATTTTGATATCGATAGCTTGGGTAAAAAAAATTAAGGACTTACAATTTGGCGACAAAAATCCGTCATATTCATTTTAAAAAAAAACTATCTAAAACACACGAGCGTTTGAGACGAATCACACGAAAGAGTTTTTTTCTAAATAAGCGTAATATTATCGATATTAAGTATAGTGCGCAGCACTACGTCAGGCCGTCATCTTTGTGCCAGACTCAGTTTAGATATACACGTTTTTTTCGTATGTATGTCATGTCCAAGGGTGAAAAGGGCGATGCTTTATCGACGCCATTTTGACAGTTGACATCATAGAATACTATAATACATACATAATAGAACGGAGGAGTGGGCGGTGCCCGTGTAGCCACTAAAATGTCACTAACATGTCAATTCACATGTATAACTGTCAACACCAGATGTGTTTTGACGTTACAATCGTTTCCAAATTTTGCATGCAAATTATTTAAAAAATGCCAAATTGCACACTATTTATAAATAAATATGTATTTAAATTTAAACAATTTTTAATGATGATCTTGAACATCAATCAAAAGTCTAAAAAGTTTAAATTTACTCAGTCTGACATTATAATAAATATTTTAGTCGATTTTAGTGTGGTATAGTGTAGTTAGTTTTTTAAGTAGATTTTTAGGAGTGTTCCTAATTATTACCAAAGCATGTTTGCTACATTTTTAAATATATTAGTTATAGTATGCGACTTTGTGTTTTTGTCTCTGCCCTTCTCCTAGTTTTGGTTTTATAGGGCGGTAAAGCTTAAAGTGATCATATTACCCTCACGAACCTTATACAAATAAAACATATATAGAAGTTGAAAAATCAAAAATAACAAACACACTATAATTTTATTTAAGAGTGTTGACGTGTTTACGAACAATTGGAACGCTTAATATCTAGATCAATAGTGACCAGCGTCCATTTGGGAACTAAAAGTTAACACGTCCTCGGCCCTCACGCGTAATTACGTGAACTCGTGTTTTAATTTGACTTCATGACGTCATTCGAGTCACAATATTTGATGAGAATTAACTCGTGTGTGCTTTACAAAGGCTATCGTGTGTACTTTACGAAAGTGAAACTAATGACGATTACCATAAGAGATTAGAAAAATTACGAAGCAAAAAAAAATTAAAACTTACTCTATTTTAGCCGATTTCAAAAAAGGAAAGGAAAGAAAACAAGTCGACTGTAGGATTTTGTTTTTGTCTCTTATTTTGATTAAGTTCTTAGGTGTACAGTCAGAAGATGAGAATCATCCGTCATCCGGGATAAAACTGTATTTTCTTTCTTTTGCTTGCAATTATAATCATCATCATCATATATATAAAAATACGAGTCCCGATTCACGCACTCACCTACTGTAATCGCTCACTTTGAACCTAAATAACTGAAATATGGCACAGAGAATCCCGTTATAGACCAGGAAAAAGTATCAAAATTCCCACGAAATCGGGTATGATACATATTTATCTTTTTGCTTTAAAGTTATCATATTTCCGTAACTATAATTATTAGAGACTTCAAATTTGGCATTTACGTAAGTATCCAATTTCTAGCAATCGGATATTTATTACCGACTCAGACCAACAAAGCCGAGAAGCCTTGGTAGCTCAGGTGCTAATAGCTTACTGTAAATTTCACAGTACGCAAGCAACCCGAGTTCGATCCCCGGCACCAATGATATTGTTAATTTCTATTTAAATTCTGGTTTACCACGTGCTCGGCTGTGAAGTAAAACATCGTGAGGAAACTTGCATGTCTGAGAAAAAAGAAAAAATATTTCGAATACTTGTGAAGTTGGCCAAAATGCATTAGGGCAACGCGGACGAAATTTCCCTGCCCTAAAACCCTCTTCGATATTAGAGCTCTATGCCCAGCGGTGGGACGTATTATTATTATACGTATATGTATACATACAAAAAGCAATAAGTGTGTATAGACTAAATGCTGTGCAGAATGCATGATGTTTTTAAGAGTATTTGCTCATGTTTACTATGCTAGGTACATGGATCCCATGAACTCATGATATGAATCTCCTATTCCTTGCTTCCTCCATGAATATTATATTTAGGACATTTAATTCATTTTTGAATTTCTGAATGCATATTGCTAAATCTAGTGCAACATGTACAAGTAACACTTGTAAGAATGTATAATTGTAAATGTATAATTCAGTTGAATTTTGAACACTGTCGACAATTAGTTTAGTTAACTTATTGAATAAATCTATTAATTAAGTTACGCGGTAAAATCCGTATAAATAGTTTTATTCAATGTGTAGTGTTCGCGTAAAAATGAAAATTATTGGTAACCTTCTGTTCATTATGTTCATGAGAAAGTTGTGTTTGTCCCAAGAAATGCACGTCGGTTGGAGAAGTTTAGAAGTAAAATACTTAGTAAAAAAAAACTTCCATCAATTTCATACCAAAAAATTAACATCAAAAAACAAGCTCCGAATTATAATACATCAAAATATTGATATAAGTTTAAATGGGGAGAATCACACTAGATGCGAATCTTCAATGGTTCAATAAAATCCATGTACTAAAACTAGCAAGCAGACTTAGTTCTACAGCTGTATAAAATTAAAAATCTTATTGGTGTTAAAACAGCTAGATTAATTAGCTATTTTCGTAGTATAATTTATTTTGCTATAGGGACACGCGACTAACACTGAAGTTACATCTGTTTCGCAGGAGTCATAATGGCAATCTATGATTTAAAACTAGGTAGAATGAAACTTAAAACATTCGAAGAGTACTGAGATATGAGTAGATCATCATCATCATCATCATTACAGCCCTTCACAAGTCCACTGCTGAACATAGGCCTCCCCCAAGTAATGCCACAAAGCACGGTCCTGAGCCACCTGCATCCATCGATTTCCTGCATGTCTTACCAGGTCGTCACTCCATCTTGTGAGGGGTCGCCCTACACTACGCCTACCGGTACGAGGCTGCCACTCGAGAACCTTTCTTCCCCATCGGTTATCGGTTCTTCGAGCTATATGGCCGGCCCATTGCCACTTCAACTTACTAATCCGTTGGGCTATGTTGGTCACTCTAGTTTTACTGTGGATATCCTCATTTCTGAGTCTATCACGCAGAGAAACTCCGAGCATAGCCCTCTCCACAGCTCGCTGAGCGGCCTTGAGCGTCCTCATACGGCCAGCAGAGAAGGACCACGTCTCAGATCCGTAAGTCATCACTGGCACGCACTGGTTATACACTTTAGTTTTCAGAGATTGAGGTATACCTGACGAGAAGATGTGTCGTAATTTCCCGAACGCTGTGTATAAGTAGATATGTAGAAAAAAGCATCATGTGTTTACGACTTTTTATCATCGTTAACATCATTACTCGTACAGTCCGTCGCATATCCACAGCTGAAAATAGGCCTGCCTAAAGAATGTCACAAAACACGGGCAGTGTGGTATAGAGAATACCTTTTTTTTAACACGGTTCTTTACACTTTTTATACGCTTAACCACTACTAATAAGAAACAAGTAAGATTTTAAAGGTATACCACTAGTATACCTTTAAAATATTATCTATTTCTTGAAAAAATATTGATATATCTTATTTCAAAATTCAGCTACAAATGACTCACACCAACGTCCGTATAGTAAATTTCTACCCCCATGACGCCGGATAAAATAACGTGAACATAAATTACAAAATGCTTTATTTACTGCTTAAATAAAAGCAAAGATTACGTTTATGGCTGTATGCTGTGTTATAATTGTTCGAGTTACGACCACAAACGGTACTAGTTCATATAAAACAATGAACAAATCGTACAATTATATTACGAAAATTGTATTTAATTAAAGGTTTTTACAAACTTAAGGACGCAGCAATTTAATTTTAAAAAGAACAGAAAGAGAAAATTGTAAAGCGTGACCTTAAAATCCTTCACGACCTTTTATCCACGCAAAACCTGGGCTTTGTTTTACAATCGCGTTCGTGTTTTTCAATAATTATAAATACAAGCAAGCCAACGGCTTTTTATATGTACCTCTATACATGTGATCCTTTCGGTGAGTTAAAGCTTGAATAATATTATTTTTAAAAGGTTTATCAGAACTAATTACCTAATGAAAGTATGAATAAAATATACTTCAGTATACCTTAATAAATAATTGAAAAAAAACATAAATTATAAAAATTATTTGGCGGCCCTATCGCTTTGAAGCGATCTTTACCAAGGAACCATATTACAGAGATGTCTGAGATTATCTTGTGTTAAAGGGTAAGGGTGTACGCATATAATTTAAGCGACGGTAGCCTAATGGCAGAGCGCGGACCGCGAACTCAAAAAGGTCGTGGGTTTGAATCCGCCATTCGACTACTGGCGTGAACCACTCGCAACATAAGCAATTTAAGCTTACCACGAGTGGTTAAGGGGAATATTAGTAATGTTTATAGCGTTGTTAACATTCTTTTTTTTTAATAATATTTTTGGATTACACATCACAAACATCGCGTTATATACTATTAACTTATTTCGTAGGAATAAAAAAATTGTAAAATTTTCTATAACATTGTTCCTATGCACATCCCATGCACATACTCGTACAAATCTTCTTATATTTAAAAATAATTGCTGTCCTTTAATCTCGCTACGCTAAAACGGCTCTTACGATTTCGATAATTTTTTTCTATGTATTTGAGTGGGTTCCTATGGTTTAAAAACGCTGATATGTAATAAATCAATACGTATATAATATAACCAATTAAAATATATGAATACGTATACAGGGTCACACAAAGAAGGAGTAATAAATTAAATAAAAGCTAGAATATAGACGGGAAGGATTATACGGGCACAAAAATAAAACATTTATGTAACTAGTTAATTATAGTGGTTGCCTTGAGCTGGCAGCATAAGAAAATTAATAACCCTACGTGTTCCTCAACATCCTTTGATATTTACTTTTACCATTTAGTCACATATGCAATACAGAGTTTAGTAAGAAAAGTTTTCTTAGTATAACTTAGTTGTATTTAACTACGTAATATACTAGCATAGAACGGTGGTTAAATTATACAATCGAAAAGAAAAAGTTTAGTCACGACAGGTATACTATGTCATAAATCTTTTTGTATTTATAAAATAAAATGTAAACACTTTTAACTTTAATATTACGTATTTCGCGACGCTAAACGACTGAGAAAGCCTCGTGGATTCTGATATAATTTAAGAACTGTCTAAGTATAAACAGACGGGTAAGTGGATTAGCGTTTAATGGCTTTTTTTCTTTTAAGTCCCGTTTAGAAACGTCTAAAATCTTAAAATAATTTAGGCATTGAAATCCACTAAAGATTTATTTTCCTTTGTATGTAGTTTCTTTATTAATCGTATGAATATTTATATGCTGTGCTCAATACCTGTAAGAAAATCGTGACCTCCTTACTAAAACAGTAATGTGAATTGTGACACTGGTGGAAATCAGGCTAAAATTATGTTTTAACAATTATTAGAATATAGTGATACGATACTGAATATACACTTAGAGAATTCAACGAAACCAAACAAAAAATATTCTATTCTGTTCCTCGATTCCGTTTTATTCTGTTCTTATAATCTTTTACCCCGTTCTATTTTCAGTCAGTCATCTCAGTCCCCCCTGACCATGGGTGCTGGAAAGCGCCCGAGACGTCGGGGATTATAAATAAAAAGTAAAAATAAACGCGATAAAATCCGTAAAAGTAGTTTTAATCATGTGTAGTGTTCGCGTAAATATCCTCGCTTTGGCGCATCTGTCCAACCCTGAAGTTTATAAGTAAATAGCAACCTTCTAAAGGTTGTGGACAGACGCGCACTCTTTTAATAGCGACCTTTAGAAGGTTTTGGACTGACGAGAGGATATAAGAAATCATTATTGTTCCATCAATTTATTTTTTGTTCTATTCTGTTCTATCCCATTCTATTTCGCTCTATCCTGTTATATTCTGCTCTTTCCTGATATATTTTTTCTACTCTGTTTTGTTCTTTTCTATTATATAGTGTTCTATTCTGTTCTATTTTGTTCTATGATATCCTGTTCTTTTTGTTCTCTTCTATTATTTTCTGTTCTATTCCGTTCAATTCTGTTCTATTTTGTTATATTCTTTTCCATTATATATTGTTCTATTTGCTCTATTTTTTGTACTCTGCGACTCTGAACGTAGTTCCAATAAAGCAAAGCGAGAAAGGGGCCCAGGTGGATTCCGAGCGGAGATCCCGAGACCCCTAGTATAAATTGTTGGTTTTTGATTTTCGTTGTTTTATGATTGTCTCTGTATTTCCGACACTGCATCATAGGCTACCATCGATTTTATCACATAATTTTTTCATAGGTCGATTTGCGCGCTTCCTTGGCGGCACTTCCACTCCGGGGTTGAATGCTTCTGAACATTCATCAGTTAAATCTTAGTTTAGAAATAGGGAAATATATAATAAAAGCAGTATGTAATGACATTTATGACAAACTAGCTGTACCCGGAATGCTTTGTCTTGTCTCTATTTTTCATTTACATTCTGCTGTAAGAATCCTTTGCTTTTTCTTTACTAAAATTTCATCGTAATCGGATAGCGCACAGAAGGCAAACAAACAAATATTAATTTTTAATATATTAGATATTGATGTTACAAAACACCGTCCGTGCCACCCCGAGTAGTGGAAAAGGAATCCACTATCATACCGTGAATTGACAGGGAAATGGGCATCAACATCTTCCAGATAACAACTTTTCTCTTAGCGTTTCCCCTAGCAAAAGACCTTGAGCGTTCGGTCCTATACAATCCTTGCGCTTTCTCTACAATATATCGCGTAAAAATACGCCCGAATTTTTGGAATTATTTCAATTAAAAATGAAAAGCGAACTTAAGAAATTAAATAAAACCTGAATAATAAAGATTTCTAAATTATCCATCCATTAGTGTAATCCTCAAATGATTAGAGCGTTGTCTTTAGCAACAGATGCATGTAATCAGTAATTTTAGTCATTTTTAAATGTAGATTTTAAATGTATTTATAACACATAAAACAAATTATAACGTGGAATGTGATGATAGGATATTGAACATTAATAATATGCTTTTAGATGTAGCTTATTTTTCATAACTAATGACATAATAGTCTCTGAAAAACGCACTTTTGCAAGGTTTTGGTCGGGTTACCGCCTTAAGAGGGAAGAGTAAGTCAGCTCAAATTCTAATTTCGCCCCCACTTCCCCGCGCGTCGTATGCTATGTACCGATATGTTTGTAATTTTTTTTTAATAGAATAGGCTGACAAACGAGCACACAGTCCACCTGATGGTAAGTGGTTGCTGCGGCCCATAGACATCTACATCTATCTTCCATTACAAATCAAAATGCAGATGCGTTGTCACCCGTGAGGACTGAGATGGAATGCCTCATTTCCAGTAAAAAGGGTCTCCGGTTCTCTACACTCACCATACGAAATACAGCAGCATTAAGCTACTATTTCACGCTGGTATTCTGTGAGAGCGTGGTCCTTCCCCGGTCGAGCCAACCCATTCGTGCTACAACTATACTACTAATATAACTGCAGCATGGCTCTACCACGTAAATCACTGTAATCACTAATACTGTAAGTAGAAAGGTCGTTAGACACTTATTTCATTGGGTTTATCATATTTATGGCTGTTTCTTAACGCCAAGCCAGCCGCTTCTTATTTTTATCTCGGTTATTTCCCATTTTAATTTTACGTCGTACTGTTGCGTAATGTATATTCTGATCGTAAGCGACACAACTTCTCCCTTCAAAAGCCTAAGCGATACTAACGGGGCGACAGAATTCAAGCTTAATACGCCGATAGTTTAGGTAATTTCTTTTTACAGTGAAAATAATGGTATTTTAAAAAAATTAAATAACATAAGCACTGCTTTATAGTTAGTTCAGTTAGTATGCAAAGTTTCATGATCTTATTTAAAGTATTTTATGAATAACAGCGGTTTATTGTTTATTTTGGAGGTAACTTTGGATTTTTTTTCTATCGAGAAAATTTTACGCAATCGTGTTTTCGTCTAACATAATCCCTAACATTAATCCTCAACTATACCATATATTTATTTCAAAATTAATGCTGCAATATTTTCGGCATAACGAAGGATCTTGCTAAGCCATTATATTTCCCCTTAAGTAATAAAAAAGCAGCGGATGCTGATACACTTGCCGAGCGTGGCAGCTCTTAGTGGCGAATCTCACTTCTAAAACAATCTATAGAAGAATTTGAAAGGCTTATCAATTAGTGAATGAATGCGAAACTCAGAATATTGTTTTTTTAACACGTTTTTAACAACACATATACGAGTATTTAAAATACAGATAAAATGCATTTTCAAACTTTCTTTCAGGGAAACTAATTTCTGCGTTATTAATTTAAACATATTAATTAAAAATATTCATTTCAACGTGGACGTGTCAAGCTCAGTGATGATCCCCCTCAAGGTTGTCCAAAAACTGCAGTCACCCAAGAAAACGTTGATGCTGTGCGTAAGCTGATTGAGGAAGATCGACATGTGACATACCACGAAATTCAGGCAATTTTAGACATTGGCATGAGTCAAATACAAATAATCTTGCATGAACAATTAGGTGTAAAAATGTTGTTTTCCCGATGGATACCGCATTCGCTCTGTGAAGAGCAAAAAGCGGCTCGCGTTGCTTAGTGCGTCAGAACTCTCGAAAGATTCCACGCAGGATCCTCAAATGCTGTATACAACATCGTATCAGGTGACGAATCTTGGATATACATGTATGAACCCGAAACAAAAAATCAGTCACGAGTTTGGGTGTTCGAAAATGAGTTAAAGCCAACAAAAATTGTTCGTTCACGGAGTGATGCAAAAAAAATGGTGGCCACGTTTGTCTTCAAAACCGGCCATGTTACGACTATTCCTCTTGAGGGACAAAGAACGGTTAATGCAAAATAGTATGCTAGCATTTGTTTGCCACAGTTCGTTTCTGAACTCCGTAAAGAGAACTGCAACCGCCGCATCATCCTCCATCACGGCAATGCGAGTTCTCACACCGCACACAGAACAAAAGAGTTTTTAGAGCAAAAAAACATAGAATTATTAGACCATCCGCCGTACAGCCCCAACCTAAGCCCTAATGATTACTATACTTTCCCTAAAATAAAGAATAAATTGCGTGGACAGAGATTTTCATCACCTGAAGAAGCTGTGGACGCCTACAAAACGGCCATTTTGGAGACCCCAACTTCCGAATGGAATGGTTGCTTCAATGATTGGTTCCATCGTATGGAAAAATGTTTCAAATTTCGCGGAGAATACTTCGAAAAGCAATAAAAACATTTTTAAATAGTAATGTTGTGTCACTTTCTTGGTTCCCGAAATTTTCGGTGCCGCCCTCGTAAATGACTTAATTTTATACTATTTAGTATGAAAGACTACTAAAGTTTCATTTAAATAAAGGTATTTTTTATTATTATAGCTACATAATATGTTTGTACACTACTAACACAGTTTGCGTTATAAGGACAAGTCTTACTTTATGCAGACATTTGAAACTGTCCGTGTAGCAAGGACTCTTCTTCTAAGGCAGAGACAAAGAACAAGCCTTACGCTAGGTACTTGACACGTTTACTTTACTTCAATTCTTTCATAAATTTCTACGTTCCTGTCACAATTGTAGTGAAAATAAATATACGAAGTAAAAATATTTTTTAAGCACTGAAGAATCTTTTAATACGAATTATTTACTTTCTTTTCCTTTTCCAGTTTTATCTTTAGAGCTATCACTTGGAAGACAGCATAGAGGTCACTGAGCACAGTGCTAAGGTTCCTCAGCAATTTCGCATTATAATGACTATATCACCGGCAAATTGACGATGTTTGGCATTTAAATCATTTGCTTAAATTATATTTTTCATTCATTACAATGTACATAAAGAAATGAGTTCATAACAGACAGATAACTGATTCGTTTTATATGTGTACAACGCATCTGCATCAGAGTTTTAACTAAGTATACATGTCGATGTCTACAGGCCACAGCATCCATTTACCATCAGGTGGAATTTGTGCTCGTTTGTCACCCTGAAAAACATCTACAAAATTTAACTTAGTTAATTCTTAACTTAGTTTATTCTATTTAGTTATTGTTTGTTATAACAAATCCACGTAATAACAGCATCAATAACGCGCTATTCGCGTATTCGAAATGTAGTTTCGTTCGTCAGTTTACTCCATATGTAAGTTTGCCTATGTACAGTGCGAAATGGCGCAGTCATTGATGAGTCATTTCCCCGAACAAATTAAATTATGAACGCTAGAGTTATTTACACAGGTGAAGCGTCGTAATAATGGTAATATTAAATCCTTTATCTAAATTGAATTCATTTTGGATCATCAAAATTTATTGGTCCGGCACACAATACTGTTTAATTTTTTTTTTTTCAAAAGTAAAATTATTATAAAAACGCGCGCACATTAGAATGCATTGTTGTGTTAAAATCTTAAAGTAATCGGTGAAGAACGTTCGGAGATTTAACAATTGAACGAACGGACATTTACATTTGTATTAATATAGATTTTCTATTAAAAAATGTACACTTGCTATAAACATCAACAGTATACAAAAAACTTTTTTGTATATTCAAGTTTCCTTAAGATGGTAACAACAATAGTACTCAAGCGTAGTGCTAAATCAGCGTATTATTTTTCATAAGCTACATTTTATTTGTTTAAAAATTGTTATCATTATTTAATATAAAATAAAATTTAATTTAATAAGGCGCTTCTTACGTACTTACTTACTTACCCAAATAAAACTTATATCTATTTATATACTCAAATATGTATTGCACTATGTAATGTACAATGGAATTTCGCAGGGTGATAATAATGATGATGATGACGATATATAAAAATAAAGGTATAGTACATAAATCTACAAAAAAAATTGCCAGTGTCTGTTTGTCATAATAATAGTTTGTAATAGTAAAAAGAATAAAAGTCAAAATAATAGCTTTTTACTAAATATATACAAAAGTATATATGGTAATTATAACAAAATACAATTTATAAAATCTTTGGCTGTCTGTGTATCTATCTGCCTGTTTGATCCGACTAATCTCCGAAATTGCTCCACCGATTTTGACACGACTTTCACTGGCAGGTAGCTGATGTTATAGGGAAAAACTTAAAATACTTTTATTTCTGAAAAATAATCAGGGTTCCGCGTAAAAAAGAAACCATGATATCCAGTAGTAATAACTTTCACGCGGACGAAATCGTGGGGCAGTACGAGTATATGATTAAAAATTTATAATAATAAAAGAGGTAATCAAACACATCTCACCCAAGTGAATGACGTGTGCCATAGATACCTGCACCTATCTTCCACTACGAATCAAAACGTTGATGCCTTGTTAAGGATAGAGTAAGTCAGCTCAAATTCTAATTTCGTCCCCACTTGCCCGCGCGTCATATGCTATGTACCGACATGTTCGTAATCACTAATACTGTAAGTAGAAAGGTCGTTAGACACTTATTTCATTAGGTTTATCATATTTATGCCTGTTTCTTAACGCCAAGCCAGTCGCTTCTTATTTTTATTACGGTTATTTCCCATTTTAATTTTACGTCGTCCTGTTGCGTAATGTATATTCTGATCGTAAGCGACACAACCTCCCCGTTCAAAGGCCAAAGCGAAGTGACCGTGCGGCAGGAATCACGCTCAAAAGGCCTATAGTTTAGGTAATTTCTTTTTACAGTGAAAATAATGGTATTTTAAAAAAAGTTAATAACATAAGCACTGCTTTATAGTTAGTTCAGTTAGTATGCAAAGTTTCATGATCTTATTTAAAGTATTTTATGAATAACAGCGGTTTATTGTTTATTTTAGAGGTAACTTTGGATTTTTTTTCTATCGAGAAAATTTTACGCAATCGTGTTTTCGTCTAACATAATCCCTAACATTAATCCTCAACTTTACCATATATTTATTTCAAAATTAATGCTGCAATATTTTCGGCATAACGAAGGATCTTGCTAAGCCATTTGAGATTATATTTCCCCTTAATACTGAGGAAAAATAATATACAATGCCTTATTACGTATCATAAGGGTATCCGGTTCTCGTCGCCATACAACGTACAACAGTATTATGTTTTCTTTTCACGCTGATATTCTGGGGGAGCGTGATTCTTCCTCAGAAGAACCGATTCATTCATGCTGTAGCTATGGTATAGCTGCATGCATTTTTAAATTGAAAGCTATTTGTAAGCATATTAAATGGTGCATTAAACACCCGCTAGCAGTGTACTCTACCTTTCTGTTAGGCGAGTGTTACTAACGATTTACGTTTATGATTATTAATGGTCTCGGCAAAACGGGTTACGTAATCTAAGTAATAAAAAGAGGTCCCCCAGTCTAATTTTAAAATGAGGTTAAACTTTCTATGCTGTTTGAAAAGGTTGCTGACCAATACAACGGAACGTTTCCTTTAATAGATGAACGTTGTTTTACATGACAAAAAATACCTACGTCGCTTTTTAAATGTGTCTCGAGCAATAACTAACTAACTGGCCAAATAACTGACTGCGAAAATACTTCTTAATAACATAGATATATAATATACTCTTATGCCTGTTACACAGAGGGAAAGACAGAAAAAGTAGAGATCTACATACTTTCGTTTGGCACGATTCCATCACACCTCTCGCGCTTCCTTCACATCCACATGCTTGTCGGTTAAGGATACTCGTAGTTTGGTCCATCTTCAATATATCGCCAATTAGATTGATAAGCTACAGCTTAAAGTAACCCCTGTCAACTTTGCGACTCACTTTTGCAGCATAAATTGACGTTGTGACTCTTTCTTCATTCGCATAACTAAAACGTATTTCAACGTGAATATCTATCACTTGAGCTAACATGGCTCCAAATAAAATTCGTCGGATTAATTTTTACTTTTTATCACAACTATCAAATGGGATTTTAGTTAAGTACTGGCTTAAAATAACTTTAAAAATAATAAAGATATTGATTAATTTCCAAGGTTACAAATTAATCTATATCTTTATTATAATGGATTTCCGCAAAGTAACGCCTGATTCTATTAATTAACTTAAAAAATATCAAGAAATAGCGACGGTGCCAGAAACAATAGTCTTAAAAGAACGCTCAACATTACTGTAACTAAAAAGAAGAGTAATTTTCCATTTAAATGTACTTCGAAATCGCTTCTCCGTTCTCATTTTCTGAACAAAAAACCATAATAGTAAATTGTAAGTCATTTTAATTTATAAACTCTAGGATTGGTTCTAGGTGGTAGGATTTCTTTTCTGCGGAGAAATCCATCTAGTTAGGTCCTACCCCACTTTTACTGTCGCCAAATAGAAGCTCTTGTTCGGATCTTAAGGGTTCATTATGAATAGTATAATTACAAGCTGAGCTGTGCGATGCATTTTATGACGCATATAAAGCCTTCTTTGTTTGAAGTTGGCTGCCGGTATCCATAGACATTGCTATTTCCGTTTATTAAAAAAATTATAGTAGTCATGAGGCAGTTCATTATGACACATACAGCACGGGGAACAATCACTATCACACGGAATATTAGCGTAATATAGCAACATATGGTTCGTATAGTGAGCGACGACTACGGAAGACCCTTTGTATTGTTTACGAGACATTGTATCTTAGACCTCAAGGGTGATATAGTTCTTACAATTCACGAGTACGGTCGAACTTTGTATGTGGTTCGACATGTACAAGCACAGTGTGACAGTGTGCGTGCATGGCGTAGCGGGCGTCCGCTCGCGACTAACTGCTCCGCCAGGCACGCACAATGTTACACTGTGCATGTACATGTCGAACCACATCCGAAGTTCGACCACACTCGTGAATTGCAAGAACTATAAAGCATATGCATTTTGATTCATAATTAAGGATAGCCGTTGATATTTGTGTAATATACGGTAGTTGCACGTGCTATTACGGCCTAATAGAACTCGTCACCTCATTTCGTTTTATGTTAGTCATGAGAAGCGACTATAAGACAGTCAAAAATGACCTCATGGCGTCGATAAATTACAATAAAACATTCTTCAAATTGCCGAATGTAAAATACCAAGATCAGTAAAAGTAAAAAGACGTTCATACGTGGTAGAGCCATGCAGCAGTTATATTAGAAGTATAGTTGTAGCACGAATGGATCGGCTCAACTGGGGAAGGACCATGCTCTCACAGAATTCCAGCGTAAAATAGTAGCTTAATGCTGCTGTATTTCGTATGGTGAGTGTAGAGAACCGGATACACTTTTTACTGGAAACGAGGCATTCCATCTTAGTCCTCACGGGTGGCAACGCATCTGCATTTTGATTCGTAATCGAGGATAAATGTAGATGTCTATGGGCTACATTAACCACTTACCATCAGGTGGACTGTGTGCTCGTTTGTCACCCTATCCTATAAAAAACGACGCTTAAAAGCAATCGTATTGTCACGATCGCTTCTAAGCGTCGTCTACGGCAAATCCATTCTTCAATCTTAAAATCACACCGACTGTGAGGGAGCTGGTGTCTTTTGAGGGCTCATTTTCTGTATAGAATAATCGTGGTAAACGAGCACACAGTCCACCTGATAGTAAGCGGATGCTGTAGCTCATAGACATCTACGTTGCCAACCCAGAGGACTACGCCTAGTTTCCAGTAAAAAGGATCTCCCGTTCTTTACACTTACCATACGAAACACCGAAGCATTGAGCTGCTATTTTACGCTGGTATTCTGTGAGAGCATGGTCCTTCCCCGGAAGTGCCGACACATTCGTGCTACAATCATAATATAGCTGCAATGTAAGTCTACCACATAAGGAAGAGAAGAAGAATAATTATTTCTTCTGACCTATATCTCTTTAAAACTTTTGCACTAGATGCACGCACTAGGTTTGATTATATTTGTTGGTACGCGAGCATTTGTCTTCATAAACCTAAAGACTTTCTACATGACCTAAAGGTTAATCCTTTTGTTTCGTTCTTTTTAACTTTTTTGTATTCTTTTACATCTCTTATATATTTTGAGATAAACTTGTTTGATTTAAAACCTCAGAAAAATTATTACATTATATGATAAAATTATTACAATATATTTTTATTGCACATATTGTGCGCGTTTGTTTTTGTTTTCTTTACCGCTAAGATTTAATTATACAACTAGATGGAGTAATGACCTGGTAAGACATGCAGGAAGATGGATGCAGGTGGCTCAGGACCATGCTTTGTGGTATTCATTTGGAGAGGTCTTTGTTGATCAGTGGACTTGTGAAAGGCTGTTATGATGATGATGGTGAAGATTTAATTTAAAATTATATATTATCACATCTCAAATATAATTTCAGAATAGTAGCTAGTTCAACTATCTGTGTGGAAAGAAAATTGAATATAATGATTTCTTATATTTACGCGAACACTACACATTGAAATAATACTAGTTTTAACGGAATTTATCGCGTATATTTAACTTTTTTACCCGACGTTTCGAGAGCTTTACAGCACCCATGGTCACGGGAAGGACTGAGATGTTCAACGTCAACTTGAAAATAATGCTTCAAATTGAATATAATTCTAAATATTGTATATAGTTGCAGGGAACACGAATTAAGTAACTCAAATTGAAAGTTGCGAGCGATTCAGTAAAATAAACCAATAACGAGGGTAGTGCCGCGTCAGCACTGTCACGGAGCATAACAAATTGCCTTCAACACTAATTAATGTTGTCGCTTCTCGCGATAGAAAGTATCACATTATGACACCAAGCAACAAATGATATTCCTTTATAACGTAACGGAAAACACATTTAGTTTTTTAAAAGCCTCATGTGACTACATACATACATGTGTTCTACATACAACTATCAAAACCTATAAAATGAAACAAATTAGTGAGCATCTTAAATACGCTTCTGTGTATTTTATAGAAACTGTCATTACTTTCCTGCTTCTGGGTAATGCGATAATATTCATGGAGAAAGATACAGTTTTAGTATGACAAAGATTCTATAGGTTTGATTAGCTAAGAAATTGTGAACTACGAATACATATAAGGCTACAAATAAATTTAAAAATATATAAATATAATATATATATATATATATATATATATATATATATATATATATATATATATATATATATATATATATATATATATATATATATATATATATATATATATAGATCAGCAGGAAAGCATTCAATACCATCATGAAACCTGTGCTACTGGGGAATAAGGCGTATTTTATTTATACATTATAAAGAAAGTTAGTTACTGCCTATATATGTCCCATAGCGGGACACGGGCCTTCTTAAATTTTTCTACTATATAAAAAATAAAGAAGGGGTAAAAAGTCAGAAGAATAAATAAAAGTGAATTCAGATTATCCAACTCAACTCGTCTGGGGTAGGTAGATGAAACCGTGTTTACGAGTATCTACCCTAGGGTGAATTTCATAGGGTGGGTAAATGGAAAAATCCAGGGCCTTAGGGCCGCGGATTTGTGTTCCGCAGTGAAAGAATGTTTATATGTGTGTCTTTGTGCGATTTACGCATGTGAACCGCCCCAAAATACAGGAGAAAATCCTTCAGTAAATGTAAAGTTTTTCTTGAACAAGAAAAGAAACCAAAATAAACTTTTTTGTATTAAAAATACATGTATACATATAAAATGAATATTGTTTTGTTTAATAAATAAACACTACATCGTGTAAGTAGCAGTAATTATCTTATTCTGAGAGCATCGCGCAAATTGTTATTGCATTAAAATACACTTAACTTTTGCTTTGTAATATTCCTTCTTACATGAATATAAAACATCTTCCTCCGCTTTGTTGTGAAAACAATCCCGGTAAACAAATTATCGTTTACACGCTTTATATTTTCAAATTTAAATCTGTTTCAAAGAGATATTATATTTTGCAGAGCAATTTGAACGTCGTTATTGCATGTACTCTGTGCGGTCATTCTATGAAATAATATAGGATTGATAGTTTTATACTCAATCTTTATGAAAAGAAAATGTAAAGTATGTCCCTCTGCAGGGTACAGACCTTCTCTCATGAAACGTTTAGGTACTCGCCGAGCTCATACGAATAGACACGAGTACAAATATGTAAACGACTTGTTCGAGTGTACTCATTAATCGTATTTGATCGAAATTAATATCATTCTTTAACAAAATATAAAAAAGTGGTTTAGGTGCAACCCGAATGGTCCACACGATTAACTTCCCAGTGGAAAGAATATTTTATACAATTTTACATTCGGCACAAAAAATAACTTGACCGATTTTGCACAAAATTTTATGAGGTCAAGTTACATAATTACGCGTTAAATGAAACTAGTCCCATGTCAATATCACTTTTTGTTCTCGAGATATATAATTACATACATACACACGCACATGTGCACACTCGGACATTCTCTTAAAAACCATGCTATTCGACTCTAAAGACCTTGAAACGTGGAGATATGTCAAAATTTCCAATTTGCAAAACCGGACCCATCACAATAACTTCTCACTGGGAAGTTAATAAGTATATACCCGGTTCACCTGAAATTAATAATTTTACAAGAGCGAAACAACTTTAATATGTTCTACTTAACACTACTATCGTTTTTTCATCTTTTTTCTATGTAAACGCGTAACGCATAACTCGGTGAGTTGTTCGTCCTATAATCTAGACGTGCCATCAGAAAGAAGAATCAGGAATCAGTCCGCCACTCTGCTTCAGTGCATAATGGCGCATTAATACGTGTGCACTCGACACATAAAATTGTAATTAACAATTTCATTGGCATTATGCAAAAAATATTTATCTAAAATAGCAGCTATATGCTCCTGTTTCGTACAGTGAGTGAAGAGAGCCGAAACCCATCTTCGGTACTGGTAAATGGGCAATTTATCTCAGTCTTCACGGGTGACTACATGTTAACATTTTAATCTCAATCGAGGATAGATGTAGTTATCTATGGGCTACAGGTTTCACCTACCATTTAATGGACAGTGTGCTCATTTGTCTTCGTTATTCTAATTGAAAAACCTAAATAAGAGCACGATTTTCATTTTAGTTTGCATAGGATAACGTTGTGTGGAATTTTGTCATAGAAAACCGTGACTGCTATTAAACTATAATTGTTTTACAAAAGAGAGTCAAAGGAGGAATTTTGAAACGGAAGGAGAGTTGGGAAATATTTAAAAAAATTCTAACTTGGCCTCTCAATATATTTACTAAAATTACATGTATTATTTGAACACAAAAACAAATTAATTTATTTAAAAAATGATATACATTCTGTAAATACTAAGAAAATACAAAAGCAATATATAATATTCAGTAATTATTTTAAATGACAAAATATACGTCTTTCCTGAGAAGTCGTTGAGATTATTCAAGATCGGTATACTTACAAATATTTTATTTACTTAATAAAAATTATATTAAAGGGTAATAATATTAAGGAAACCATGATTACAAATTACCTCTGGTAATATCGTTAGAATTAATCATGTTTGTAACTTGATTTTATTAAGAGTATAATTATAATTTTATTTAAAAGAAATCCCTCTGGGCTCCTTGAAGAATATTTCAATTACAAATCATCTTTCACAATCTTCACATAGCACAGACATCACATCTGCTTCTGTCCAAACTTAGGTTAGTTACTTATGGGTTATTTTTATTAATATACCCATTTAAACAATGGGGCGGTCATGTCACGCGTGACAGTCCCTGTCTAATAAGACACTAGGAAGTCAATACATGCAGGGACCCAGGACTGCAATATGTGCCAGTCTATCTTTCCACGTACGGTAGGACACCTTTTTTGCCTACGGTTCTACCTGTGTTTCATCAGGAGTGTGTGCACTATTTTATTTCGGTCACAGGTGACATTTGCAGCCTTTTATGTTTAAAGTTGTTTGCAGGTGTCTATGAGCTACAGTAGCCATTTACTATCAGCTCGACTGCAGGATCGCTTACCACTTAATTTAAAAAAGTCAGTCTCAACGGGTGACTACGCATTTGCATTTTAATTGTTATTTTATTAAAAATTTAGGTGCTACGAGTGTCACCATCCACTTATCATCCGACTGTTTGGTCATTTGCCACCCTTAATCGAAGAAAAATACGTTATCTTTTCTCACGTTACACTTATTACGCCGCTGCTACACAAAAATTCATTATGAATAATGACCAATAAGTCATTAAGGCACCCATTCTATGTGCACTTTTTATTGTAATTTTAGCTTTGCACACGCAACTGAGTATTCAATGCAAAACCACCATAAATTGATCAATTCCATGAACAAGTTATTTTTACTCTATTTACTACGATTGTTTGTGTAGTTGACACGCAAACAAACTATATAAATTAAATTTGAAAATACGAGTTTAAGTACCTAACTTTGATAACTAAACTTTAAAAAAACATTATTCTATAAACATGAAGTGACAAATAAATTTACAATTCACCTAATGGTAAAAGGTAACTGCGCTCTTCGTACACCTGCAGCCAAATTCCAACAATGGAGTTTACAGATGCGTTGTCAATTCTGAGGACTTACTTGACCTGGAATAACTCACAACCTGTAACTACACGCTCTTATACTATGTAGTGTGCTTATGTACAGTACAACTACACTAGATCTCTATACCTTTCAGATCAATACTGGAAAACAGTAGTGTAATCACTGCTGTATCCGCGGCAAAAATGGGCAACATTGCGGTATATACCCAGATGGACTCCTAGGTTCAAAAACATCACAAGCTTAAGATTACTAAATTCTTTTATAAATATTGTTAAATTATAAACTTCTTTTTCCATCGTTATCTGTGGACTTTTTTCTTTAAATTAATAAAGGTTTACCCTCGAGGCTATTCAATATAAAAGAATCATTAAAATCAGTTCACAAGTAACGAGGATTTGGAATAGAATAAGAACATTTTTTATTCAATATAGATTACAGATAATTAAGTAATTGAAAATATTTTTTTACTTTACCACACTTTTATCACTGGTTTGGAAAAAACTTAGGTTTTATAATAAGCGAGCCGAAGTCTACTCTAAGATTTTAATCGTTTTTTTTTTAGTACTGAACTGAAAACAGCAGTAAATTATGGAGCTACGATGGAATTATATTATTATTATACTAGATGACTTTTTTTACCGTCTGGAAAACGTAACAGGTGGACGGAATAAAAGCCTATGACACTGATGATTTACTTTTTATTTTTATTCTATATATATATAGAACCGTTGCACCTATCCGTGAAAATATAAAATAATAATGTTCTTTTATGTTCGGTATGTCAGGCAAAAATCACTTAAAGCGATATGACCACCGTTTGTAGTCATAAGTTTTCCGTTATTGTAATATAAAATTTAAAAAAAGTTGCAAAATATCAGTGCCATAGGCTTCTTATTCGTTCACCTGTTACACCCTATTTTTTCCAGATGGTAAAAATATCACCCAGTATAATAAATGGGTTAACTCGAAGAGGGAAGGGACAGTCTCTCACAGAATACTAACGTGTTGCGTAACATGTTACACTGTAATCTATTGAAAGCCATTTCCATTATTTTCCATAGTCAATTCTGACAGCAACCACTAGACGAAATGGGAAGATGATGGATTCTCTTACGTCGTATTCACACAGCATTTTATAATATCTTTTCACAGCATTAACTAAATAATATTCAGGGCCGTAGTAACTCAGGGGCTAAGCGCTCAACATAAATTTCGCAGTACGCGAGCAACCCTTATGGAACCAATTTGATTTATCATGTGCTTGACGGTAAAGGAAAACATCACAGGGCGGCGACTTTATTTAGATATAAGCCTATTCTAGCAGACGTATATTAGTCGTAATTTTACTTTACTTTACCCAATATAAGTTTACTTTCAAAAATGGAAGACGACTGGAACTACGATCCATCACCTGCAAAGCTTGGCAACGAAGTCAGATCCTGTATTCAACAGGAGAGATGCTCAGCTGTGGAGTTTACGGGCCCATACGGAAGACATCTAATTTAACCACACCCATGTTAATAAATATGGTGGCAGGTTCTCTTACACCGTCACTAGACGGCAAATATAATATTATAAAGTCGCGTATAATGTAACCATACCCTACTGACTATCGATTTGACCCAGACCATCGGTTCACGGTAATGAATATAAATGAGTTCTGCAATATTGAGTTAGATAATCAAGGGCAATAGGATACAATAAAAAATGTAAATACCGTCACTACAAACGGGTTAGAAATTGTAGAATACAAGGAAAGCTTTATTAGGACAATATAAACTTGTATTTCGGTTTGTATTGACGTCTAGAACGCGTAGTTTAGTGCGGTACTAGTAGGCACGAAACAAATATTCGTTCTGCCAAAAAATAGCTGAACGAACATATAAAACCGTTAACGCATCTATTAGTGATCGTGTTATTTACACAATATGCTTTATTCCGAGACAATGGTTCATAGATATGCTAGGATCTGTTAAGCGGCGCTGAAATCCAGTTTTTAACAAATTCTATATTTCTAGACAACGTAATATGTTGATCTAGTATCGAAAAAGAATATCACAAAATCTAGACACGGGGGTCGTCGAGCTTATTAATAAACACTCTAAAAAGCCTTGACTTAATTCGAAGTGAAACTACTTGTGCCGTCTTCCGGGAAGGGCAGAACTACTTCTGCCGGGATAGGTTGTATACGAGTAAGTAAGTAAGTAAGTATTATATTTGTGAAATGCCTCCGCGGTAAAGGAAAAATCGATTCTGTAAGAAACTTTCTACGTTATGAAATTATATGCATTGGGTTTACGGCTTTCGTCACTACTCACTGTGAAATAATGAGCCTAAACTCTACACAAAAAAATATATGCAAAAGGCGTGTACCTACGCTAACTGTGTATGTATGTACACGTATAAAAAATATGTATACTATGATAATGTCATCCTTACTAACTTTCAACTGTGATATCTTCCGGATAATTAGAATGAAAATGAATAAAAGCCCATAGGTTTTAAATTTAATGGAATATTTACTTTAAGCTGAGCATGTATGCGTAGGTGTATGGATGTGAAGAGGCGAGAGAGGTGTGTCAGGATCGTGCCAAATTGAAGTCTGTAGTCTCTGCCTACCCCTCTGGGTGACAGGCGTGAGTGTTTATGTTATGTTATTTACTTTAACATGCCCTTTATATAGTTTCAAACCTATCGATCAATAGGGTGTCAGTAGGAATCATTAAGAGTAGTTATGAGTTGTAAGATCCTTATAATGAAAGAACATAAAGTCATAGTAAGACATTTAGATAATGTGTAATAAAATATATTCTACAATGTTTAAAAGAGTTTGCTCCACAGCCAAGTCCTAACAATTAAGAAACAAACTTAAGACTGGTTCTAATGAAATTAAATTGACGTGGCTTATAACTATATATATAAACCGAAACAGGTACGATGAAATTACACAATTCAGATTTTAATTGAATTTCAACAATACTTTAACAAAATGAGGTCAAGATGTTGCAACGGCTTTTTAGAAATATTTTAACGAAATTCAGATCTTTACTACAAAGTCACTGAATTCTTCCCAAACTGTCGTCGAATCATTACACAAGCAAATCGTTAATGCCGGTACAAAAGTATTTCACAAAATGTCATCAGGCGATATTGTAAAATATTACAATATCTTTATTGATCTATTGAACCAATACATCAAAATGTTTGAGTACATTTTTTATATAATAAGGGTGATAAACTAGCAAACAGTCCACCTGATGGTAAGTCTATCTTCGAATCAAAATGCGGATGCGATGTCACCCCTGATGACTAAGATGAAATGCCTCGTTTCCATTAAAAAGTGTCTCCGGTTTTCTACACTCACCATACAAAAAACAGCAGTATTAAGCTGTTATTTTACTCTGGTATTTTGTGATACGTGGTCTACACAATTTAGCTGTAGCGTGGCTCCATCACGTAGAATGATTAACAATTAACACGGGATCGCTACCATACTATTTCTAAATGTTTTCAAATTTAATTAAAGAACTATAATGAATTCATATCTGTAAAGTCCTGCTTCTTTTCTAGTCCTGTTTCTTCTGAACCAGTAACAAAAGTATAAATTACTCAATGAATATTCCAAAATTAATTTATTTATTAACATTAATTATTAATAAATTAATTATTTTTGGAATAATTTGGAATAATATTAATTTATTCTTATCTATATATTCTTGTAACTAGACAAAAAGATACTGTGGTATATGTACAGATATATCTGTCATAGATTCCGAATCAAAGGGTAAATGCGTTGTCACTTCTGAGGACTAAAATTAAAAGCCTTATTACCAAATACAAGAATCTCCGATTCGGAGAAATTTTATTCAAACTGATATTTTGTGAAATGGTGAAATGGTAAATCGAACGTCTGAACGGTGACAGTATGTAAAAATTGTTTTAAGAAAATACTTTCTACATTTTAACGGTTTTTAAGCTAAATGTCACTGTAATTTTTCATGCGACATGTAACCAAATTCGACATATCAATACCAATGAATTATTTTACTTCTTTTTTTTTTAATAATAAGTGTGACCAACGAGCATACAGCCCACCTGATGGTAAGTGGATGCTGTGGTCCATAAACATCTACATTTATTCTTGGTTAAGAAACCATACTATACCATACCAAATATAGCTGCAGCATGACTCTACCACTTATAATACAATTCAAAGCTATTATAACAAACATATTTTTTACATCTTATTATCCTAATAACATTAGCTTTAGTATAGATTTACATCCAGAGTTTAAGGAAAAATAGCGGCGCTTTCTTCGGTATAAAAATATATTTATAAAAAGAATAAATAAAATACGAGTATGAATATAAATAACGAGCATAAATAATATAAATAAAATATCTATATTTTAATATCAATTTAACATTTTATTTCAAATTTAAGCGCGAGTAATTTAAGATGGGTACATTCAAATATTGTGATAGTTGATTAGGGAATATTTTCTATTGATACGGAGTTATTATTAAGAAATAATATTTGGAATTCGTTAAATCTGAATTTAATGTAATTACGTCTAGACGAGTAAAATAAACGATACAAATTGTTTAAAATTTGTAACTTTAAAATCTTTTTTATGCCGTACTTTAATATTAAAAGTATTTTATAAATTGGAAGTTTTAATAATTGCTTAGAACTAGGAACTTTACTAGTAAGTTCTCTCTTACCACTACCTCTCTGCCACTAAATACCAGTGCTTGCACTTCTGTCTTCCGGTCTGAAGGGTGTAGAGAGCCAATACGATTACAGGCAATGGGGCATACCATTTTAGACCTCAGATGTGACGCTTCTGTAGAACTCTTTGTTTGAAGTTGGCTTCGGGTGTCCATAGACACGTCAGTTTAATAAAAAATGAACTTTTAACCAACGGCACGTGTTAAATAATGAATTATCTATTTTGTTCTGTGGGTTTTGTAAGAAACGATTATGGAAAAGGACAGAAAGATATCGGGGGCTTCTAATTAATCGTTAATCCATCTCGTACATGATACACGATATCTAGCACTACGATCGCCAATCCGACTGACAAACGTAATGGCTACAGCAAACCTATCCTACAATAATAGAAGTTCAAGTTCAAAAGTAGAAGTATATTACAGTTTTTAGAGGACCTAACGCTAGAGAACATTAGGTCTTCTAAAATAAACTTTATTAATCTGTTTCAGAAACAGCACCTCCGCTTCATAAGACGGAACGTTGACCCAGTTCACCATGGTTAAAAGTTTATAGATTACAACTTCATCGATGCGAATTAGGTTGCTCAATGATTGATGTGTTGTTAACTAATTAGTTTCGTTCAAGTGATGTGTAATGGATAAGTTACAAAAGTAAAAGAAATTGAAGCACAAGGTAAAAGAATATCTAAAAATTACCAGTCGTAACTAATAGGTCTGCAACGCCACGTTGACAGTTGAAATAAGTTGTACTTTCACTCAAACTGGTTATGATATCTAGTTCCGGCGATCTCTTAAGTGATGATTTAACCATATTAAGTTAATTTATTTCTGTATAATTTTTGAGTCTGGCATGATTTAAGCCCAGTTCAAACCGACAAAGAGTTTCTAGTCGCTGAGCAGGGCGGAAACATACTACTGCGTACTCCTTATGGGTTTCCATCGCTTTGGAGATGATAGGGTCTTGCAGAGAAGGCTTAATGTTCGGGGTGTCTTATAGCCGATTATATGGGACGAGGTTTACGTAGAATAAAAACAGGTTCAAGCCCAGAACCTGCTGGTAATCTTTTTATTTATGTTATTCAGGATCATGACAGCTTCTTAATACTAAAACTCTTCTTAATACTAAAACTTTAAAAAAGTTAAATTATTTAGACGTGAAAGCCAACTGGAAATATCAATAAAATATATCCATACGAGTATATACAATCAAACCAAATATATGATGGTAACGATGCTGAAGTGATACTGAAAATTAAAAATATTACTCACGCGGTTAAAGAATGGGATTGAAAATGGCGGCGCCTCTATTCACCTCCCACTTGCACACTGTCGCTATCTATACTCACACCCGCCAGTAAAGACTGCAGAAAAAATATGTTGCGATATACGTTTTTCCTTCGTTCCATAACTTCAGTCCAATATTTTTTATTTAATTAATAATAACAAAATGCCATAAGCCATAAAATCAGTCGTTTTGCTTATTTGTGAGCTACGATGAGTTCTGAGTTATCTTCATAATTTTATTATATTTAAATATATTTTTGCTATTGAGAAATTACTAGTAATAAATAATTCCATCCCGATACGACCTGGGGACCTTCAAGAAAAGAGCTTACTCGTTTCTAAAAGGCCAGCAACGCACCTGCAATGTCTCTGGTGTTGCAGTTGATCATGGGCGGCGGTAGTCACTTAACATCAGGTGAGCCACATGCTCGTTTGCCCCTTCTATATAAAAAAAAACTAACCATTATTTAATTTTTCGTTTGGCTGTTTGTGCGAGCTAATCTTCGGAATGGTTGAACCAATTGCAATAAAACTTTACGAACAAATAGAGTGTAATACCAGGAGTGATTTTGACTAAATATTATCTGAAAAATTTTGAGATTTTACTAAAATATAAATATTGATAAGATAAAATAAATGGACTTTAATAATTACCTTAAGTCTATAAAACGCCATACTATTAGAAACCACCCAGGCGAAGCCAGAGCGGATCGCAAGTTCTAAATTTAATTTTAAATTAGTGTACCTACTTGCGTGTACAGTTTTATTTTTCAAATATTTTCTCCTTAATAGAAAATTTCTAATTAACCCAATAATATAACGTTATAACGATATATCGTTATTAGCGGGTTTTCACTATACTGTACATGTTGACGGTACGAGCTCTATGAACCGCCATATTTAATCCCGTTCTTTATCCGTACGGGCTATATAAATAAATATAAAAATATATTTGTTAGCAAAAGAAACAGTTTATTGTATATAAAGATGCACTTACAGCACAATCTTTACCTCGGTAATACATCATGAGGTTAATTGTTGAGAATAATTAAAATGTATTCCTCTTGCTTACGCATTTAATTATTTATCATTAACAGCGTACTGCACACATTCAATACAGGGGAATTACAGTTTGACCATACCGTAATATGTCCCTGTCACTATTACACATTGGTGTAACATGAGGAACGTAATTACATAACACCAAAGTTTGCAAACCAACAGCAACTCTACACATCGCCTACAGTGAACTTCCTAAAGCACCAAAGAGTGGGGGTTTCTCGATCTAAACTCAATTTAACCTCGCCACCATCGATATGAGGCTCCGCTAAAGTGATGTAACCTCTCGCTCATTCTCGATCCAACTGGTATTTTATAGACCCGCCGACACAACCAACCCTAACGTACGACCGTCCTCAGAGGTGCATTGTCATGAATTACTGTAACAAATACTATTAATCACCAATTCGCCAGCTCGTCTTATGCTGACGTGAACGGGTTCACCATCCCTGTTTGGACATATGGGAACCCACACACGCACCCAAGTAGATTACGTTTGACCTCATGCAAACTAACTATAGCTAAGACGTTCTTTCGGCCAGCCATCATCTATGATGACTTGAACCGGACAACCTAGCCCACGACTAGTCATTATCTAATAGGACGACAACTACTCAAAGAGTGAGGCGTCCCTTCGACCAGTCATCATATCATATGATAACGCTGACCGGACAACTGGTTCTTTACCCGTCAACTCATAAGACGACACCTATATCATATTCAACTTCAAACTAGTATGTCCCTACAACCAACCGCTTCAACCAGCTTCGCACAGATTGATTCAAAGGAAACTCCATTAATTATCACAAAATAAAATGTGCAAGAGCCATAACATTTTTTAATTGTATAATATTACATTTAATTTTCTCTATATTCAGTCATCACCGTTACATCTCAATGACCAACATGAAACACTTTATTTTTTTAGGAGAGGGGGCAAACGAGCATGCGGCTCACTTGATGGTAAGTAACTACCGCCGCCTATGAACAACTGTAACACCATGATAATTGCAGATGCATTGCCGACCTTTTAAAAAGGAGTAGGCTCTTTTTATGAAGGTCCCTAATTCGTATCGGTCTGTAAAAATCTCCGATGGAATTCGACTCCACAAGGAACTTATGGTAGGAAGAAAACTTCTTTTAAATCGCACAGTGGTGGAGCGCCAGTCATCCAGATGGTATGGATGGTATCGCGAGTTTTGTCGAGATGTGCGACTGTTAAATTGCACGGCTGGAATTAGTCCGCACAATTTCTCAGAACGCTCCCCGTGGTAAATTCGAAAAAATACGCATAGAGGGTGTAACATCACTTCGCAATGCCAGTGAGTCAAGCCGATCGGAAAGAGCTCGGTTGCCGACGATTCGAACAGCTCTACGCTGGATGCGATCAAATGGAAGGAACTGAAACTAGAGATCCCCAGCCCAAGGATGGGAACAGTATTCCATGTGTGGCCGAAATATGGCCTTGTAAAATTGCAGGCGGTGTGCCAGCATGAAATACTGTCCCGATCTGTTGAGCATGCCAAGCTTTTTAGAGGCTAAATTGGCCTTCTCTTCCAGATGACCACACACACAACTGCACATCCTTCGATATGTAGACAACTACTGTTTAAGCGACAGTAGCCTAATGGCAGGGCGCGGACCGCGAACTCAAAAACGTCGTGGGTTCGAATCCGCCATTCGACTACTGGCATAAATCACTCGTAACACAAGCAACTTAAGCTTACCGCGAGTGGTAAAGGGTATTCCCCTTAGCAATATTTATAGCATTATTAATATTCTTTTAAAAAAATGTAGACGCCGAGGATTCCGATACTGGCTGAGGCAACAAGGGGAGTACCTTAAAATGGAGGAGATACGATAAAGGGGTTCTTTGTAGCGGTAAACGTGCAGACTTTTGTCTTTTGGGGATTGAATTGGACTAGATTTAGTTGCCCCCAATCCGAAACTTTGTTTAACGACGTCTCGACTTCAGACACAAGTTTGTTCCAATACTCCGCGGCGTTAGGAAGGAAGCTTCGTAAGAAGTGCTTTGTGCCAAACCCGATCGAAGGCCGTTGCTATGTCCAAACTAACGGCCAACGCTTGTCCCTTGAACTCTACTGCCTCTACTCATCAATAAGTTATGTAAACCAAAAGATCACCAGCTGAGCGACCCCGACGGAAACCGTACTGCGGTCTCTAATGAGCTGGTTATTCTCACTTGGGCGAAATCTCTCGCGCACACTGCCTAAAGTGAACATTACACTGCACAAACGAGTGGGGGTTTCTGGATCTACTCTCAATTCTACCACAATACCAAGTGACGCTACCTCTTGCTCACTCTCGATCTTACCGATATTCTATAAATGCGCCGATATTTTTGTTTATTTATTTACCTTAAATGTCGTAAAAACTGAATCGGCGCGTACTTCTTTTTTGTTTATTACATTTTAGCATTTTTACTTTACTTGCTATGGTAAAAGTGATAAAATTCAACAAACGATGGAGATGCGTGCGGTTTTTAATAAGACGATCTAACTCATCCAACAGACGAAACTTTTTTCATACTTCACATAGTTATTTAATTTTTCTGCAATGTTTTAGATGTACCCATGAAAATTTCTAACACTCTTCAGCACGGACTTGAGCCGGTTTTTCAATTTAATGATCAGGTTGCTTTTATAATAAAATATTCTTTCGCATACCCTTTATTTCTTTGCATTTCAATATACAACATTGTTTTATGCTTTTTTATGAAATCAATGGTTGCAGAATAATTGGCCTTTGTACTTATAAAAGTAGAAAATACTTTTCTTTTTTCCGTTAAGTGAATTTGTATTGATTAAGCTATAGTAAGAAACTTTTCTAGGAGTCGAGTAAGAATAAGTAGAAATATACGAAAGAAATATAAACAAATATAATAAAATCATACGATTCTGATATCAATATTTCGCCTAATGAAATTAATGTATACTCGTAGATGGGATAATTCATTATCAGTTTAGTAAAAGAAATGTAATGATTTCAGTATATATATTTTGTTACTTTAAAAAACAAGAAGCTTAATAACAAAAATATATCTATAGTAGTATATTATAATAGTATAGTAGTTTAGAAGCACCCAACCTAAGCCGTTATTTTTATGTTATGTTGTGGAAGTCTGATACTCTAAATTAAAAAGTATGTAATGTCTCTCCAAGCTGCAGCGTAATGTTTTATTTTTCGATTAGTTCTTGAATCGTAAAAGACTTCGCTTATAATACTAACATATGATAGCAGCATAATGCTGATATGTTTCGCACGATGAATCGCTAAAACCGGAGGAGACCCGAGTCTACATTTTAATTCTTAAGTGAGTACGGATATAGGTTTGTATGGTAAGTAGGTATACTTGTATGTTAAGAATACTTATAAAAAAATCTACTGTGTAACTACTTGTTGCTTATTACATTAAAAATCTTAACCATTAAAAACAATAAAATCCCAAGGACTCATCATATAAATAAAAAAGTCGTAATTATTGCACTAATTAGTCATCATCAAAATAGCCAATTAATAGACCACTGAGAACTTATGCCTGCCGTCCCAAGCGTGGTCGTGATTAACTTGTGTCCATCATAACTAAACAAAAAATAAATCATGACATATTTACATATCATATACTTAAGTACTCACACTCACTCTTTGATCACTCTTAGCTTGATAATTAACAGCAGCCCTTACCTGTGAAAGAATAAAATAAAATATTAACATTGTTATTAAAAATAATATTCTGAAGAAATGGTGGTGAATGTAAAGTAGAAATTAAGTGGAATATCTCCTAGTCTACTTCAGGTACATGCGTTACCGTCTGCACTTGTGTTACGAGCTTGAGGTTCGTGACAATAAAAATTGCCGATAAAATTACCTAAATTAACACTTTAATTTACTTTACACAAATTAAAGTTAAAACACTAATAATTAAACACACTAATTCACTTAATTCCGCTCCGAAGCTTCGCTTGTGTCGCCGAGTTCAACTCTGTCTCGATCGCATCTTGCGCCACCTATTTATTTAAATTAGTAAAATATCCGGAATGTTCAAGTAAACGCGCGCAAGGTACCGAGAGTTCGAGTATAGATTTTCTAGAAACTTAGTTCTTCGGGTGGCGCTGTCGGTCGAAAGATCTGTGATGTCATTCTTTACACGCTCTACTCGCTCTCGTTCCTGACACTAGATGGCGCTAGTATATCGTCGACTGGAGCGCGTAATACTGCCCCCTCCTAAGACATGCTCGTCCCGAGCATTATCGGTCCCATAATAACGTGCCAAGTGATCCACATGGACGATCTTAGGAGTCCCTCTTGCGCCTTTCTGTATCCGGTAGGTCACATCGTTGATCCTGGTTACAATCCGGTACGGGCCGTCCCATTTAGCTTGAAGCTTAGGAGATTTCCCTTTGCTGCGGACTGGATTGTGCAACCACACTAATGAACCTTCGTTGAACCCTTTATTGTTCATTTTGCGGTCGTACCGGGTTTTCATTTTCTCAGACATTTGCTGGCCCGATTGTCTGACGTGCTCATAAATGTCATTCATTTTGTTCCGCAAGTCATTTGCATAATCGGTTATACTGCGTTGGGCATCAGGTGGTATCCCGGTGATCAGGTCTGCAGGCAGCCTTAATTCTCTTCCAAAGTTTGCAAAAGCTGGTGTCACTGCTGTACTTTCGTGAACAGAACTTCGATATGACAACAAAAACGGTTGTATGTGCTTGTCCCAATCTCGTTGCCGATTGTCTACAACTTTTGCTACGTACCTCTCCAATGTCTGATTAAATCGTTCCACCATTCCATCAGATTGCGGGTGATAAGAAGTCGTTCTTGTTTTATGAGTACCCATAACTCGGCAAGTTTCCTGGAATATTTGAGACTCAAAATTCCTTCCTTGATCGCTGTGAATCTCTAAAGGTACTCCAAAACGACAGAAGACTTCATGAACTAGTTTATCTGCAACTGTTGAAGCTTCTTGATTCGGAATGGCGAAGACTTCCGGCTACTTAGTGAAGTAATCCATCACAACCATGAAATACTTGTTACCGCTTTCACTCTCCGGAAACGGCCCCGCCACGTCAATGGCTATTCTCTCCCATGGTGCACCAACATTGTACAACTTCAATGCACCTCTACTACGAGTCTGAGGTCCCTTTACAGCCGCACAACTTGTACATTTGCGACACCAGTCCTCGACATCGTTTCGACAGTGGACTTAGTAAAACCGTTCTCGGATCTTCAGTAGAGTTCGTTTAACTCCCAGATGGCCTCCTGAACAATCATTATGGTACAGCTGTAGAACATCCGGTACTTTAGCTTTAGGGACAACCATTTGCAAATGACAGCTGTCTCCCCGAACGTTTTCCCATTTACGACACAGAACTCCATCCTGAAGCAGCAAGCTGTCCCACTGGGCCCAATAGCTTTTAGTGGTCGAACTCATCGCTGAGACGTCACTCCACTTGGGCTTGGGAGCACTGGCCTTTATCCATTCCAGAATCGGCTTGATGTCCGGATCTTCCTGCTGTGCATGTAGTAAGCTGTCTTTCCACTCGTTGCTGAGGTGGTCTACCCTGAGCATCCTCACGGATACCACTTCCTTACTCTCTTGCCTAGTACAATGTTTGCAATCTTCCGGACAAGGTCTTCTTGACAATGCATCTGCGTTGCCGTGAGATTTCCCGCTGCGATGTTCGATCTCAAAGTCGTATTCTTGCAGTAGTTCAATCCACCTCGCAACTTGTCCTTCTGGGTTTTTAAACTGCAATAGCCATTTTAGTGCAGCATGGTCAGTTCGTAAGTGAAATTTTCGTCCCAGAAGATATTTGCTAAAATGCTGCAACGACTTTACCACAGCGAGCAATTCGCGTCTTGTGACACAATAGTTCCTTTCCGGTTTTGAGAACGACTTGCTGAAGTACGCTATCACGACCTCTTGGTCACCACTCCGTTGAGATAGCACACCGCCAAGTCCTATATAACTTGCGTCTGTGTCAACTATAAATTCTTTGCTTGCATCAGGGTATCCCAAAATAGGTGTTTTGCACAGATGGTCCTTGAGCTCCTGGAATGCGATATTGCAACTTTCATCCCAGCAGAAATGTCGCTTCTCCTCGGTTAGCTTGTGCAGAGGTTTGGCTATATCTGCAAAGTTCTTCACGAATCGCCGGTAATAGGAGCACAAACCCAAAAATGCTCTAACCTGCGTCTTGTCTTTTGGAACCGGCCAATCCTTGACAGCGGCGATTTTCTCTGGATCTGTGCGGATACCTTCTTCCGATACTACAAACCCCAAAAAGTTAACTTGCCGTTGGAATAGTGAACATTTTTTCGGGCTCAACTTGAGGTTGGCACTCTGAATCTTCATAAGCACGCGTTCCAGGTTTTGAAGGTGTTCCTCAAACGTACGGCCCACGATGATGATGTCATCCAAGTAGACCAGACAGGCATCGCCAATTAGCCCGGTAAGTACAAGTTCCATCAGCCTTTCAAACGTTGCTGGAGCATTGCACAACCCAAATGGCATTACTTTGAATTGCCACAGACCCTTTCCCGTCGAGAACGCAGTTTTCTCCTTGTCCTTAGGGTCAATTTCAACTTGCCAGTAGCCACTTTTTAGATCCGGCGTGCTAAACCATTTTACTCCCGTAAGCATGTCCAGCGTGTCATCAATTCTTGGCAAGGGATAGCTGTCCTTCTTTGTAACGTCGTTCAGACGGCGGTAATCAACACAGAACCGCATGCTGCCATCCTTTTTTTTCACCAGCACCACTGGCGAACACCATGGACTAGAGGAAGGTTCAATAACACCATCCTTCACCATTCCTTCAATCATGGTTTCCACTTCCTTTTCACGTGCTACCGGCAATCGTCTTGGCCGCTGACGGATAGGCAACTCTTCACCTGTGTTTATTTTGTGTTGAACTAAACCAGTCTTTCCTATGTCAGCATCGTTTGAGGAGAATACATCGGCGTACTCGAGTAACAACTTCTTCGCCTTGACCAATTCGTTCGGGGACAGAACACTGCGACAGTCTTCCAAAAGTGTGGTCCACCGGTGGTGCCATAGCACCTTGGGCTGTATCCTTTGTTGCGGTCGCGAACTGTAGCTGCTGCAACCTCCCTGACGCGATGGGAACGAAGATCCTGCCGCACGGCTTCTACCTCCAGTGCATGGGCCAAGGCGTCCTTAAGCGTCTCGTGGTGCCCGAGCCTCACAGCAGCTCTGACTTCCAGGTCGCGGATGCCGTCGATGAATGTCTGCACCAGGTTCCCTTCAATGAGCGCAGGTACAGACTGGTATGCTTTTCGAACCATCTTCTCCACCTCAAGGGCCCACTGCTGCAGGTTTTCGTTGCTGCGTTGCACGCGATCTTTAAGCTGCGCGCGAAAGACGTGTTCCAGGTGGGCGTCACCATATCGCGCCTCCAATGCCTCAAGGAGCTGCTCGTAGGTCACTTTCTTACCGAGAGCTTCCAGCACGGTTAAGGCTTGGTCGCGCAGGCCTAAGGTGAGTACAGTCATGGCCTGGCTTTTATTCCAGCCGTTTGCCTCCATGACGGCCTCGAACTGGATTTTGTAGGCCGACCAGGAAGAAGTCCCGTCGAACGGCGGCACTTTGAATCCACGTAGCGAAGGTGTTGTAGCTACTACGGGAGCTGTTGTTCCATCCCCAAGTTTGAGGTCGTCCAGCGTTTTCTTCACGTCGGCCATTACGTTGTCAACCCGATTGTTTACTTGGTCGATTCGGGTTTCGGCCTCCGACAGGCGGTTGTCATGTTGAGCAACCTTATCCTTCACCTTCCGTATCTCTTTTCCGAAGATAGCGTGAAGGTCCTTCATGAGGAGCATCTGCTCTTCCTTATCGCGTTGGAGTTGCTCTTCTAAACGACGGGCCTGTTCCTCCTGCCGGCGGGCCTGTTCCTCCTGTCGGCGGGCCTGTTCCTCCTGTCCGCCCCGCAGCTGCTCTTCCAATCGGCGGGCCTGTTCCTCCTGTCCGCTCTGCAGCTGCTCTTTCAACTGACGGACCTGTTCCGGCTGCTGGCGAGCCTGCTCCTCCTGTCGGCGAGCCTGCTCCTCCTGTCGGCGGGCCTGCTCCTCCTGTCGGCGGGCCTGCTCCTGCAGCATCACCATCAAGGCGCCTAAATCAGGTGCTGCAGATGCAGGAGCTACTGACGGACCGGCATCCGTTGCCGGCCGCTGGCCCTCCGTCGTCTGCGGCGTTACACCACCAAATCTTCGTTGGTCCGTCTCCTGCTGGCGTTGACTTCGGGTACGGACACCCTCCGTTTCTTCCTTAGGTAAAATCGGCATTATTTTATCCCACTTCTGACACCAATTGTTACGAGCTTGAGGTTCGTGACAATAAAAATTGCCGATAAAATTACCTAAATTAACACTTTAATTTACTTTACACAAATTAAAGTTAAAACACTAATAATTAAACACACTAATTCACTTAATTTCGCTCCGAAGCTTCGCTTGTGTCGCCGAGTTCAACTCTGTCTCGATCGCATCTTGCGCCACCTATTTATTTAAATTAGTAAAATATCCGGAATGTTCAAGTAAACGCGCGCAAGGTACCGAGAGTTCGAGTATAGATTTTCTAGAAACTTAGTTCTTCGGGTGGCGCTGTCGGTCGAAAGATCTGTGATGTCATTCTTTACACGCTCTACTCGCTCTCGTTCCTGACACTAGATGGCGCTAGTATATCGTCGACTGGAGCGCGTAACACTTGGCATAGCTGATTGACGGGCTCGTTTCTTGGTTACAGGAGGCAACATTGCCAGTGCAAAGGTGTTAGCAAGTAATAGGTGTTGAGAGGCACATTATTAGAAATTGATGGATGCAGGCAATGGCTTCAATAAGTCTGTTTTACTTGGTACTCTTATATTTCCCATCTTACTTTCCGTCATTCGTTGCATGTCCTTTCTTGTATCTATCCCATTTATCCTCAAATGCAAGCATTTTGTGTTAGTACACCTCCTTCTTCCTCATTCTTAATAAACTGCATTACATAGGTTGTCTGAATAAAATCGCTTTCAATTTATAAGAACGCCTATGAATTATTCGTCTTGTGTGTGAAAATTGTAATAAAAAGTTTTATAAAAATTAAATTATAGTGTCTATTGAAATATTAAAATAACTAACTTTTCTTAAGCTCAAATGTTATTGGTTCGGGGATCGGGCAGGACGGCATGCTATTAAGATATAAAGAACCATTTTTTTAACTTGTCTGTCGATCCGGGAATCTTTGGAATGGCTGAACCGATTCTGAAAAACCTTTACGAGCAGATAGAAAGCAATTCTAAGGTTTCTTATATCTATTCTATTCTTCTATCTTAAGGATTGTGGAAGATCCACATCGGAACTGGAGTTCAAAAATTATAAGAATTTTATTTTATCTTATCATGCTATCATCATTACAGCCCTTCACAAGTCCACTGCTGAAAATAGGCCTCCCACAAGGAATACCACAAAGCACGGTCCTGAGCCATCTACAGCTATCGACTTCCTGCATGTCTTACGACGTCGTCACTCCATCTAGTGGGAGGTCGCCCTATACTTTGCCTCCCGGTACGAGGCTGCCAATCGAGAACCTTTTTTCTCCATCGGTTGTCGGTTTTTCGAGCTATGTGGCCGGCACATTGCCACTTCAGCTTACTAATCCGTTGGGCTATGTCAGTCACTCTGGTTCTACTGCGGATATTCTTATTTCTCAGTGTATCACGCAGAGAAACCTCGAACACAGTCCTCTCCATAGCTTACTTAGCTATGCATTATTTGCATAGCATTTTTAGGGTTCCGTAGTCAACTAGGAACCCTTATAGTTTCGCCATGTCTGTCTGTCCGTCTGTCCGTCCTCGCTTAATCTCTGTGACCGTTAGCACTAGAATGCTGAAATTTGGTACCAATATGTGTATCAATCACGCCGACAAAGTGGTAAAATAAAAATTGAAAAAAACATGTTTTATTAGGGTAGCCCCCCTATATGTAAAGTGGGAAGTGATTTTTTTTAATTTCAACCCTAACGTGTGATATATTGTTGGAAATGTATTTAAAAATGAATAGGGGTTTACTAAAATCATTTTTTGATAATGTCAATAATTTCGGAAATAATCGCTCCAAAAGTAAAAAACAATGTGTCCCCCCCCCCCTAACTTTTGAACCATAAGTTTAGAAAATATGAAAAAAATCTGAACAGTAGAACTTTATAAGGACTTTCTAGGAAAATCATTTTGAACTTGGATGGAAACAACCCACTACCGGGAGCAGTTGCAAGAGCGCGGAGCGCTGTTGGAGCGCGAACATAATGGATCACTCATAAGTGGGAAGTGACGGACGGGAAACTACGGAACCCTACACTGAGCGTGGCCCGACACGCTCTTGGCCGGTTTTTCAGTTTATTTGACATGCATGGTTATAAAAAGTGAAATGCAAAAAAAAATTAAACTCAAAGAAACAAATTAATATAACATATAACTGGTTTTTAGGAAGGAATAACATGCCTCAATTATAAAATGTATATGAATTTAGGATTATAATGGTCATGATCAATGATAAAACTGCATATTTATCGTATTCTCATAAGGATCATCACAGCTTACTATTATCAATGAGTACTGTTTTTTTTTAACCAAATAATATTACTATTATTATATATTCCCGGCTACATGTAAGAGTAAACAAAATTTTCCAATTAGCATTACATTCTATAAAAGTCCACTGGTGAACATAGGCCTCAATTATAGATAGCCTTATAGGGGGGATTTGCCATAGTTGCCACGCTTGGCAGGTGGTTTAGCAACTGCAGTTTTCGATGTATAATATCTTTCCTCTCGCTTCCCTGCAATCTGTGGGATGATACCGTGAAAAGCGACGGAGGTGTGTAACAGGAAACCAAGGAAGTACGCGCCATTTTATTTAACCAACAAGCGCACGCGGTAGTTGAGTTCATAGAATACTATAATACACAATAGAATGACTGTTAACTTTATTTTATACGAGGATTGGAGTCGCCAATCGCCACGCCAGTCGCCAATGGCGACTGAGAAAATTTACACATTTTAGACTTTTGATTAATGTTCAAGATCATCATTAAATTTTAATACATATTTATTTGTAAATAGGGTGCAATTTGGCGTTTTCTAAATAATTTACATGCGAAATTTAACAACGATTGTAACGTCAAAACACAGCTCATGTTGACATTTGTACGTGTGAATTGACGTGTTGGTGACATTTTAGTGGTTACGTGGGCTCCGTCCACTTCCCCATTCTAATATGTATGTATTATAGTATTCTACGGTTGAGTTGGCCGTCAGATGATACCAAAATAGTAGTAAATACGCTACTTGCGCGTTTTTAATGTCAACGTATCGAATCAGAAAGAGATTTGATGGATTTTATGTTTATTTTACTCTAATTAGACTATTTAACTTAACACTATTACGGAAAATTGGATTTCAGACACAATAGTAGGACAATAGCAACGAACTATATGTCATAAACGGGACAGCGAAAGGGTTTTTGCTGTTGGAATTGCTATTGTAATCTAGACCGACTAAAGTTAATTTTAAGAGAATTTTGAATGTTGTTAGAATTTTTTCCATTGATTTTAATCTCAAAAGATAGGTTTAGTTCTAGAATTAATTATGAAAATCGGATAAACCGTTTAGATGATATGAGCGAAATTGCATAAGAGAAATGTGAAAGCCTTTTTATAACTGCATGTAGTTATAAAAAGTAATGTTGTTTTGTATAAAAAAGGATGCATAAGGGAATACCTGTAATAAAAATAATAAGGTTTAGGGGTAAAATGGTATTTATCATAAGTCTATTTTCTCCACTTGCCCCCAAATTGGACCAAAATAACTGTCTTCAATAAAAAAAATTGCATTTCCTTTAGTGTTAATTAAATAAAACACAAATTTTCAATAAAAATAGTTATTCATCGTTGCGAAAAATCATTTCAAATAATATCTGATTTATTTTTTTAGTTAATGTTAATGCTTCTTTATAATTTTGAATAGATCAGAAGTTCCAATTTTCCTCTGTCGACGCCCCTTACGACATCCATGCGTCGATTTGGAGAACTGTGATGTTTTCTTACACCACCACTACACGGATGGTATCGTGAATTTTGACACGATGTGCGTTCCTGTTTGACGGCTGGAATTAATCTAAACAATTCCTACCAATATAATAATAATAATGTCCTCCAGACCGAATTTGGGCCACGGTGGCTTGCCTCAGCGGAGGCTAGCCATCGGCGCAGGATAGGATTATAGTGCCTAAGTGTTACGCGCAACCACAGGTGCACTCTCTATTCCCTCACTCTCATAATCCGATGGGACGGTAAACTGACACGACCGGAGAGAGATCAGGCGCAGGACCAACGGCTTTACGCGCTTTCCGAGGCACGGGGGTGAGATACCGCCAACTTCCTGACTCCAGGCAACTACCGAGAATTTCTTGACGGAAAAACTCAATAATTAATTTTTTGGCTCGACCCGGGATTCGAACCCAGGACCTCATGATCCGTGTAGTGGCGGTTCAGAATATCCACTACCCCATATATTTCCGTGGGTGTCGTAAAAGGCGACAGAGGGAAACAGGCAGGAGATGGGCAGCGGCATCTTCTGGATAACAGCAACTGTACAACAAAAAGAACTGCGGTTTCCAACCCGCTCACCAAGCGTGGCAACTAAGGCAATATTCCCCCCATGAAGAACTACACAAATAGATGGCCCCCAGTCCCCGGTGGCTCCGCTATTCCTAGCTACAGTGGCGACCATGGTCTCATGGATCTGTCTACCAGAAAAAGCCAACTGTCAAAGCTGAAGACTGAGTGGCAGAGAGTGGCAGTATCGTTTCCAGGATACCTGTGATTTTGAGTGAGATTGAGAGGTTCTATGGGCAGCTGTACACATCATCGTTAGAGCCACACGCAAATGTGAGTATCGATCCAAGAGCAAGTCTTATCGGACACTATTCCGATGATTTCCCGGACGTCAGCGAGATTAGAATGGCTCTCCAGCATCTTAAAAACGGCAGGGCCACAGGCGAGGATGGAATTACAGCGGAGCTTCTGAAAGCGGGTAGAACACCGGTACTTGAAGTCCTTCAGAAGCTCTTCAATTCCTTCTTCCATGGTGGCACTACTCCGGAGGCGTGGAGCAGAAGTGCAGTAGTCTCGTTCTTTAAGAAAGACGACAACGCTCTTTTGAAGAACTACAGACCGATTTCCCTTTTGAACAGCGTCTACGTGCTGTTTTCGAGAGTCATAACGAATCGTCTCGTACGCAGACTCGACGACTTCCAGCCTCCCGAACAAGCCGGTTTGCGAAAAGGCTTTAGTACCATAGACAACATACTTACCCTGCGGCAGATTGTACAGAAGACCGAGAGTTCGAAACCTATCCAACTAAAGAGAGGTGTAAGACAGGGTGACGTTATATCCCCGAAACTCTTCACCGCTGCATTGGAAGACGTTTTTAAGCTACTGGACTGGAAAAGATACGGTATTAACATGAATGGTGAAAACATCACTCACCTTCGATTTGCCGACGATATAGTCCTTATGGCAGAAACGCTGGAGAACCTAAGTACTATTCTCAATGACCTCAATGGTGTCTCCCAACGGATAGGTCTTAAGATGAACATGGACAAAACAAAGATCATGTTTAATGTCCATGTCACACCTATGCCGGTAGTTATTGGGAGCACTATGCTCGAAGTTGTTGACGAGTACGTTCACCTGGGACAAATAGTCCGACTAGGTAAGTTCAACTTCGACCGAGAGGTCAATCGACGGATTCAACTCGGCTGGGCAGCGTCCGGGAAATTACGACACATCTTCTCGTCAGGTATACCTCAAACTCTGAAAACTAGATTGTACAACCAGTGCGTGTTGCCAGTGATGACTTACGGATCTGAGACATGGTCTTTCACTGCTAGCCGTATGAGGACGCTCAAGGTCGCTCAGGGAGCTATGGAGAGGGCTATTCTCGGAGTTTCTCTGCGTGACTCAGAAATGAGGATATCCGCAGTAAAACCAGAGTGACCGACGTAGCCCAAAGTATTAGTAAGCTGAAGTGGCAATGTGCCAGCCATATAGCTCGAAGAACCGACAACCGTTGGTAAAAAAGTTCTCGAGTGTCAACCTCGTACCGGCAGGCGTAGTGTATGGCGACCCCCCACTAGATGGAGTGACGACCTGGTAAGACATGCAGGAAGTCGATGGATGCAGGTGGCTCAAGACCTTGCTTCGTGGCATTACTTAGGGGAGGCCTATGTTCAGCAGTGGACTTGTGATGTGATGATGATGATGACCTCATGAACAGCAGTCGTACTACTACAACCACTAGATCAACTAGGCAGTTTTCGAACCAATATATAACATTTTGGTATAATAATAATAATAATTCTATTTTTTTATTTGGTGTAAAGAAATTAGTGTGGTAAACTGGAAATATTAAACACACAAAATGTTTTGTTCCGGTAAAAACATATATTGAAGTTATGACTATTTACAACAGAAGTTATAATTTTTAGTATTGATCTGGCATTCGCGATCTTGATTTCGGTCCTGTTCTTTATGAATCAGTCATGGTCTTAGTCTTGCAAAATTGCAAACCCAAAATCAAGGCTGCAAGACTAAGATCGATTTTGCTCTGGGCCCTGGTCCATCAAATCGACGCAGCTATCGATAGAGATATAGAGTAGCAGGACTACACTGTTGGTACTAAGTTGAAAATTCTAATAACCGATGAAAAAGTCTTTCGTTTCTCGTCATTCACCAAATGAAACACAGCAGCATTACGTTATTATTACTGACTGGTGTTCCTTGCGAGCGTATTCATTCTTCGGTATATCCGACCCATTCGTGTTGCGTCCAGAATACAGCCACTACTGTAGTCTACCGTTAAAATACCAATATATAATACGTTACTGTCGAGCCCGTTAGAAATAGAGTGTATGTTGACCGCTTTCACATGTCATATCTGCTCAATTTTATGAGTAAAGTTCTTTAAAATGTATAATTCATCATCGTAATTTTAGTCATAGGCTTCCGCCAAAGATGACCAGGCAACTCATAGGGGGATATTTGCCACATAGGTGCTACCACATATCTACTGTTACACTTTCCACTTTGCACTGAAGTTGTTCTGTGGTGCCGGCGGAAATTGATCTGGGCCTACTAGGTGATAGTACTATTGTCTAAGCAATTTCCGTCACCAAGCAGAAGTGCCTGTGAAATGTAAATATAGCAGTATTTTAGTCTGATATGTACCCAATATAATAATAATAATGTCCTCCAGACCGAATTTCGGTCACAGCGGCCTGCCTCAATGGAGGATCATAGTGCTCAGGATTATAGTGCTTAAGTGTATGCGCAAGCACGGGTGCACTTTCCATTCCCTCACTCTCATAATCCGATGGGACGGTAAACCGACACGACCGGAGAGAGATCAGGCGCAGGACAACGGCTTTACGTGCTTTCCAAGGCACGTGGGTGAGACACCGCCAACTTCCTGACTCCGGGCAACTACTGAGACGAGAAATTCAATAGATAATTTTTGGCCTGACCCGGGATTCGAACCCAGGATCTCATGATCAGCATTCGCACTACTACAACCACTAGACCAACGAGGCAGTCCCAGTATAATAACAAGTCATCAAAGGTGACAAACCATCTGTAACCTGTTTGAAGTTGGTTATTGGTGTTCATGGGCTGTAAGTAGCCGCATCATCAGGTGGACTGTGAATTTGTCACTTCAGTTTAATTTAAAAAAAAACTTTAGCTAGAACTGCCATTGCTCTGTTAGAAGCGTAATATTTGAGTTAGTTCTTTATGTAACTCAAATATTACGCTTTCATCGTATTTGCAGATCTAACAAATTCAACACGACCCTGTCACATTATGCGTACCTAAGTTACGCCGTCTAGACACTTCACATAAGCGGTGAGCTTTACCGATATCATGACGAAAAGTATTAAGTTCAGGCCATGACTTCGATTGTACTAGAGTTATATCAACGCATTCATGTCGCTTTATTGCGATCCGTTCAAACATAAATTTCTTTAGTTGTGACAGTGTGCAATCCAAAAACAAATCAAAAACTCTTTTGTTATTAAACGATTAATGACATGAAATTATTTACATATACTCTAGCTTGCCAGGCAGACGTTGTTCTGTCCTTTTCGAAGACCCTTTGTCATGTCCTATTAAAAATCCTTAAATTCGCAAAAAATGTGGGCCACTCATGGGCAAAAAACTATCCTATCTCTCAAGTTGGAAAAACTGCACACGGTGTGCTAATTTTATTAAAATCAGTCGAGTAGTTTAGGAGTCCATCGCGGATTTATATATATATATATATATATATATATATATATATATATATATATATATATATATATATATATATATAAAGCAATCTATATTTTTCTTAATTAAATACCAAAACGTTATTCGAGTCTTTTAAAAGTGGTATTTATCATTGTAGAACTACGACCTGTTCTTTTAAAATTATTAACTTAAATTATAAATCAAAATCTACTTAAGTTATAGTTATAATGCATGCTGTCTTTACTAGTAAGTAGTCACTACACTTAGTTTAAGAAAATTTTCTGTTATTTAAGATTGTTATTGTGTAAGTTGACTGTTCGTAAGCCTTAAAATTATATTAAATATTTAAGCCAAATGCATTTAGATTTTTGATTAAATTTTAAAATAGCGGTCGACATTATTGTTTAAATAAATCCCTATGTAGTAATCGACCATATTTCAAGTTTTCTGTTATGCTAGCTTTTTATCCGCAGCTTCGCTCGCGTGGTCTCTAATGTAGGAACATTATTAACACAGCTCCGTGCTAAAATTAGCAAAATTGGATCACACGTAGAGTGATTTACGGTTCTGTGAATCTTTCTGTTTGTCGTTTGTAAAATAGTAAAGTAAACTTATAACAAGTATACGTCCGACAACTGGGCAAAGTTCGCCGCACTGCTCGAGTAGGTGAAGGCGGACTTCAATTTTTTTTAAAGAATATTAACAATGCTTTAAACATTACTAATATTCTCCTTAACCACTCGTGATAAGCTTAAATTGCTTGTGTTACAAGTGGTTCACGCCAGCAGTCGAATGGCGGATTTGAACACACGACTTTTTTGAGTTTGCGGTCCGCGCCCTGCCATTACGGCTACTGTCGTCTTCAAATGACCTCGAAATATCTGAAATATCTAGAAATATGTTCTTTGGTTCGGTGCACTGTGTACTGTCAATAAGAAAAATAGCGTAGGAAGTAATCCTCGCTAAGAGTTTTCATTCCTGAATAGAACAGATCCACATATAACTTAAATCATTCTAAGTGAATATGTGTGCATCCAGTAGTGCAGCAACTTTTACGGGCTAGTAAAGAAAATAAGCAGAAAAATGTGTGTGTCGTTGCGCTTCTAAAAATTTGAGCATAGTTTCGCTATTACTTGAACGTACGCAGGGCTACGTTTTTCTTTGTTTGTTTATCTGAGCAGCATATAACCATAAAAAATAATACTATAAATATTTGAAAATTTTAGTATAGAACACTAATGTTGTTTCTAAACCGAAATCGTTGCGAGCGAAGCCATTTGACAAAACTAGTAAATAATAAGTCCAATACCCTGATAACGAAGCAAATATTTGTAAGTCTAATTGGAAATTCAAGCTTTACAATTTCAAACATACTTGTAAAAGTGACTTTTTAAAGGCGTAAAAAATCTTCGTTCGGCGCTCATCTTGCGTTATAATGGATTACGAAGAATTTTCTTTTCAGTGTGACACTGTCACATTAGCATAAATTATACGGTCTAGACTGCTTTAATGAGATAACTTAGACTGATGTCACCGTGAAAATGTCCATCGTAGAATGTTCGACAATAATGTCAGAGAGGCTTATTTTATATAGAATTCTTCAAAGAGACATCGCATTGTCACCACGCTGTGTTTTTTTTAGGATATGGGTGACATACGAGCACACAGTTTACCTGATGGTAAGTGATTGCCCTGGCCCATAGACATCTACCTCGAATACGAATCAAAATGCAGATGCGTTGTCAAACGTTGAAAATGCCTCGCTTTCAGCAAAAAGGGTCTCCGGTTCTCTACACTCACCATACGAATTCCCCAGTCGAGCCGACCCATTCATGCCACAACCATAATAGATGCAGTATGGCTGTACCACGTAAAAAAAGGTGCTGTAAAGTGCTCGAAACGTGGGGTATATAAAAAAGTAATATACGCGATAAATTCCGCAAAAACTAGTATTATTTAAATGTGTAGTGTTCGCGTAAATATATAAAAGAAATCAATATAGAAACGTTAAAGTATGGAATGTTTGTTGACTTCCCTTCTTTATTTTTTCTTCTCTTTTAAAATTGGAAAAGTTAACATTTCATTTTATTCACATCAAGATATATAAGTTGTTTGTATGGTGCGTATTCCAAAAAATAAGTGTGTGTATCTTAGCTCGAGTCTACGTTAATAATGTGGAAAATGATAATATATATATATATATATATATATATATATATATATATATATATATACATATATATATAAGTACTACCAAGTTCTGCATAGCTACACTGCGACTCAAAGCGCTGTAGCTGTCCCAGTGGGGTCGTTTTCTCAACGTCTACGCACTTCAGAAGAGCACTTAAAGGTCACCTGATTATACTACCGAATCTCCACGTTCATGCCGCGTATCAGCGGAGCACCGAAGCTGTTTAAGTGATGCCCCTGAGCATATATCAGTTTTCGGTGGACACTACCACTCACATTTCAAACTAATTTTAATGCGTCGATAATTGGCACTCGTTTTGATAACAACGAAAATTAATCTGGTTTCGCTAATGCTTACAGACTCTTCAATCAACTAAACATCACGATTACATAATCACTAGAAATACTCCAAAGAATGTATTTCGCAAAACAAATCTATAAGAAATGCAAACATTTCTTGGTCTTTGATTGCTTCAAGGACTTGTAGATATACCTGAAAAACAAAAGTTTCTACCCACAGCTACTCTTTATACTGTTACGAGCTTGAGGTTCGTGACAATAAAAATTGCCGATAAAATTACCTAAATTAACACTTTAATTTACTTTACACAAATTAAAGTTAAAACACTAATAATTAAACACACTAATTCACTTAATTCCGCTCCGAAGCTTCGCTTGTGTCGCTGAGTTCAACTCTGTCTCGATCGCATCTTGCGCCACCTATTTATTTAAATTAGCAAAATATCCGGAATGTTCAAGTAAACACGCGCAAGGTACCGAGAGTTCGAGTATAGATTTTCTAGAAACTTAGTTCTTCGGGTGGTGCTGTCGGTCGAAAGATCTGTGATGTCATTCTTTACACGCTCTACTCGCTCTCGTTCCTGACACTAGATGGCGCTAGTAGACGTCGACTGGAGCACGTAACACTGCCCCCTCCTAAGACATGCTCGTCCCGAGCATTATCGGTCCCATGATAACGCGCCAAGCGATCCACATGGACGATCTTAGGAGTCCCTCTTACGCCTTTCTGTAACGGCTCCGCAATGTCAAGGGCTGTCCTATCCCGTGGTGCACCAATATTGTACAATTTCGGTGCTCCTCTACTACGTGTCTGAGGTCCCCGAGGATTGGTGTCGTACATGTACAACTTGTACATGTACGACACCAATCCTCGACATTGTCACGATAATGGACCCAGTAAAACTGTTCTCGGACCTTCAGTAGAGTTCGTTTAACTCCCAGATGGACTCTTGAACGACCATTATGGCACAGCTGTAGAACATTCGGCACTTTAGCTTTAGGGACAACCATTTGCAAACGACAGCTGTCTCTTCGACCATTGTCCCATTTACGGCACAGGACTCCATCCTGAAGCAGCAAGCTGTCCCATTGGGCCCAATAGCTTTTCGTGGTTGAACTCATCGCTGAGACGTCCCTCCACTTAGGCTTGGTAGCACGGGCCTTCATCCATCCCAGAATCGGCTTGATGTCTGGATCTTCCTGCTGTGCACGTCGTAGGCTGTCCTTCCACCCGTTGCTGAGGTGGTCTGTCCTGAGCATCCTCACGGATACCACTTCCTTACTCTCTTGCCTACTATAATGGTTGCAATCTTCCGGACAAGGTCTTCTTGACAATGCATCTGCGTTGCCGTGAGATTTCCCGCTGCAGTGTCTGATAGTAAAGTCGTATTCCTGCTGCTGCTGGGCGGTGCTGTTAGCCGCACTTCCTTCCTGAGACCGTTCGCCTTCCCTTCCTAGGGTGTGCTTAGGGCAGCTGGACCGAAGATGGCCCCTTTCCCCACAGCCATAGCACCTCGGGCTGTATTTTTTATTGTGGTCGCGAACCGTAACTGCTGTAACCTCCCTAGCGTGAGGTGAACGATGATCCTGTCGCCACCAGGCGGTGCCGTTAGCTGCACTACCCTCTCGAGGTCGATCAACTCTCCTTTCCACGGTTCGCTTAGGGCAGCTGGATCGAAGATGGCCCTTTTCCCCACAGCCATAGCACCTAGGGCTGTATCCTCTGTTGCGGTCACGAACTGTAGCTGCTGCAACCTCCCTGACGCGATGGGAACGATGATCCTGCCACACGGCTTCTTCCTCCAGTTCATGGGCCAAGGCGTTCTTAAGCGTCTCGTGGTGCCCGAGCCTCACAGCAGCTCTGACTTCCAGGTCGCGGATGCCGTCGATGAATGTCTGCACCAGGTTCCCTTCAATGAGCGCAGGTACAGACCGGTATGCTTTTCGCACCAGCTTCTCCACTTCTAGAGCCCACTGCTGCAGGTTTTCGTTGATGCGCTGCACACGATCCTTAAGCTGCGCACGAAAGACGTGCTCCAGGTGAGCGTCGCCATATCTCGCCTCCAATGCCTCAAGGAGTTGCTCATAAGTCACTTCCTCACCGAGAGCTTCCAGAACTGTTAAGGCCTGGTCGCGCAGGCCTAGTGTGAGAGCAGTCACTTTTATTCCAGCCGTTCGCTTTCATAACAGCCTCGAACTGGATCTTGTAGGCTGACCAGGAAGAGGTACCGTCAAACGGCGGCAATTTGAATCCACGTAGCGAAGGTGTTGTAGCTACTACGGGAGCTGTTGTTCCATCCCCAAGTTTGAGGTCGTCCAGCGTTTTCTTCACATCAGCCACCACGTAATCAACCCGATTGTTCACTTGGTCGATTTGGGTTTTAGCTTCCTTGATTTGGGTTTCAGCTTCCGACAGGCGGTTGTCATGTTGAGCAACCCTATCCTTCACCTCCTTTATCTCTTTCCCAAAGGTAGCATGAAGGTCCTTAATGAGGAGCATCTGCTCTTCCGACCGACGGGCCTGTTCCTCCTGTCGGCGGGCCTGCTCCTCTTGTCCGCCCCGCAGCTGCTCTTCCAATCGGCGGGCCTGTTCCTCCTGTCCGCTCTGCAGCTGCTCTTTCAACTGACGGATCTGTTCCTCCTGTCGGCGGCTCTGTTCGTCCTGTCCGCCCCGCAGCTGTTCTTCCAACCGACGGACCTGTTCCTCCTGTCGGCGAGCCTGCTCCTCCTGTCGGCGAGCCTGCTCCTGCAGCATCACCATCAGAGCACCTAAGTCAGGTGCCACAGACGTAGAAGCTGCTGACGGACCGGCTTCCGTGGCCGGCGGCTGGCCCTCAGACATCTGCGGCGTTGCACCACCAAATCTCCTCTGGTCCGTCTCCTGCTGGCGTTGACTTCGGGTACGGACACCTTCCGTTTCTTCCTTAGGTAAAATCGGCATTATTTTATCCCACTTCTGACACTAATTGTTACGAGCTTGAGGTTCGTGACAATAAAAATTGCCGATAAAATTACCTAAATTAACACTTTAATTTACTTTACACAAATTAAAGTTAAAACACTAATAATTAAACACACTAATTCACTTAATTCCGCTCCGAAGCTTCGCTTGTGTCGCTGAGTTCAACTCTGTCTCGATCGCATCTTGCGCCACCTATTTATTTAAATTAGCAAAATATCCGGAATGTTCAAGTAAACACGCGCAAGGTACCGAGAGTTCGAGTATAGATTTTCTAGAAACTTAGTTCTTCGGGTGGCGCTGTCGGTCGAAAGATCTGTGATGTCATTCTTTACACGCACTACTCGCTCTCGTTCCTGACACTAGATGGCGCTAGTAGACGTCGACTGGAGCGCGTAACAATACTATTACCCAATTTTCAGCATTGTAATGTCAGGTTGTAGCTACGAACAAATTTTACGTTGCTGGTTTGCGTCAGAATCAGGTGTTACGAGGACCGACAAGATAACGCGATTTGTAAATGTGCTTACGGATACTTTAGAAACCTTTTTATTTCTACAAAGGAATTATCACTGCCTGAACCCCTAATACTATTAGGAGGGTGTCTAATATTTCGGATAATTTTTTTAATATAGAATAAGGATGGAAAAACGAGCACACAGTCTACCTGATGGTAATGGATGCTGTGGCCTAAAGACATCTATTCTTTGGTTAAGAATCAAAATTTAATTCCGTCCTTTGTGTTTCTTGTATATACGAGGGCGGCACTGAAAATTTCGGGAATCAAGGAAGTGACAGAACATTACTATTTAAAAATGTATTTATTGCTTTTCGAAGTATTCTCCGCAAAAATTGACACATTTTTCCATACGATGGAACCAATCGTTGAAGCAACCATTCTATTCGGAAGTTGGAGTCTCCAAAATGGCCGTTTTGTAGGCGTCCACAGCTACTTCAGGTGATGAAAATCACTGTCCACGCAATTTATTCTTTATTTTAGGGAAAGTATAGCAATCATTAGGACTTAGATCGGCGCATGGTCTAAAAATATGTTTTCTTGCTCTAAAAACTCTTTTGTTCTGTATGCGGTGTGAGAACTGGCATTGTCGTGATGGAGGATGATGCGCCGGTTGCAGTTCTCTTTACGGAGTTCAGAAACGACCTGTGGCAAACAAATGCTAGCATACCATTCTACATTAATTCCGTTCTTTGTGCCTCAAGGGGAATAGTCGTAACATGGCCGGTTTTGGAGACAAACTTGGCCACCATTTTTTTTTGCAACACTCCGTGAACGTACAATTTTTGTTGGCTTTAACTCATTTTCGAACACTCAAACTCGTGACTGGTTTTTTGTTTCGGGTTCGTACGCGTATATCCAAGATTCTTCACCTGATACGATGTTGTATACAGCATTTGAGGATCCTGCGTGGAATCTTTCGAGAGTTCTGACGCACCAAGTAACGCGAGCCGCTTTTTGCTCTTCACAGAGCGAATGCGGTATCCATCGGGAAAACAACTTTTTTACACTTAATTGCGCATGCAAGATTATTTGTATTTGACTCATGCCAATATCTAAAGTTGCCTGAATTTCGCGGTATGTCACATGTCAATCTTCCTCAATCAGCTTACGCACAGTATCAACGTTTTCTTGGATGAATGCAGTTTTTAGACGACCTTGACGGGGATCATCACTGAGCTTGACATGTCCACATTGAAATTCAGTAAACCAGCGATAATTGGGTTTTGGATGGGGCTTCATTACAAAATGCAGAAATCATCCGGTCAACACACAGTTTTTGTGTTAAACCACTTCGAAAGTCATAATAAATCATCGCTCTTGAATTTTCCCGAGTCAATTCCATTTTATCAATGACTAAACAAGTTTGACAAAACATTGTGACAAGACCGAGAATCTTTTTTTAAATAAATAAATGGTATTCGATTTTTAAAATAAGGAGTTTTCAATTAAAAAGACTCTAATATAACAGGAACAGTGGAAATATTCCATTCCCGATACTTTTAGTGCAGCCTAGTATTAATGACTTACCTTACATAGTAGGGGATAACCATGACATAGTATTATTTGCTGATGATACTTCATTAATTTTCTAATTAAAACGACAGTTATTAAATTACGACGAAGTAAATAATGCTATAGCTAAGTTAGTCAATTGGTTTAATGTTAATAATTTGCATTTGAATGGAACCAAAACTAAATGTATGAAATTCGTAACTCCTAATGTCAAACATGTGAATACAAATGTAATTTTAAATGGGGAAGAGCTGAGTCTTGTTGATACCACCATTTTTCTTGGAATCACACTAGACGCAAAGCTTCAATGGCTCCCCCATATATATCCAAACTAGCTAGCAGACTTAGTTCTGCAGCATACGCTGTAAAAAAGGTTAGAACTCTAACCAGTGTTGAAAAAGCTAGAATAGTTTACTTTAGTTATTTCCATAGCATTATATCGTATGGTATTTTGCTATGGGGACACGCGATCGATACTGAAATTATATTTATTTTACAGAAGAGAGCCATTAGAGCAATATATAATTTAAAACCAAAAGTCACTGAAAAAAAATTTAAGGAAATTAATATATTAACTCTGGCCTCTCAATACATTTATGAAAATGTAATGTACGTACACAAGAATAAACGTAGTTTTGCAAAAATAAGTTCATTCTGTAAATACTAGGAACAGACACAAGCTAGTAGTACCAGTTACTCGACTCCATCGAGTCAGTAATTCATTCTTGGGACGCTTTTACAACAAAACCCCAGAAAATATACAAAATTTGTCATACGCAAAGTTCAAAAATTTTATTAAACTAACTTTGTATAAAAAGGGTTATTATAATTTTAAGTATACTATAATATTTATAATTGCCATTAATAAAAAGGCAAGGCGTGGTGAAGAGCGCACGCCTTGCAATACATAACGCAGTGTTGGTACCGACTTTGTTATATGGCAGCGAAACCTGGGTATGCCAGAAGAAGCATAAAAGCAAGTTGAATGCAGTGGAGATGCGATCTCTTCGTAAAATGTGTGGCGTTACCATAGCCGACCGAAAGCGAAACGAAGAGATTCGCAATATGGCAGGATTGAAAGATGACCTTATCACAAAAATTGATAGGGGCGTACTCCAATGGTTTGGACACGTTGAACGAATGAGTGAAGACCGAATGGTGAAGAAAATATATAGAGCGAAAGTAAATATTAAAAGGTGTCGAGGTAGACCGAGACTAACTTTCGAAGACCATGTGAGCAAATTGCTCGAAGAGGGGAGGGTCAAGAGTACTCGGATACCTAGACGTGCATGTATGAAGAAGTCAATGAACCTGAAAGAAGCGAAAGAGGTATGTAAGGATCGTGACACTTGGCGATCTGTTCTCTCTGGCTACCCCGTTAGGGATTGTGCGTGACGATAAGTAAGTAAGTAAGTAAGTATAATATTAAGGAATTTATGGATGATAATAACCCCTGGGAAGGGTGATCGCTACCAAGCTTTTTCTAATTTGTCTTGTGTTGTTAATTGTAAACATGATTGTAAGCTATTATTTGGAAAAAAAAAATAGTCCCGCTGGGTTTCTTGCTGGTTCTTCCCAGGACAGAGATTTTTTTGCGAACCAGTGGTAAATGAAAAAATTGACTTTCAATAAGTGTTATTTATAATCTTATCTTTGAATAGAAAAGTTTCTGTTTCTGTTGTCACCCATGAGGACTAAAGGTCTCCTTCAGTATAAAGGTTCTCCGACTCTCTTTACTCACTATACTGAACACAGCAGCATTAAACTTATATTACTCGCTGATATTCTGCAGGAGCATGGTCATGGTACATAAATAAGTAAGAAACGAAAGATGATGTAAATTTTTATACACATAACATCAATATTGTAATTTTAAGAGAAATCCCTCTAGCGAAAATGCTAAGTAGTTGTCTAATGACATAGTTACTAGTTAATTCATATACGTGGTAGAGCCATGCTGCAGTTATATTAGTAGTATAGTTGTAGCACGAATAAGTCGGCTCGACTGGGGAAGGACCACGCTCTCACAGAAACCAGCGTAAAATAGTAGTTTAATGGTGCTGTGTTTTGTATAGTGGGTGTAGAGAACCGGAGACCCTTTTTACTGGAAACGAGCCATTCCATCTTAGTCCTCACGGGTGACATACGCATTTCGATTTTAATCGAGGATAGATGCAGACTTCTATGGGCCGCAGCAACCACTTACCATGAGGTGAACTGTGTGCTCGCTTGTCACCTTATCCTATAAAAAATAGGCAATAAGTGCACTGAGAGGTAAAATTTTATATGCCATAAAATCTTACTTAGGGGTATCGTTTAATGTTTAATTGCAGATTATACTTATAATTATTTATTTATTTCTTTTACATATATCTGTAATGTGATCCTTTAAATACATCATTAAAAAGTCATTAAAATCGTTTCATTTCAATTAATATAGCCTATTAAAAATCTGCTGCTAGACCTCTACCATAAATTGCGTCATGGGGGGGTTTTCCCATGGTCGCCTCACTCGGTAGGTTGGTTGGCAACTGTATTTTTATTATATTGAGTTTATATTAGGAAAATGTCGCTGCCCATCTTGTATTTCATATCCCTCATTTGCCTTTAACGACGGTGTTTATGTAAGAAATTCTCAGTAGCAGGTCGTATTTAAGAAGTTAGCGGTTTCTCAGAAAGGCCGTAAGCCGTTGGTCGTGTGTGTATCTCCTTTCGATCGTGTCAGATTACCGTCTCATCGGACTATGAGAATGAGGAGAAAAGGTGCATACGTGCTTGCGCATACAATTGAGCACTATAACCCTGTCCCGCGCAGATGGCTAGTTTTCGTTAAGACCGGCTACCGTGACCGAAATTGATCTCGTTTTCGTGGTAACTCAAGGAATAAGCTAGTAACGAACAAGCGTTCGTGATAATTTTTTTATACAAAGTGATTAAACCTAATCTGATTCCCGATAGCGCCAATGAAATTATTAATTGCCTGGTGCAATTAATAATTTCATTGAGATTCATTTCAGTGAGATTGTAGTCAAGTACTGATTTAAAATAAGTAAAAAAAACATTGCAATTTAAAGTAAGTCAAGAACCTTTAGAAACCTGTATATCTGAATAGTTACAAAGTATAGAAAATATAGAAAAGTCGAAAGTATAGAAAACAACAACAATAAAGTGAGCAATGCAGCGGATTACAACACCCTACACCAAAACCACCTCAGTAATTTATTTATTTATTACGATTACCAACAGAAATTACAACAGTAATACAAAGATCTAAGAATAAAAATCTAAATTAAGCACATTATAATTGTATTTCTTTTTATAGGTAATCACAACATGCATTGACTATTTAATGAAAAAAAGGATTATAAGAAAAAAAACATGAATTATATCATTGAATAAATAAATTATTAAAAAGAAATAGAATCATTTAAGAGTATTATAGATAACTTCATTATCATATTAATTAAAATTAAAATATCATAAAATTAGTAATGACAAAATGCCTAATTCTAGCATGCTAGGTTTAGATCATATATAGAACGCCACTTTTACTTTTAATGAGGCTATTAAATCATTTAAATTTATTATGCTAGCATTCGTATTTTTTAAAATTTAAAAATTATCAAGACCGAACTGTCTTCATTTCTCACAAGTATACACACAAGTGAACAGGATTTAAACGAAAATTACCGTGAATAATGTAATCCATCCATTCATGACAGCCTATAAAAGTCCACTGCTGAATATAGGAATCCCCACATATTTCCTCAAAGGGGGGATTTTGCCATAGTTGCCACGCTAGGCAGGCTAGCAGCCGCAGTTCTTTTATTGATTGAGTTGTATTCAGGAAGATGCTCCTGCCCATCACCTATCACAGTTTCCCTCTGTCACCCCTTACGACACCCACAGGACGATATTATGGTGTAAAGGAAAAGAACACTCTTTCACCACCACTACTCGGTAAAAAAAAATTATGGCACTTCATTATCACTTGACCGATTACGAATCGAACCCACTCAAACGTGAAAATATAAAATCCTTTGTTTTATGGTACCAATCAAAAAAGACATTCATATTGCCAGTAGGTACCGTAAATTCAAAAGAATAATATACAACACTTATTGTGGCACAATAAATAATAAAAAAGAGTAAAAATAAATAAAAAATTGTTCTTATCAATTTTCTTTATAGTATAAGTTATTATCTACTATAACCGAAATTTTCATATTTCGATTATCGATACTTTTGGGGATTCGGTGCAGGGCAAACATTTTTAAATGGTGTTTATTTGATGGCCTTCCATTTTACAACCGGAAAATTGGTAAAAAACTCCAATTTAATGTCTAATGTCTCTAGGTAACTGCGTGTTGTAACAATGACAAATTTCAATCAGTTACGTGAAATATTTGTTACATATATATATAAACATCTGTTTCACTTATTTTGGTAATGAATAGCATTTATGACCCAAAATCAATATGGTACTAACAAAGCCGCGAGGAAAGCTAATATTTAAGTTTATCAAATTTATCGAATGAACAGTTTTAAATTTCACAAAGATTTCAAATAATTATTTCAAACAACCGTCGCTCTTGACATAGTTAAATGAAAATGTTTATTTTCTACTTACTGGTTTTAACGTTATCATTGCATGCAACAGAATTTCTTTATGAGGAACTATTTTTTGTAAGGTGTTAAAGTTTTAATCCTAGTTCGGAAGTGTAAGTTTAGTAGAATTAAGTGTTAAACATTTCCTTTACAAGTGTAAAGAGTTTTGAAACTACAAACAGTTTATATTGTTTCAGCTAATTGAAAACTGTTTGTTCAGCTTGCATAATTTCTGTAGGTTGTTTCGTTACAAAATACAATTTTGTGGCTTTTGAGGATAATTTAAATAAACAGAACTTGACTATGTCCTTATTTTCATATATCATTTTCAGAAATTATTTATAGTTAGAGCAGTAATAAATCACGGAATTTATCGGTTAACAATTTCAAAAAGGTAAGTTTTTGAAGTTATTTACCGAGAATTCTATTACCTTCTAAATTACTTACTAAGCTGTCACCTCCAAACCACATGAGTAAAGGAAACCGTAAGGTTTCTTTACCCATGTGTCCAAACTAAGGAAACTTTGATAAATTATTATAGAAGGGACGACCAAGTCAAGGCTTATAATTACGCTATGGCTACGATTTGGAATTCTGTACCTTTAATAATACTTATAACTTTTCAAAGTTTTTTCAAAATTAAATTTGTGAAATTTAACATGTTAGTGTTAAAAAACTGAGTGCGAGCTTGGTTTAAGTGTGTTCTGGAGCGAGGTGTTTGAAGTGCAAAATAAACAAAAGATTCATTGGGGAACCAGGGGTAGCAGACACCTGGAGGCGATAGAGCCTAAAATTAAACCCCTCACTAAATATAAATGGCATTTGGTATGCTCCTCAGATATTATAACAATTATTAAAGATATAATAACATGTTGATATTCTGTGTATTGGCGGTCTAAGAATATCCACTACCCCATGACATACCATGGGTGTCGTAAGAGACGACAGAGGGAAACCAATCCCATTATTTGCCAACCCGCTTGCCAAGCGTGACAGCTATGGCAAGTATCCCCTTTACGAAGCAATGTATGGGAGAGGCCGATGTTCGGCAGTCGACTTTAACTGTAACAGTATTTAATGTTTAAACTAACTTTGATTTATTGGTATTTCGACTTTTATTTAAGAATTCTAACCTAATCTAACCTAACCTAGAAATAGGACACTAAGAAATATTTTAAATTTAAATTTGTCTCTGCCCGCTCGGCTGTAGCGATGGGGTCATAAATAACCTAAAGCTCCTACTTTTCTTACTTGTGTTCATTTTACCTCAATATAAAAATGACTCTGTTTTTGTCTCTATATATTAAAGAAAATTATATTATTTGATTAGTATAATCACATAAGTTTTATAGAAACATATAATTTCAACTAATGGATATAGCAAATGATCTCACAGCTTCTAAATTTTTGACAATATAATATAAATTGTTGTTACTTTTATTTATTTTTTACAAAAAATTACAGTATATAAAATTTAATATCTTAATAAAAAACTAAAGGTAAAATCTCATATTATCATAAAGCATTAATGTCGTATAGCGCTATAGTGAGAAAGGAATCCGCGTGGAAATCAGATCTATCAATTCAAAAAAAATTTCAACAAGTATTATGTAACAATAAATATTGATTAAAAGTATTTTTCAACCATTTATCCATTCTATTCCATCCCAGTCTATACCATTCCAGTCCACCCGTTTCACTCCCTTCCATACCATTCTATTCAATTCTATTTTAATTTAATATATTCTTTTTCATTTTATTCTAATCCGTTTTGTGCTGTTCTGCTCCGTTCAATTCTATTTTGTGCTATTCTATTCTATCATAATATATTCTACTTAGACGGACTTTGATGCAGAAAGAAGGAATCATCATTTCAGCCCTTCTCAAGTACGCTGCAAAACATAAGCCTACCCGAAGGAATGCCACAAAGCATGATCCTGAGCCAACTGCATCCATCAACTTCCTGCATATCTTAGATGAGCTTCAGTTAAAGTTACGGCCTATTACGTCCTACTGCTGGGCACAGGCCTCCTCTCATTTCTGAGACGGTTTTAGGGCAAGGAAGTGTCCGACAAGCTGTCCTGATGTCGGTTATTTTGGCGAGCTTCGTATGTCTTTGAAATATTTTTTCTTATATCTCAGAAATGCAGGTTTCCTCAAGACGTTTTCCTTCACCACCGAGCATGTGATAAATCAGCACTTAAAATTTTATTTAAATAATACTAGTTTTTTTAATTAACTTTTTTATATACCCGACATTTCGAGCACTTTACAGTACCCATGGTCATGGATGAAAATGTTAATATACGCGATAAAATCCGTAAAAACTAGTATTATTTAAATGTGTAGTGTTCGCGTAAATGTAAGAAATCATTACTTAAAATTGTAATTAACAATTACAGTAGTACCGGCGGGGATCGAATCTGGGTTGCTCGCGTAATGTGAAATTTCTAGCGAGCGCTCCTAAACTACCACGGCTTTGGTGGGGACTCTTAGAGAAAGTGTAGTCCATCCCCGGATGTTCCGACCTTCGTACGAGTCACGACCAGCATTATTTCTATTAATCTGTTTGCGTTATTTCCACTCATTTTACATGCTATAATATTATAGTTTTAAGTTTTTACAGATTTATATTCATTAGGCCAAGGTAACAAGATCCAACTAGCGAATAGGTGTCGTGTCAGCGCTGTCATCGAGCGTTACAAATTGCTTCAGACATTAATGTAATTATTATAACGGATATTTTATCTAACATATTATACAAAGTACGAGTATGACGACATCCCTGTAAATTGACAGTGATTATATTGACAGTGAATACAATACATTGAAGACAAATACTGCTTTTTTGCACACATCTCGTTATATAGAGCAATTTATACGTAATCGAGCCATGCTGCAGCTATATTATGCCTGTAGCACGAATGGATCATCCCGAACGGGAAAGGACCACGATTGTACAGAATACCAGCGTAAAATAACAGCTCAATAATGCATTCGTATGGTCAGTGTATAGAGAACCGTAGACCCTTTTCACTGGAAACGAGGCATTCACCTTAGTCTTCGTGAGTGGCAACGCATCTGCATTTTGATTCCTAATCGTCAACACGATTAAAGATGATGTAAATGTCTACGAGTCACAGCATTCACTTACCATCAGATCAACTGTGTACTCGTTTAACGCCCTTATTCTTTAAAAAATCATAGTTATTGGGTGCGTTTGGCAGAAAAAAGCGCTAGCAAGCGTTTCCAAGCGCTGAAATAGTTTTCGGCCAGGACACGATTGCTACTTCTGTAGCGCTGACACAATCCGCCATTTTGCTTATTTAATTTGTTTGTTTTGAAGTAGAGTTTATAAGTTCTTTTTTGCAATATTAGTTTTAAGTAACATAATAATGACGTAAATAAACATATACATGTTATTAAAAATTCATAATTGGTAAGTTTTTAATATGAATACTTTACAAACATATATTTATCGTGTCGTAATCGTGGAGGAAAATAGCTACTTACGATTTGACAGCGCTTATCGCTTACGATCGCCATTTTGCTTACAAGCGCTTGTTAGGGCTTTTTTCTGCCAAACGCACCAATTATTAAAATATTTAGTTAACGACGACTGTGTAGAGGCAGTGTAAGAATATCCACAATCCCATTTTTTTAGGGTTCCGTAGTCAACTAGGAACCCTTATAGTTTCGCCATGTCTGTCTGTCCGTCTGTCCGTCCTCGCTTATTCTCTGTGACCGTTAGCACTAGAAAGCTGAAATTTGGTACCAATATGTGTATCAATCACGCCGACAAAGTGGTAAAATAAAAATTGGAAAAAAATATTTTATTAGGGTAGCCCCCCTATATGTAAAGTGGGGAGTGATTTTTTTTTTAATTTCAACCCTAACGTGTGATATATTGTTAGAAAGGCATTTAAAAATGAATAGGGGTTTACTACAATCATTTTTTGATAATGTCAATAATTTCGGAAATAATCGCTCCAAAAGTAAAAAACAAAGTGTCCCCCCCCCCCTCTAACTTTTGAACCATAAGTTTAGAAAATATGAAAAAATCTGAAAAGTAGAACTTTATAAGGACTTTCTAGGAAAATTATTTTGAACTTGGATGGAAACAACAGTTTTTGTACAAACTCATAAGTGTGAACACTTATTGTGACGGACGGGAAACTACGGAACCCTACACTGAGCGTGGCCCGACACGCTCTTGGCCGGTTTTTTATTTATAGGATAGGGTGACAAACGAGCACACAGTCCACCTGATGGTAAGTGGTTGCTGTGGCCCATAGACATCTACATCTATCCTCGATTACGTATCAAAATGCAGATGCGTTGTCACCCGTGAGGACTAAGATGGAATGCCTCGTTTCCAGTAAAAAGGGTATCCGGTTCTCTACACTCACCATACGAAATACAGCAGCATTAAGCTACTATTTTACGCTGGTATTCTGTGAGAGCGTGGTCCTTCCCCGGTCGAACCGACCCATTCGTGCTACAACTATACTACTAATATAACTGCAGCATGGCTCTACCACGTATAAAAAAAATTATCCCATTCGTGTGGTTAGAGGTGACGGAAGAAACTAACCAAGAAATGGGCTGCGTTTGTTGCCAACCTGCCTGATATGTTTGGCAATTATGGCAATCGATCTCCATATGAGGTAATCTATGGGGGAGGCCGACATTTAGCATTGGACTTGGATAGGATTAATAGGCTGTAACGGTTATGAAACTAAGAAGTGTGTACTAAGAGAACATATAAATATATTTATTTGATTAATAACACCAAAGCTGAAAACGTAACACTACCTAGAACCAAAAATTACCATAGACTTAAGGGATAGGTATATCGAGCAGATTATATTGCACGTATAATAAATCATTGAACCGATCAAGAGTATGCTTTAAATAAGAGTTCTGTCTGAGATACATACATACATACATACATAAACACTCACGCCTGTCACCCAGAGGGGTAGGCAGAGACTACGGACTTCCATTTGGCACGATCCTGACATACTTCTTCTGAGATACCTTTACCTCTGTCTGAGATATATTGTTTTTTTTTAATTACTTGACCTTTGATCGACCTTACAGTTCTGCCACCACTTTAAACGAAGAAAGCCACCTGCGTTTTTACCTCTGAGATCTAAGGTAGAATGCTGCACAGCCTGTCATTATACTGGCTCTCTCTGCCCTTTAGACCGGAGCTAAGCAGCGCACGCACTGCTATTTGGCAGCATAAATAGAGTAGAAAGGATACTTACTACCCAGCGTCGTTTTTTTTTTGACAGTATTCGGAAGTTCAACCGAGTTACTCTAACAGCTAGATAACGCGTTATTTCTGTTGATCCGAGTTCCGTGATCAACCGAGAGAACGTTACCATAACCAAAATTTATTATTTTTTATGATTATTATTATTTATTATGATTTTGTGATTAATCATTTCCTCTCGCAGTATTATATTATTATTTTTTTACCTATTACGTTATGTCCACATGACCATGCTAGAGAATATCAAAAAGTATAAAGCCCGTCCTTTTAATCCTTTTTATTAAAGTTTTTATACAATAAAGTGTTAATAAATAAATAAATAATATAAAGCAATTACGATGTATACATCATTTTAAAATAGAACGTTTGAAATAGGTTGGCTTTAGTAACGTATTCCTCTTATCAAATATCTGTATATATATATATATATATATATATATATATATATATATATATACGTTCACTCTCATAGTCACATGGTACGACATTCCGATACGACCTAAAAGAAATCAAGCGCAAGAACAAAGTATTTAAATGCTTTCTGAGGCAGGGAAGTCCTGACTCCGGGCTAACTTAGCTAAAGGCTAACTTATGCCAGCGACGCGATAAAATGGATTCTCACAGATCATCTCCACATGGCAAAACATGATAACAAAATTGATAAGAAACAAACAACATTTGTAATATTACGTCTCAGTAAATATAAAGACAACGTTTATAAAAATATTTATAAACTTAAAAAGTATTGTAAAGTGTGTGACGAAATGCAATATAGTTTGAATTGCGAATCACGCCGTCTATACGAAAATAGCATATCCGTTGATGAGTCATTTCCGTGAACAAATCACCACTTCATGAATAAAATTGCATATTCACTGCAAGAGAACAGACGATAAATGCAAACTTTTTACAAATCTCAAACGCAACATTCGTTACTCATTCTTTACACTCATTGACTCTTTTTGTGGACTAGTTCATTGGCCATAAAGATCTTCATTCTTTTCTTTTCAACGACACATATCGTGCATGAGTAATAAACACAAAAAATATTTCTTCAGCTTTTTGTTTTAGGACAGTAAAAATGATTTAATCGTAAGCTTCAAATATTTTTCCTTTGTTTTACCAAAAGATTAACATGGCATAGCATGTACACAAATTGTATACAAATTCATTATTATAGTGCACATGTTTTACTATGCATATTATTTCATTGTCTTCATTATAGTGCTTCACAAATCCACTGCTGAACCTAGACCTTGGTCAAGTAAAGTTAAAAGCACGTTCCCGAGCCACCTGCATCCACCGACTTCCTGCATGTCTCACCAGGCCGCACCTCCAATTAGTGGAGAACCATCCAATACTCTGCTTGCCGAGAAAATGCTGCCACAAAGGATTCCATTTTTAACTTCCCGGTGGGAAGTTATTGTAATGGGTCCGATTTCGCAAATTGTAAATTTTAACATATCTCCGCGTTTTAAGGTCTTTAGAGTCGAATAGTATGGATTTTGAAAAGATGTCCGTTTGTGCACATGTAGGTATGTGTGTATGTTCGGATTCAATTTTCGCCTCGTGTATCTCGAGAACAATGGATAATATTGACATGGGATCAGTTTAATTTAACGCATAATTATGTAACTTAGATCTCATTAAGTTTTGATCAAAATCGGCAAGTCGTTTTTTGTGCCGAATGATAAATTGTGTAAAATATTAAAAAATTTGATATTTTTTATTCTTTCCACTTGGAAGTTAGAAGAAGTTAGAAGCCGCGTGGAACTTTCGCACCTAGATAACTTTTTTAATAATTCTATTATACAAACATTCGATATTTATTACTTTATAGTCAATAGAAATTAATAGAGTAGAATTAATTTCCATATGTTATATTTTGTGTTATGTCATGGAAATTAATTCTACTCTATTATGCACTAACATTAATAACCATTTTTTGGCAGGCGGATTGGTGATCAACTACTAAATTAGTCAAATAAATCTTACAAACATAAATATACATCCAGATCTGGAACAGTTATTTGTACGTCATGCAAATATTTGTTCCGTGCGGAATTCAAACCCGGCCCGCTGAGCCACTTGGCAGGCGGGTCGATTTACAGATAAATATTTACTACGTGTGGGATTTTTTTTGTTTTTTTTTGGATTAGCCTCAAAAGTGCGAGACTTCAGTTGCGGTTGCCAATCTGCCTACCATACGCGACGTATTCTTTGACAGAGGCATAATAAGACCGTTTAACTTTTACGGGCTGATAATAAATACTTTGTTATAGTTTAATAAAGATAGGCACAGAACATTATTAAGTTAATAAATCATTATATTTACGCAAATTCTACACATTAAATTGAATTTTTGTTGAATAAAACTAGTTTTATGGATTTTACCTACTTTAATTTTATTTATTAGTTAATTCCCGACGTTTTGGGTGTATACAGCACTTTTTTCATGTCATAGTAATTGATGTAAGCCCGGGTAACCTTCATTTTTATAATATTAATTTTTGGTTCAATCTACGCAGATCAAACTCAATGTGTCACGAAAATTTGCAATGTTAGACAACAAAGAATCCTAACAATAAAATCCCACACGAAACACAATCCGGAAAATTTAATTATTCTTAAAAACCAAAAAGGTGTTATTGGAAAATAGTTTTAATAATTCTTAGCTATACTTATTCCGTTATTAACATATTCCTCGTGTTTGTTTATATTTCATTCTTTATCGCATAATAACACTCGATATGAAAAGAATTTTCTGATCTTATCCATAAATTTATTTAAATTTATTCAACTCATAAAATCTAACTACAGTAATACCAGTGCTATTGCTGTGCACTTCAAAAGTTTACGGATTCTAGTACAGAAAGCTTTCATGCTTTCTGTACAAGAAGAAGAAACATAGTATCCCAGATGCAACTCCAATTCTCATCTACAATACTAGGCTGCACTAAAGGTATCGGGAATGGAATATTTCCACTGTTCCTGTCATATTCAAATCTTTTTAATTGAAAACTCCTTGGTTATAGAAATCGAATACCATTTATTTATTTAAAAAAAGATTCTCGGTCTTGCCACAAGGTATTCTCAAACTTGTTTAGTCGTTGATAAAATGGAATTGACTCGAGAAAATCCAAGAGCGATGATTTATTATGACTTTCAAAGTGGTTTAACACAAAAACAGTGTGTTGACCGGATGATTTCTGCATTTGATGATGAAGCCCCATCCAAAACCACAATTTATCGCTGGTTTGCTGAATTTCAACGTGGACGTCAAGCTCAGTGATGATCCCCGTCAAGGTCGTCCAAAAACTGCAGTCACCCAAGAAAACGTTGATGGTGTGCGTAAGCTGATTGAGGAAGATCGACATGTGACATATCGCGAAATTCAAGCAACTTTAGACATTGGCATGAGTCAAATACAAATAATCTTGCATGAACAATTAGGTGTAAAAAAGTTGTTTTCCCGATGGATGCCGCATTCGCTCTGTGAAGAGCAAAAAGCGGCTCGCGTTACTTGGTGCGTCAGAACTCTTGAAAAATACCACGCATGATCCTCAAATGCTGTATACAATATCGTATCAGGTGACGAATCCTGGATATATGCGTTTGAACCCGAAACAAAAACCGGTCACGAGTTTGCGTGTTCGAAAATGAGTTAAAGCCAGCAAAAATTGTTCGTTCACGGAGTGTTGCAAAAAAAATGGTGGCCACGTTTGTCTCCAAAACCGGGCATGTTACGATTATTCCTCTTGAGGAACAAAGAACGGTTAATGCAGTATTGTATGCTAGCATTTGTTTGCCACAGGTCGTTTCTGGACTCCGTAAAGAGAACTGCAACCGCCGCATCATCCTCCATAACGACAATGCGAGTTCTCACACCGCACACAGAACAAAAGAGTTTTTAGAGCAAGAAAACATAGAATTATTAGACCATCCGCCGTACAGCCCCAACCTAAGCCCTAATAATTTCTATACTTTCCCTAAAATAAAGAATAAATTGCGTGGACAGTGATTTTCATCACCTGAAGAAGCTGTGGACGCCTACAAAACGGCCATTTTGGAGACCCCAACTTCCTAATGGAATGGTTGCCTCAATGATTGGTTCCATCGTATAGAAAAATGTGTCAAATTTCGCGGAAAATACTTCGAAAAGCAATAAATACATTTTTAAATAGTAATGTTGTGTCACTTCCTTGATTCCCGAAATTTTCAGTGCCGCCCTCGTAGTTTGCTGGACGCCCCGATATCGATTGCCTCTCCATAGAGCATTGGATCAACAAGCACTTTATTTAATATATTTTTATTTTGATTAGGGACTTTTACATTCTTTTTTATTTAGTTTGTAATATATTGTGAGTATTGGATATCTGAATTAATATATATTATTTCAAAATCCCAGAAAATATACACACTTAAAAAAGTATTATTATCATATTATTAAGGGGACAGTAGCCCAATGGCAGGGTGTGGATTACGAAGTCAAAAGGTCATGGGTTCAAATCCGCCATTCGACTACTGTCTTGGACCTGTTATGTTAATTAATAGAATAACTGGAATTGAAAAAATATAGATGTTAATAGAAACAGCGAAAGAAGAATGTCCAAAAACGTATGTCATTTAAAAAAAACGTAAAAACATTTGGGTTTCCGCCAAAATATTAACAGCGAGTTGGAACTCAATTTCTTCAGCGATCCACTGGACTTAAGGGTTGGTGCATAGGTTTCCCCTTGTCTTCAATTACCATTTCAACATACATGTTTAATATCAGTTAAGTCACCATAAATATTATTAATTCATTAAAGAATACCGTGTAGTGGCGGTGAAGGGATATACAATACCCCATATCATCCCGTGGGTGTCGTAAGAGGCGAAACAAATTAGGAGTAGTCTCCTACAAATAAATAAATCTGCGGTTGCCAACCCGCCTGCCAAGCGTGCCAACTATGGAAAATATCACTCCGTGAGGCAAACTATGTGGCTTATGTTCAGCAGTAAACTTTTATAGTCTGTAATAGGTGGATAGATTAAAGTATAATGTACTTACGTTCATACGTAGTACATATTATTTCGATTTAATTATCAATATTTTACGATAGTGGACTATAAGTTTCCAGCGTCTTTTATTAGTAAGTACCCAGATGATTTTTTTTACATTTGCAATTAGTTTAATTAAAAGTTTCGTATTTTTAAAAAATACTAAAAAAAAGGGCTCGAAATAATAGATTTTCTCACAAAAGAAGGGAACTTGAAAAAAAAAAGGAAATATAGTCGGACCGGAGACAGGACGCAAACCTAGGCATTACAATTTCGTGACCGCTCGATATCCACTTGAGCTATTACGATCGTTAACACAGTGTCAAAATTTACCTTCTTATATTGCAGCAGTTTTTCATTACCTGAAAACACGGACAAAAAGACATTTTCTAAAAATAAATCCTAGCTAGATCGATTTATTGCCCCCGAAATTATCGATTTATTCCCTGGACACTAAATTTTATGAAAATCGTTGGAGCCGTTTCCGAGATTCCGATTATATATACAAGAATTGCTCGTTTAAAGGTATAGGATTAGTCATTAGTTAACAATACAAGCGGGCTTTCAGTCATTAGTCAAGTAAGACTTCAAATAATGAATAAATATGACGGTGGTTATTGTCAATGAAGTAAACTTTGAAATAGTACTCGGAAATAATTAAATATAGAGATTTTATGGAATATTGAACATATTATTGTAATAAATAACAGGAAACAAAATAACCCAAATCTCTGTCATACACAGTCACGAAAATTTATCTTTAGTTTCTCTAGAACCCTTCAAAATGTACATCAGTTAGTCTTCAACCCCCCAAGTTTAGACGAAGTTTGTACGCTCACACGTACATTGGACATGCTACATAAGAAGTTTCGCTTTGATATAGTTCTGAGAAGGTGTTTTGTTCAAGCATCCTTGCGAATAAAATAACATGAACTCATTACATAAATTTTGACCCTAATTATAAACATAATCATATATAATCTGAGAAGTAAATAAATTAAGTACGCGTGGTAGAACTATGCTGCAGCTTTATTATGATTGCAGTACGATTGGGTTGGCTCCACTGTGGAAAGACCGCGCTCTCACAAAATACTAGCCTGAAATAGAAGCTTAAGGCTGCTGAGGTTTCGTTTACGCTCTCCATACAGTGTACAGAACCGGAGACTCTTTTTACTGAGTGAGAGAGTCACACTCAAGAGTGACAACATATTTTGATTGAGTATAGTTGTAGATGTATGTATATTCACTTACCATCAGGTAGACTGATCGTTGCTACCCTTTTCTAAAAAATAAATACATAACTTATTTAATTTTTTAAGAGTAATGGTGACTTTGTAATTACAAGTTAGGTCCTGTCTTAAGTAAATTTTAAACAACTAAAGCACAGGGGCGCTGACACCCCTATGTGACAAGATAGAATTGCGTTTCATTTAGGGTAACCCTCAGGCCTATTCGTCTTTGGCGATTTATAAAACTTTATGCATCATGCAGATTCGTTGGGAATACAATTCCTGAACAGAGATATTACTTTTTGTCTTCCAAAATGTTTTTGGAATATACTGACATTTGTGTACATGATTATGGGGTAATAAATGTTCATATATATAAAAGCTCTATTTAATTAATAAATTTACCTGCATATTTTTATTGACTCAGTTGTTAAAACTTTAATAGGGTCAATAAATAAGACGTGCAGAAGCGGTGAAAATAAAAAGTAAAATGACGGAAAGTTGTGAAGAATTCTCTAGTCTGCCTGACGCACGGTAATATATACATACATAAATACTCACGCCTATCACCCAGAGGGGTAGTCAGAGACTACAGATTTCAATTTGGCACGATCCTGACACACCTCTCTCGCTTCCTCCACCTTCATATACCTACGCATACATGCTCGTCGGTTAAGGGTACTCCTAATTTGGCCCATTTTCAATATATCGCCAATTTGGTCGATAAACTTTCGCCTAGGACGTCCCTTTCCAACTCTGTCGTTCACTTTTGCAACATAAATTTGCTTTGACACTCAGTCCTCATTCATTCTTTTTACATGACTAAACCACCGAAGTATTCCATTCTTAATCCTGATCACAACATCATTTTGCAAACCACACTCTTCTCTTATCACATATTTTCTCACCCTGTCACTCAGATCCAGCCCTAACATACTCCTTAACGACCGCATTTATTCTAAACTAAACTAAACTACTGCGTTTATTATACTCGCGTGCTTCTTCTGCTTCACCCAACTTTCACTACCATACGTTAAAGTAGAGACTAACACAGCATTGTGAATTGCAATACATGCCTTTTTTACACATTCTGACCTTCCATATCAGAGTGTAGAGCCCCACTTACTATATTTCCTACGTTCACTCGTCGTTCTATATCCATATCATATCTTCCATCCTTGCTGGATCAACTCCCCTTCTATTCTTATTTCACATATCGTTTTACTTTCTTATCTTTCAAAAACTATAACTTTCGTCTTACTTGTTTTCACTTTCGGTGGACGGTAACGGTATAATTAAAGGATATAAAAACGAAGTCAACAATATATAAAAAAAATATTAAAGAAGTAATAGTAACAAACGAGCGTACAGTCCGTCTGGTGTTAAGTGTGTTTTCTGGCCCTTTGACATCTATACTGGATTAAGCAACAAAATGTAGGTGCGAAGTTACCTCTGAGAACTAATATGAAATGGAAAGCATTTAAAAAGTTTCCGGTTCTCGGCACTCACCTTACGACACATAGCTATTTTCTTCTGTCTAACTGATCCATGCGCCTTGCAATCATACCAAGCTACCGTTAACGTTACAGCCTATTGATAGTCCATTGCTGAAGATGGGCTTCCCCCAAACATTTGGAGAAGGCAAACGATCATGCGGTTTACTTGATGGAAAGTGACTACCGTCGCCTATGAACATTTGCAACACCAGGAGAATTGCAGGTGCATCGCTGGCCTTTTAGAAAAGAATTGCCTCTACCTGTTATATATTTTTCAAAAACCGCCGATGAGGAGTAAATTTCACAATGTGATCGTGCCTCATAGGGGATTTTGCTATATTTACCACGATTATCAGGCGGTCATTTAATGTTTTACTTTCCCTCTATCACCTCATATGACACCCATGAGACGATACGGGAGACTTACACTGCCATTACAAGGCAAAACACGCTACCTATGTGTGGCTACATACATCACGTAAAAAATATATAAATTGTTATATTGTATTTAATGAAAAAGTACGTGGCTATTTTAAATGCAAGAGAGGTAATGATGGTATTAAATAATCATGCTGCTAGCTATAAAAAGTTCCAGGTAATATCTATTATTTATGGGGTGCATCGTAAAAATTTTAAAGATGCTGTGCGAAACAAAAGAACTTTTGTTGAAACGCAAGCTACATAATAGATTGGACTCAGCGTTTACCTCTTTTGTATGATTTTTCTTTTCTTTTAGAGCATGCTACTCTTAAATCTAAAAAAGGTTGATCTACTTTTTCACGTAAAATATTCGCTTAAATTTGACTTTTAACGTGATAAATTTCATACAATCTAATGTAGTATTTCAGAACAGACATGTATGTCAATCGTGAACGATTTTGCCGTTGGAACCGGGTCGCGTTGTATTGCAATAATTTTTTTTACAAACCGGAACAAACAATTATGGTCACAATCTTTTAAACATGTGACCTTTGGTTGACTGTAGCGCAAATAGTAGTTAACATATCGTATATAATACCCTAGCATTTTCCGTAGTCTTATAGTTACTAACTACTGATTTTTTAAATTGTACATACTTTGAATATAATTTATTGCGATAGGTAAAAAGTTGCTATAATGCAAAGGTGTATGTTAGCTCTGACCGGAAGTAGGCTATTATACCTTTGAAGTCAGGCGATTGTGCAGTATAGCAGTGGCATAAAGACCTTTTTGAGTTATCGATTGTAAATAACATTCTAGAACTTTAGAAATGCATTGGCCTTGGATAATGGAAACCTTCTCAACTTTCCTCATTTTCTATTAATATTCACTTTTGGGCATGCATGCTTCCTTATTATGTTTTCTTTTACTGCTGAGCTCACGGAAGAATCATATCTAGGTGGTGAGACATTATTTCTGTCTAGAAGTCTATCTGGGTATGTGCTAGCTTACGAGCTCGGCACTGTGGCCATCACTTTTAATAAATTATGAAGGACACAGCACAGCACAGCAACACACACACACACACACACACACACACACACACACACACACACACACACACACACACACACACACTAGAGTGATTTTGTATCCTAATTCCCAAGATCTCTTCGGACTAAGCAGGGCAGGCACGGCCGTGCATATCGACGGAGCGTGGTCAGCGCGCATATCAATCGTGCTTTGGTTGTTATCCGGGGCACACTTACTATGCTAGTGGTAGCAATTATTTTCTTCTTGGGTGTAGATCTATCTCTCTACCTATCTATACCGCTAAATAACAGTGTGTATACTTTTTTTTATAGGATAGGATGACAAACAAGCACACAGTCCACCTGATGGTAAGTGGTTGCTGTGGCCCATAGACATCTACATTTATCCTCGATTACGAATCAAAATGCAGATGCGTTGTCATCCGTGAGGACTTAGATGAAATGCCTCGTTTCCAGTAAAAAGAGTCTCAGGTTCTCTACACTCCCCATACGAAACACAGCAGGACTAAGCTACTATTTGACGCTGGTATTCTGTGAGAGCGTGGTCCTTATCCGGTCGAGCCGACCCATTCGTGCTACAACTATACTGCTAATATAACTGCAGCATGGCTCTAGCACGTAAAAATACTGCTGTTAAAGAGAGTCAGAGTTATTACAATTCATAAGACATTCTATCTTAGTCCTAAGAGGTAACGCATGTGTACCTTTCTTTATTTGAATTTAACTGCAATAGTCCATTGGCTGAAAAATCCACTTATAATCAGGAAAGTTGGGTATGGCAGAATAAGCACGAGAGTACAATAAACGCAGAAGAAAATGCGGTCGTTAAGGATGTTAGGGCTGAATCTGATTGACAGGGTAAGAAATTGTGTGATAGGAAAAGAGTGTGTTTTGCAAGATGATGTTGTGACCAGGTTTAAGAAATAAATGCTTCGGTGGTTTGGTCATGTAGAAATAATGAATAAGGAAAGAGTGACAAAGCAAGTTTATGTTGCAGAAGTGAACTGCAGAGTCGGAAAGGAACGTCCTAGCGAAAGTTTATCGACCAGATTGGTGATATATTGAAAATGGGCAAAATTAAAAGTACCCCTAACCGGCGAGCATATGGATGTTGAGGAGGCGAGAGAGGTGTGTCAGGATCGTGCCAAATGGAAGTCTGTAATCTTTGCCTACCGCTTTGGGTGACAGGCGTGAGTATATATGCTTATATATATCAGCTAGATTGTTATTTTGATTGTCCCTACAATTTCATTAAAAAAATAATTATAATTTTATTCTTTACCAGCTCTTAAATGTGACGATATGAGTTTTTATTTCTGTGTGGATATATGATGTAGTGCTTCCAATAGAAGACTTGTTTCCTTTGAGTTTCGTTATCTATTGGAATCCCCGTGATCTTTTTGACATTTTCCATAGTCCTCTTATTTTGCTTGCGGGACATCAAATGACATAGCATAAAATCAATACGTAATATAAATTGACAATAATTTAGTGGTGTCATTGAAGCATTCAAATTAATGACATTAAGGCACCTCAAATAGACATTTGTTAATCGTTTATTTCTTGTAATCCGGTCGTTCATGATTTATTTATTCGAAACTGGTCGGGTCTTGATCGATTCATTCGGATCGATCTTTTATATTGATTTCTTTTATAGGACTATCAATTGGCATGATCCTGACACTTCTCTCTCGCCTCCTCCATGTCCATATACCCTACCTACGCATACATGATCGTCAGTTAAGTATACTCTTAATTTCGCTCTTCTTCAAAATATCGTCAATTTGGTCGACAAACGTACATTACCAACTCTGCCATTCAATTCCGCAACATAAATTTGCTTAGTCACTTTTTCTTAATTCATTCTTTTTACATGAACAATTACCGAAACATTCCTTTCTTAATAGTGCTCACCTTCTTGCAAACCACACTTTTCTCTTGTCACACTATTTCTCACGATGTTATTCAGAATCACCCTCACTCTTGCCTATATAAATACTGAATATATAATAATTATGACAAAAAAACTTTTAAAGTAGCGGTAAAAATGATTGATTTAGTTTCAGAAACAAAAACTACGCTTTATCCATCATTTGAGTTGGCACAAATCTATATTTAATTTGATAAAAGCTAAGTTCTTAACAAAGTTGTCTAACTTTGCCAAAATAGTTGCCATATTTAATAACGTCTTTCACTTCTTGACAGTTTGAATCTTGTAATAACATCCTAATTTTCATAAGTAAGCTAATAAAATAATAAATTGAATGTTATGTTGTTTGACAACTTATATGTATACGCTAGAATACAGTGCATATACCATCTATTAGTTCCTATAGGATTTTTAAGGTGAAAAGAGTCCGATGCGCTCCCCATGTGGCAGACTTAACATGTCCCTATAATAATTTGCTAAATAGTTACAATTACCTTTTTCATTGGCGCTACCGCGTATCGAACGCAGATTCTAGCGTAGTAAGAAATTCAAGACTCAGTTCCCTTTGCAATGATTACAACCTCCCAAGCGCGGTTATCATGGTGGTCTTTGATCTCTCATCGATTCAAGAAGAGTTTGTGGCGGTGACGGAGCATGTTGCATGGAGATTCTTATAGAATTATCTAGGAAATGGGTAAAATGATCTTCTATTGTTAGTGGATGAGAGTGGGTGACAAAATTTTGTAACAGTATCATTATAATATATGTATCATTTATAATACCTCGTTTTGCCGCTAGAAGAGATTAAGTTCAAGGTATCTTTAGAGTGTTTATAAGCTTGTTGCTGAGAAGGCATCATAACACCTACATTTATTGTTAAACGTATGAAATACATATACTCAAGTTTCACACAATACTCTTCACCTGCGCGTTATTGTATTTATGAGACAAAATTGTGAAATGCTGGAAAAACTAATGATTTTTATACGTGCTGCAGCTATACCATGGTGCTTTCACAGAATACCAGCGTAAAATAACAGCGTAATGCTGTGTGTCATATAGTGAGTGTAGAGAACCGGAGACCCTTTTTACTGGTAAATTAGCATTCCATCTTAGTCCTCAGGAGGGACAACGCATCTGCATTTTGATTCTTAATCGAGGGAAAAATGTAAATGTCCACGGGCCACAGTATCACTTACCATGAAGTGGACTGTGTGCTCGCTGTCACCCTTATTCTATAAAGAACATTCGAGGCCTCCAAAAGATTATTCTTTATCTATAAAATACCTAGACAGTGGGACGACTGGAAGCAACGTCAAATGAGCAAGACGTCTAAACCTATAATATCGCAAATATTCCTGCTAAGAGTGGCGATAACGGTAAATCCTATGCTGACGAAAATAATATTAATTTAAAACTTTACATTATACGTGCTGACTATGTAGTTACGTTGTAAGAACGGGACGATATGGGAAAGTTGAAAACTACCCCACATCGTCACGTGGTTGAGTAACAGAGGAAAACAAATCAAGAGATAGGCAGCAGCTTCTTCCTAATATCATCTAAAAAATAGAAAACTGTTGTTGCTTTCCCGCCTGCCAAACGTGGCAATTGTGGCAAATATCTCCCTTATGATGCATCCTATGGGAGCCTGTGTTCAGCAGAGGATTTTGATGGTATGTAATGAAGGAGGCAGGAAGGTATGGCAGAAGAAGCACGAGAGTAGAATAAATGCAGTGGAAATGCGATCGTTAATAAGTATGTTGGCAGGGTGGGAATTTGTGTAATAAGAGAAGAATGTGGCATGCAAGACAATGTTGTGACGAAGATTAAGAAAGGAATGCTTCGGTGGTTTGGTCATGTAGAAAGAATGAATGAGGAAAGAGTGACAAAGCAAGTTTATGTTGCAGAAGTGAACGGAAGAGTCGGTAAGGGACGCCATAGGCGAAAGTTTACCGACCAAATTGACGATCTATTGAAAAGGGGCGAAATTAAAAGTACCCTTAACCAACGAGCATGTATGCGTAGGTATATGGATGTGGAAGAGGCGAGAGAGGTGTGTCAGGATCATGCCAAATGGAAGGCAGTAGTCTCTGCCAACCCCTCTGGGTGAAAGGCGTGAGTGCTTATGTGTGTATATATGTTATGTAATGAACGAATAAATGATAAACTTCTGATCCACCTGAAGGTAAGCGGCTACTGCATTCCTAGATAACATGCAACTTTTGAACAAAAAAACCGGCCAAAAGCGTGTCGGGCCACACTCAGTGTAGGGTTCCGTAGTCTCCCGTCCGTCACAATAAGTATTCCCACTGATGAGTTTAAAGGTGGGTATCCATTATGTTCGCGCTCCAGCAGCGCTCCGCGCTCCTGCAACTGCTCCCGGTAGTGGGTACTGTTGTTTCCATCCAAGTTCAAAATGATTTTCCTAGAAAGTCCTTATAAAGTTCTACTTTTCAGATTTTTTTCATATTTTCTAAACTTATGGTTCAAAAGTTAGAGGGGGGGAGGACACATTGTTTTTTACTTTTGGAGCGATTATTTCCGAAATTATTGACATTATCAAAAAATTATCTTAGTAAACCCTTATTCATTTTTAATTATCTTTCAACAATATATCACATGTTAGGGTTGAAATTAAAAAAAAATCACTTCCCACTTTACATATACCCTAATAAAACATTTTTTTCCAATTTTTATTTTACCACTTTGTCGGCGTGATTGATACACATATTGGTACCAAATTTCAGCTTTCTAGTGCTAACGGTCACAGAGATTAAGCGAGGGCGGACAGACGGACAGACAGACATGGCGAAACTATAAGGGTTCCTAGTTGACTACGGAACCCTAAAAAGGCAATAGGTGAGAATCTTTGAACTAAATGTGCTATGAATTATATTAATTTTAAATGCAAAGTTTACAATATATATTTTCTCGATAAAGTTCAAGCATTATTCATTGCCAGGCCTGACGACAATTTGCCACGCTTGGCAGGTGTCTTGGCCACTGCGCAATTTTATTATTTTGAGCTGTTATAAATAAAAACGCTGTCCATCTCCTGCTTCACTTTCTCCTCTGATGAAACACATAATGATACGGGGTATTGGATCCTCTAACGCTAACTACTTTTACCAAAACATCTCCGTATTTCAATATCTCAATACAGCTTTAATAAAAGTTCCATATTAAATTAAACAATTTTAACTAAATCGTGATTTTTTAATAATAATTAATATAATTCATAATTTAATATCAAGTAATTACGATTTTATGTAATTTTTTTACATAACATTCACATAAAATATTTATACCCTAATAAATAATTGTAATTATAGTAATAATATTTCTAATACTTATTTTTTTACAATTCAGTAAATTTACAAGTCTCGAGGAAACTTGGACAGTTCTTAATTTATCACAAAAAGGTCTAAATCAGTCTCGAACAAATGACGTGGTTGGAAACTTAAGACAGAAACAATTTCTTAAAAACGTTTTAGGCCAACTTTCAAAAATTAATTAAACTACTTTGGCTGAATTTATAAGATAACTTAGTTAGCAACTTTGCCTTAGCCGTACGTATTAAATTAAATCAAAGTTTATGTTGACTTAGCTAATAAAAAGGCTTGTTATTCGCTTTCACCGTAAAAGAATAGAAATTTATTTTAAAGTTTTGAAGGTATAAACGTTCGTTTTATTATTCTTAACTTGTTATTTGAGGTGTTTGTTATATCTTAGTGAATATGATGGGTGCGTTTGGCAGAAAAAAGCGCTAGCAAGCGCTTACAAGCGCTAAAATAGTTTTCGGCCAGGACACGATTGCTACTTCAGTAGCGCAGACACAATCCGCCAGTTTGCTTATTGTAATTTGTTTGTTTTGAAGTAGAGTTTATAAGTTGTTTTGTGCAATATTAGTTTTAAGTAATATAATGACATGAATAGACATATACATGTTATTAAAAATTCATGATTGGTAAGTTTTTAATATGAATACTTTACGAACATATATTTAAATTAGGTTAGGTTCCCCGGTTAAAACTAACATCGTGTCCTGGAGGAAAATAGCTACTTACGATTTGACAGCGCTTACCGCTTACGATCGCCATTTTGCTTACAAGCGCTTGCTAGCGCTTTTTTCTGCCAAACGCACCCATCCAATGAATAATAAATTTAATCGGAGGAAGAGGGTAGAAGATAATAAAATGTTACATGTAAAACTGAAGGTTTTAAATTTTGATCTCTCAGTAGTTAGTTCGGCTCAGATGATTTGCTCGGATATTTCAAGCTATTCACTTAGTAATATTATTTGTCGTGGTTTTCTATGGTTTTATTATTTGTGGTTCTTATGTGCTGAAGTTAACCAGCATGATAAGCAGTTTTGCTGAATAAAAATATGGAAGCACTCCTAACTCCAAAAATGACCCAAAGCAAATTGAAATGCGGTAGGTGTGGCTAATTGCGCTACAATATATATAGATACGAGCCTATTTCGAATACAGACACTATCATCATCATTACAGCATATAAAAGTTTACTGCTAAACATAAGCCTCTGCTAATAGATTGGCTCGTGTTAGGATGTTTGCCATAGTTAATACGCTTGGCAAGCGGGTTGGCAGCGAAGCTTATTATTTATTTTTTGTGATTAGAAAGATGCTCCTGTCGATCTCCTAGTTTGTTTCCCTTTTTCATCTCTTACGACACCCACGGGCATTGAGTTATACAAACTAGAGGAGCAAACCACACTACCGCACGTTGAAAAAAGTATAACCACTATTCAACCACGACGACGTATCTTTAAAATTACTAAACATTTTAAACAAACATATATCTGTCTCACTTACACAAGTTACGAAAACATTACTGTCGCTAAGATTAAATCAAAATAGACACACTAAACATGAAATGGCGGGTTGGTGTGGCTTACTATATGAAATTTAACCCAAAATACGCAATAAAAAGGAGTTTTTTTTTAAGCTGCAGTTAATTGTTTTTATTTTAAATAAGTATATTTTCTTATCAGCTGAATAGAAGTTAGCATAACTGATGAAATAAAACATATTTTATAAGTATTTTTATTGTACTAAGAAATCAAACAATATAAAATAGGTAATACAATATAATTAATATAAAATTAATATAAAAATAAAATTATAACCAAGATAAAATTATTAATATAAAATAGGTTATAAAATATATTTAATAGATCGTTTTTATTATAATTTACAACATATTTAAAAACATAGGTAATAAATTAACTTACTCCATTAATTATATAGTCTCCCGTTAATGTGGGATAATCACAAAGGTGGAAAAGTGGCAAAATTTAACCTAAATCGCAATATTCCATAATTTTATTGAATTATTGGTTTTTACGTTTATATGAAAACATGAACTAAAACTTATGTGTGAAAAGTGATTCCGCTTGATTTATTATGTTTTTGTGACCTTGAATCGCATTCTTCCAGTACGCATTTATTCATTTTTGTCGCGGATCGTTCGGCTCAACTCTGTCGGCGTCACATTGAACACTGAACTGAAGTTATCTAGGCATATGGCTGTGGCTATATGTGCAGTGGCAACGTTTCTATAGTGACTGTAGTAGTGCGACTGCTGATCAAAACGTCCCGGATTCAAATCACGAGTCGGGCAAATAAAAATCAGATGTTGAGCTTTTCAATAGCTGCCCGGAGTCAGGAGTAAGTTGGCGGTGTCTCACCCCCGTGCCTTGGAAACACGTAAAGCCGTTGATCCTGCGCCTGATTTCTCTCCGGTTGTGTCGGTTTACCGTCCATTTGGACCATTAGAGTCAGGGAGGGAATAGAGAGTGCACCTGTGCTTGCGCATACACTTGGACACTATAATTCTGTCCTGCGCCGATGGCTAGTCTCCGTTGAAGCAGGTCGCCGTGACCGAAATTTGGTCTGAAGGACATTATTATTTTTAGAAACAGATATTTTTTAAATCGCAACTTTTTAATCATGACACTGTTACAGATAACTTCACATCGAGTCAACCTAACGACATCTGGTGAGCAAAATATTTATAGATGTATTCGCCCTACATTGAATGTATATAGCGTTACACTGTTTTATTGCGGAAAATGAGTAATTGCGTGAGCGAGAGGGATCATGAACATCCGTACTTATACCATATTACTTTTAACTTTTATACGTAATAGAGCCATGCTATAATTATATTAACTTAATCACTCATAATTTTGATTGCTCGTAGAGGAGTTGGGGGAATCGGATTCACATAAGGAAAACTCTTTATTGTAATCACTAACAGTCGGTCTTATAATTTGTTACGTAATCCTTTTGGGCTATCATTACCATAAACATAATTATAATTAAAAAGTACTTTTTAACTCCATTTACTCACATGTAAAGGGAATGAAAGTCAGTCCATGGGGGAATAAGAGTCAAAATTATGAAACATAGAAAATTAAACAATTTATTTTAACAAACAAATAAGAATTAATAAAAGTTAAATTTAAAAACGTCTATCCATTGGAATCATAACAAAGAATAGAATATAAATTGAGGTAAGTGCAAAAATCATGACATCGATTTGGATCATCACATCCTGTACATGTCTCATAGGCCGATTAAGCACAGTTAGAGAGAGTTTTAAATTTAACAATATATTTGAAATATATTTCATTATTTCAACAGTATTTAAAACAAGATGTAAAATATAATGTCAAGTGGAAACCAATAGCTTAAGAATATATTGATGCAGCCCTTACATATAAAATTAGAATTAGACCTAGACGAAACAACTTGTGAAAGTTTTGTATCAATTTTTCCCTTTATTAGTAACATAGAAGAACCAAAATTTGACATTCAGAAGTCAGACGCAAAACTCGTGTTGATTATAATCAACGCGTATGTTACTTTTAAAAAGGACAAGCTCGTGGAATCTGTCCATGCGGTCGGAGCTAAGTTCTGCAAGACCGGCCGCAGAAGAACACAAAAGCTCTCCGATCACACTCTTAATCTCATGGCTGATAGACGGGAGATGAGGCCGCAATCGTCAACAGATTTGACAGCATACAGGCAACTGAACAGACAGATCTCCAAATGCATGCGGCGAGACTTACGCAAATTAAATACTGCTCGTATTGAAGAAGCGATTAAACGGAACCAGGGCTCCATAGTCTTTGCTAGAGATCTGTCTGCCAATAAGAGCCAACTGTCAAAGCTGAAGACTGAGTGTGGCAGCATCGTTTCCGGGACACCTGAGATTCTGAGTGAGATTGAGAGGTTCTATGGGCAGCTGTATACATCATCGTTGGAGCCACACGCAATTGTGAGTAACGATCCAAGAGCGGGTCTTATCCGACACTATTCCGATGATATCCCGGATGTCAGTCTAAGCGAGATTAGAATGGCTCTCCAGCACCTTAAAAACGGCAAGTCCCCGGGCGAGGATGGAATTACAACGGAGCTTCTGAAAGCGGGTGGAAACCAGTACATGAAGTCCTTCAGAGGCTCTTTAATTCCGTCCTCCATGGTGGCACTACTCCGGAGGCGTGCAGCAGAAGTGCAGTGGTCTTGTTCTTCAAGAAAGGTGACAACGCCCTCTTGAAGAACTACAGACCGATATCCCTTCTGAGCCGCGTCTACGTGCTGTTTTCGAGAGTCATTACGAATCGTCTCGCACGCAGACTCGTCGACTTCCAGCCTCCCGAACAAGCCGGTTTCCGAAAAGGCTTTAGTACCATAGACCACATACATACCCTTCGGCAAATTGTACAGAAGTCCGAAGAGTACAATCTGCTACTTTGCCTGGCGTATGTGGACTATGAGAAAGCCTTTGATTCCGTCGAAATTTGGGCGGTGCTACAGTCTCTTCAGCGGTGCCAAGTTGACTGTCGGTATATCGAAGTGCTGAAGTGTTTGTACAGTAGGGCTACGATGGCTATTCGAGTACAGAACCAGAGTACGAAACCTATCCAACTGCAGAGAGGTGTAAGACAGGGTGACGTTATTTCCCCAAAACTCTTCACCGCTGCATTGGAAGACGTTTTCAAGCTACTGGGCTGGAAAGGATACGGTATTGACATCAATGGCGAGTATATCACTCACCTTCGATTTGCCGACGATATAGTCCTTATGGCAGAATCGCTGGAGGACTTAAGCACTGTGCTCAATGACCTCAATAGTGCCTCCCAACGGATAGGTCTTAAGATGAACATGGACAAAACAAAGATCATGTTTAATGTCCATGTCACACCTATGCCGGTAGTTGTTGGGAGCACTAAGCTCGAAGTTGTTGACGAGTACGTTTACCTGGGACAAATAGTCCGGCTAGGTAAGTCCAACTTCGACCGAGAGGTCAATCGACGGATTCAACTCGGCTGGGCAGCGTTCGGGAAATTACAACGCATCTTCTCGTCAGGTACACCTCAAAATCTGAAAACTAAGTTGTACAACCAGTGCGTGTTGCCAGTGATGACATATGGAACTGAGACGTGGTCCTTCACTGCTGGCCGTATGAGGACGCTCAAAGTCGCTCAGCGAGCTATGAAGAGGGCTATGCTCGGAGTTTCTCTGCGTGATAAACTTAGAAATGAGGATATCCGCAGTACAACCAGAGTGACCGACATAGCCCAACGGAATTAGTAAGCTAAAGTGGCAATGGGTCGGCCATATACCTCACCGGCACGGAAACTTGGCCAAGCGGTTATCTCGCGATAGCAAAAGCTTTAAGTGTTTCTGATGAATGTTTGTTATGCAAGTATGTCAAAAAATGTTTACCCTCAAGCTCAAGAGGGTAATTCATTATGTTTAAGTGCACCATGACGAATTCTTTAATTTTTAGTTGAATCGGGTCATTTGAGCGACTAAGTTCACATTTTAAATTTGTGTGTTGTGAAAAGTTTACTGTAAGGTTATTCAATTATTGTGATCTTGTGTCTTAATTAAATAACTAAAGGTGCTTTAAAGCCAATAAAAATGCCATTAACACCACCACAAGTTGCACAAGCAGTAGCATTAATTGACCAAGGGCTGACACAGCGTGAAGTTGCTATTGTGCTTAACGTACCACGGTCCTCAATGCAGTATTCACTGAAACGATACCAGGAGACAGGCCGTTACACCCGCAGGCCAGGCAGTGGGGGCGTAAGGTGCACATCGGCCCGGGACGATCGTTTTATTGTTATGGAGATTTTGAGAAACCGCTACCTGACCGCTGTTGAGATACGCCAGCGGCTCCAAATCGCAAGAGGCGTTAATGTTAGTGAGCGTACGGTGAGAAGACGAATGGAGGAAGTGAATTTAAAAGCTCGTAGACCAGCACGAGGTCCAGAACTTCTCAGACAGCACCGAGTAGCCCGACTTCAGTTCGCAAGAGAACATGTCAATTGGACCCACGAGCAATGGGCTAGAGTGTTGTTCACAGATGAGTGTCGAATAGCTTTACGTGCTCCAGACGGTCGAGAACGAGTGTGGAGAAAAAGAGGAGAGAGGTTTCTACCCATTACCACCACCCAAACTGTGAGTTTCCATGGAGGCTCAATAATGGTATGGGGAGGTGTAAGTTCCGACGCACGTACAGAGTTGGTCATCGTCGATAATCGGCTTACAGCTACTCGATACATCGAGGAAGTTCTTCAGGAGCACGTAATGCCTTATTCGGGATTCATTGGACCCGACCAATTCCTCCTCATGCACGATAATGCACGCCCGCACGTCGCACATTGTGTAGAGGAATATCTGGAAGAGGTTGGAATACAAAAATTACAGTGGCCAGCTCGTAGCCCGGACTTAAATCCAATTGAGCATGTATGGGGTATGCTCAAAAGAAAGATAAAGTCCAGCTCCAAACCGCTACAAACTCTAAATGAGCTCCGAAATGCAGCGCTGGCCGCTTGGGACAGCATACCGCAAGTTGATGTCAGAAACATCATTCAAAGCATGCCAGATCGAATGCAAGCGGTTATCAGGGCTAGAGGAGGAAACACCCGATATTAAAACTGATAGACAATAAAGAAACAGACTTAATTTTTAACTTTGTAGTGTTTTTAAAGTGACAATGGAAAGATGTTAATTTTAGTGAAAACATGTTATCTTGAAAAGAAAAATTTCGGTGAAGTAAACATTAAATTTCTATGTTCTAAAACCATTAGAGACACTTATTGAATGCATCTACCCTTAATTTACTGTTAAAAAAACGTTTCAGTGTAAATAATCAGCAAATTCACAAGTGGCCAAGTTTCCGTGCCGGTGAGTAGCTCGAAGAACCGACAACTGTTGGGGAAAAAAGGTTCTCGAGTGGCAGCCTCGTACCAGTAGACGAAGTGTAAGGCGACCCCCCACTAGATGGAGTGACGACCTGGTAAGACATGCAGGAAGTCGATGGATGCAGGTGGCTCAGGACCGTGCTTTGTGGCATACCTTGGGGGAGGCCTATGTTCAGCACTGGACTTCTAAAGGGCTGTAATGATGATGATGAATGATGATGTTACTTTTAGGTATGTTCACCTATTTCTTGGAAATGGATAAACTGATTTAAATTCTATTTTTTATTAAATAGGTTAAACTTCTTAGAGGTGGTTCCATCTAAATTTAAGAAAAAAATACATACTTAGGGTTAGAAAATAAGGGTATGAATAGTTTAATGTAACTATCTAGACGTAACTGTAGTTGTTACCTCCTGAAGTCGTTTTGTACTTTTTGTTAAAAGCTAAATTATTAACACTAACATCTTTATGTATTTCCAAGATATTACTGATTCAATAAAGCAACTATTTCTATTGATATTTTAAAGAAATAAATAATAAATAAATACTTATCTTTTTTCAATAGTATAAGAGCAACAAACAAGCACACAATGTGGCCCATAGACTTCTGCATTTACGCTCGATTAAGAATCAAAATGCAGATGCGTTGTCACCCCTGAGAACAAAGATGGAATGACGCGTTTCCAGTAAAAAGGGTCGCCGGTTGTTTACACTCATCATACGAAATATAGCAGTATTAAGCTGCTATTTTACACTGATTTTCTGTGAGTGCGTGGACCTTCCTCGGTCAAGACGACCCATTCATGCCACAACCACAATATGGCTGCAGCGTAGCTCTACCACGTGTATCTAACCAATTTATTGGCACATCAATATTTCACTTAAGTTAAAATTATTTTAATATAACACGCATACAAAATAATTACCTATTTACATTATATTATATTAATTAAATCTGGACGTAAAATGGATAATACCTACATGCGCCAAATCACCAAAATTGTATGGGTTACCAAAAATACACAAGCCCAATGCTCCATTACGTCCCATAGTGAGCCAAATCGACTCACCAACTTACAGATTGGCTCAACACTTAGCGAAAATACTCTCACCACTCAGGGGACATACAAGAGCACACATAAAGGATTCCTACCATTTTGTCAGCGAGATTAAAGACCTACATCTGGCAGACAATGAAACTATGGTCAGTTTTGATGTGCAGTCATTATTTACATGCTTACCTGTTGAAGACTGCATCTCAATTGTAACTAGAAGGCTGGAAGAAAACAACATGCCCGTAGAATATGCAGTATTACTCAGACACTGCCTTACATCTGGCTACCTATTGTGGAAGGAGGAGTTCTACAAGCAAGTAGATGGTGTGGCGATGGGCTCACCTGTATCTCCCATTGTCGCCGACATATTCATGGAAGACTTTGAGGAGAAAGCCCTGCTTAGTTCTCCCATAAATCCAAGGTTCTACAAGCGGTACGTAGACGACACTTTCACAATTCTACCTTTAGATAAAGTAACTGCATTTTTAGACCATCTTAACTCTATAAATTCTAAAATTCAGTTCACAATGGAGTTAGATCAAACAATTCCTTAGCTTTTCTAGATGTGTTAGTAATTCGGAATCCTGATAACACCTTGAGCCATACTGTATATAGAAAAAAGACCCATACAGATAGATATTTAAACGGTGATTCTCACCACCATCCTTCACAGCTAGCTACCGTGGGTAAATCTTTGTTTCAGAGAGCACGAGGGATCTGTGACAGTAAACACCTGGCTGCAGAGCTCCACCATGTCAAGCAAGTTTTGCATGACAACAAGCTTCGAGTCCCGCGCCTACGTCACAGTGAACGAGTGAAGCCGGCCACAGTCGAGCGTGTACCTGCTGTACTGCCATATGTTAGAGGAGTCACTGACAAGGTTGGCTACATCTTGAAGCGCGCTTCCATCAAAACATACTTCAAGCCGCTGAAGAAGATTGGTCAGTTTTTACCATCGGTCAAGTGTAATGTCCCTCTGCAAGATGCAGGAGTGTACAAGCTTGATTGCGAATGTGGTCTCTCCTACATAGGACAAACTAAAAGATCAATAAAAACCCGCGTTAAAGAACATATAGCTGATGTGAAGAATCGACGCTCCGGGAAGTCTGCAGTCTGTGAACACGTACAGGATCGCCCCCGTCACTACATCAGATTTGATAAACCGCAGATCCTCGCTAAAGAACACCGATTCCTTCCAAGGATGATTCGCGAGGCTATTGAAATCAAAAAACATCCTAATTTCAATAGAGAGGATGGCTGGGTGCTGCCATCTGCTTGGGATCCTATAATAAATAAAATTAAATCCCAACCCAAGCATACAACTGCAAGACTTCAAGATACCATAAGTTCATACTGCATAGATCGGAACAAAAGTTAAATTTTAATCTATGGTAACCGCGGTTAACTATGACATATGGACGTTGAACATCTCAGTCCCGCCCGTGACCATGAGTGCTGTAAAGCGTTCGAAACGTCGGGTATTTAAAAAGTTAAATATACGCGATAAATTCCGTAAAAACTAGTATTATTTCAATGTGTAGTGTTCGCGTAAATATAAGAAATCATTATATTATATTTTCCACGTGGTAGCGTTATAAGAATCCATCACATTATTAAGTCCCTTGTCTTTGTCCCTTGTCATGTGCTCTAAAACTGCCGATGGATGGCGGTCTATGCGTCTCGCTTATTTATAATATATCTAAACCACCGAGAGGCACAGCTTCAAATGCACAAGATATTTGATAATTCAATTGCAAAACCACCTGCGAAGCGATTGCGGCAAGCCCTTCCTACCCTACAAGAGGTCCAGGCTGTCACAGGATGATAAAAAATCGTATAGATATTTTAATATGCAAAACATGGTAGTAAAAAACGAGATTTTTTTTTATATTGTAAAGGCGATCTTATATTAACTAAACAAATTGAATTTCTAATAAGCTATTTAACTTTTTGTTGGAAAATTAGGACGTTATTACATTCACCCTCTTGAACTCCCTCTATTTAAAGGAGTTTCGTCAAATGGCACACAATTATAGTCGTTGCTTGTTTGCAGCCCCAATTTCTTATTTTGAAGAATTCTTGAATAAGTTGCTCTCGAATTTTCACATTCGTATTTGAAATACTTGCATTACTTTCAAAAGAATATTATATATTGAAAGAAATAGGAAATTAAAGAAAGCTTATTAGATGATGTTAATGGAATTAATAAAAAAATTAAATTTGCAACTTAAATATGCCATACTATGTCATTAGATTTGGGAGATCAAGGGCTGTAGTAGCCATTTACCCTCAGGCGGACTGTAAGTTATTTTATCACATTAGTTTAATTAAAAAGAATAGAATTGCGTGCAAAGTTCAAAGGTTCTTATAACAAAGGTTTCAAGTAACTTTTTTTATTAAAATCAATACAGTTGAAAGGTCTTTGGTTATTTTCCCTTCGCTACGTCATTGCCCGACTATAAATAAGAAATAGCCAGCACAAAACCAAGCACGCAACTTGGCACTAAAACCCTGACGGACGAGATTTAATTTTAATAACCGTTTTAAAACATGAATTAGCTAAAGCAATATACACGACTAACTAATTAAATTCTAACCAACTTTCTTATGGTTTTTCAGCGAAGAAAACGTCAAAATATGATTAACAATGAATACCATAAACCAATGCAGAAAGAAAAACAATAAAGGTGGGTGTCAAGCCACTCGAGTATGTACGTATGACGAGGTCGTGTGTAGACGATATTTAAGTTATATCGTAACTCCTAAAGGACACAAAACAAAGAAGGAAGAATATTCGGCGGATAAGATTTAGTCATAGAAAGAGATGATGAAATCCAGAGATTTACCATCCCTATAAAAAGAAAAAATTTCAACATCAATATCTTACATTGCATTACACATGAGTGTCTGTCATCTGTAGAACGAAGAATACTAGGAACTTGTATAGTGCACCAAATAAGGAATGATCAACTCAGAGCTAAAACAAAATTAAGTAACGGACATTGTGACTAGAATAGATCAGCAAAAGTAGAGGCAGACAGGCCCACATGGGAAGAGCAAAACAGGAGAAGTTACATAAAATAATAACAGAATGCGTGTTAGCGGACTTCAAATGTTCTTAATTTTTTTTTTTTTTTTTTTTTTTTGAAATACAGGCTTCATTACTATTTTTCTGTACCGCCATGCTCGAAGCGAATTAATACTAACCTAATATTACAACTAACACTTTCGTTGGAATCTTCAGGGGTCGAAATTGACTTGCTCGTTTACTCCTAAAGTTTTGAGACGAGTACGAGTATTTACTTCCTTAGCTACCACAGCTCTTTAGCATTGTGGCAGAAAAAATTACCCTCATATATCCGCCTATAAATTTACTTTCAAATTCCTATCTAATTTTCATTTCAAAATCCTGTCTACCTATATATAATTAAATTTTATATATAATAATATATATATATAATTAATCTTAATCCTTACATATCGTATTATATCGTATTTAATTATTTCCATCCTTCTATAGGCTACACAAGACCACTGCTGAACATAAACCTCCTTCATATACCCTCCCACTCGTTCAAGCGATCACAATTATCGGGCAGGTGACTTGAGTGGTCAGTCGGTAATTTTACGTGTCTCGCTGTCTTTACTGTATTTGTTAGGCTATTCTACAAGTGCAGGCAAGGAAGATCATGTCGCTGAGAGGCTGCCCTGTGTTCCATTAAGATAGGTAGTGTTGTCGTTGGCTTAGATACTTTGGTGTTATCAAGTAATTATGCCCTTAATATTACACCAGTGTGCGATTTGTGTGATTGTGTGGTGAATATTACGGTTGGCATTTGGTGGAATTTTTCCATAGTTGTCACGTTTGACAGGCGAGTAGCAACAAGTTTTTTAAATTGTGTTTCTTTTGTGTAAACTCAAAATTAAAAAAACTTGTTTTTTTTTTTTAATTTTGAGTTGTTGTCAGGAAGATGCTGCTTTCCATCTGCTGTTTTAGTTCCTCTGTCCCATCTTACGATACCCACGAGACGATATGAAGTAGTGGATAGTCTTACACCGCCACTAAATGGTCGGTATATTTTAAAATAGTCTGTAATATAATTAAAATCTTCAAAAAGGACGCTACATTCCTCGCTGTATATTCCCAAAATATGAGCTTTTAATGAATTCAATAAGGATTACGATACTCACAATTATATTTATCGTGGTCCTGGGCTCGCTAGCCAGAGGCAAATATTTTTCATAACGCATGTCGTTGGTTTTCGATCACAGCGCAGTATTTTGTCATAATTGTTATTATATTAATTTCCTATATTTTGTGATATATTGTTACTTTAATAAAACATTCATAAACATACTTTAAGTACCTTTTCAATTGCCATAAGTAGTTAGTACTATTTCGTATTAAGTGGTATTCACCACACTAAACACTCCGACCACATCTGTATCAGTTACTTTTGATGTGCTGTCTATGGTGATTTTACGTCTGTATGACAACCCAATGAGAGTTACCGGGAGTCGATGAATATCGGTGATTCAAGATCCTGCTTTTTGGTGAAGAAAAGAAAAGCGCATGTAAAGAAATAAACCTGCGATAGGTTTGTATAATTATTGATAAGTATTACAAATCGCTTGATTTTCGCCGAGTCTTTTCAATAACAATACTTCAAAAATTCATACATACATAATACATAAACACTCACGCCTGTCACCCAGAGGGGTAGGCAGAGACTACAGACTTCCATTTGGCACGATCCTGACACACCTCTCTCGCCTCCTTCACATCCATACACCTACGCATACATGCTCGTCGGTTAAGGGTACTCCTAATTTGGCCCGTTTCCAATAAATCGCCAATTCGGTCGATAAATTTTCGCCTAGGACGTCCCTTTCCGACTCTGCCATTCACTTCTGCAACATAAATTTTCTTTGTCACTCTTTCCTCGTTCATTCTTTCCACATGACCAAACCACCGAAGCATTCCTTTCTTAATCCTGGTCACAACATCATCTTGCAAACCACACTCTTCTCTTATTACACAATTTCTTACCCTGTCATTCAGATTCAGCCCTAACATACTCCTTAACGACCGCATTTCTACTGCGTTTATTCTACTCTCGTGCTTCTTCTGTCACACCCAACTTTCACTACCATACGTTAAAGTAGGGACCAACACAGCATTGTGAATTGCCATACGTGCCTTTTTCGACACATTCTGACTCTTCACAATAGAGTGCAAGGCCCCATTTACTCTATTTCCCGCATTTACTCGTCGTTCTATATCCTTATCATATCTCCCATCCCTGCTAAATACGCTGCCCAAATATACAAACTCATCCACTTGCTCGATCAACTCCCCTTCTACTTATTTCTCAAATCGTTTTACTTTCTTCTCTTTCAAAAACCATAACCTTCGTCTTATTTGCGTTCACTTTCATACCCCTTTCTTTTAATGATCCGTTCATTAATGTAACCATCATTTGCAACTCGGCCGCCGACGACGCAAGAATGACTTGATCATCGGCGTACAAAAGGCATTTGACGGTTATCTCACCTATTCTTAATACGCATTCTTCAACTTTCAAATTTTGCAAACAACTGTCCATAAATAGGTTGAACAGCCACGGGGAAGCCACACAGCCCTGTCTGACACCTTTATGGATGTCAAACCAGTCCGAGTAGACCCCGTTGATCCTAACACAAGCACTAGAGTCCCTATAAAGAGACTCCAATGCCCGTATCAAGCCAGCGCTCAACCCAAATGAGTTCAGTGTTTGCCATAGCAAATCCCTATCCACTCTGTCATAGGCCTTTTCCAAGTCCATGAACGCACAAAAAACCTTTTGGTTTTTGGCCAGAAACTTCTCTGCGATCATGCGCATGGAAAAGATTTGATCTGTACATCCCATTCCCTTTCTAAATCCCGCTTGCACATCCCAAATTTTTCCATCAGTTTCTTTCATGACCCTTTCAATCAGTACCTTAGCGTACAGTTTTCTCACAATGCTAAGAAGGCTGATGCCACGGTAGTTTTTACAGTCCTGCTGCGACCCTTTTCCTTTATATACTGGGACTATCACGGCTTTGCACCAGTCTACCGGTACCCGCTTCACCGAATTAATTTAATACTTCATAAATTCAAAATTTTTAATTTAAAATTGATGATAAATACATCACATTATAATACACTTTTAGGTATTTTTGTACTTAAAGACGTATTTATTACCTACCTTTATGATTAAACGAGGATTGAAAAACTTAACATTAATTTAGCATATAACCTATGTGAAAGGAATGCTTAGGTTTGCCTTTTAAGTTATTAATGTAATTAAGGCGATAGCTTTGTAACCCGCAACGATTTTACATAATGGGTTATTTCAAGGCTTTCTTTATTATTTGAGAAATTTTAACGGCAAACTTTCATGTAGACGTTTGATTTTACGTAGCCGAGCTACAAATTTCCGTAGACCGTTACATCGTAGCGCGTACAAGTCTACTCTTACAAATTTATTTCATTCCCTACGAATACTACTAATTTTACAAAAGTATTCTCACATCCAAATATTAAAAATGTCCTGTTAATAAATAAAATAAAATAAATAAAGTCCTATTTAATATACAATAAATTGCCTATTTGGTCTCGTGAATGCCGTATGAGGGGTTTTTTGGGAAATGCTATGCTTACGGCTTCCGATAGACGCCGGTACAAACATCTTGACTACGCTAAAAAGATGTAGAATACACCGACTGTGACAGGCAGCAGCGTCAGTGATGCAATAACGTCTGGTATTGCAATCGTCATTCGGCTTGGCAATCGTTAAGCTTAAGGCATATCCGAGATCCTTATAGAGTCACATGTCCACATGGACTTTCAAAAGCTGATGACGAAAAAAAGAACAAAATAAGTGCTTGGAGATAACTTGAAACTATTACCTTGAATAATGCCCTCCAGACCGAATTTCGTTCACGGCGACCCGTCTCAACGGAGTCTATCCACCTACACAGGATGGGATTATGGTGCACGACTGTTAGCACAATTACAAACGCATTCTCTATTCCCTCACTCGTGTAATCCGATCAGGCACGGCCGGAAGGAGACCAGACGCATGACTGGCGTACATTTTGAGGCACGGGGGTACGTAGTCCTATTATTTATTCAGGGATTTGAGTGAAACACCGCCAACTTGACACCGGGATGCTACTGAGAATTTCTTGATAGAAAACCCAATAACTGCCCGACCCTGATTTCGAACCCTGCACCACTTTTATCAGCTGTCGTGTCGACCACTAGATTAACGAAATAGTTAAACATACCATAATACTACAAATACTAGTACTTATATAATAATATTCGCTTAAACAAAGGCGCGTATATACGATTTTATTTACTCATACCAATTTTTACGAGTATGCCAATCAGCAATAAGATCAAAGACACTGGACAGTAATGCAATCTCAGCTACTGGCAAAGAAATTTATATAATTAAAAATAAAAAATTGTCCAAAGATCTAATATTTCTAATTGGGGATTAATGTATTTGAAAAAAATCAAGAAACGTAAAATGTTTATTGGCCTTTCCCATTTTAAGCACGCGTCTTAGAAGCTAACGAGCCTAGTAATTAAAAACTAAGGCTTAGCCTCGGCAGAAATCTAACTATGTACATAATATGTATGTGGGTCAAAAGGTACTCTAAAGCACAGAAAGCTGTCAAGCAAATAGACATGTATACATCTTTACCTCAAACTTATCTTTTTAAGTAAAAAATTAATTGCTTAGTTGTGCAACGACAAATGTTTAGATTTTTTTCTTTTATATCACAGAAATCAAACTAATTTTCAGCGAAACTTCATGTGTAATGTTTGATTTTCGGTCATGGCAGCCATTCTCAACGGAAGCTAGCCATCTAGGCAGGTTAGGATTATAATGCAGGCAAATACAAATGCATTCTCTATTCCCTCACTCTCCTATTCCGATGGGGCGGCAGTCCAACAAGACGTGCTTTCCAAAGCACAAGGGTGAAACAACACCTTCAACTTTCTAACTCCGGCCTGCTACTTAAAATTTTTTGATAAAGAAACTCAATAAGTCATTTTAGCCTTATTCTTATGTTGACCATAATACATATACGATTAACGTTTATTTCTATTTTCAACCGATTTCAAAAAAAGGAGGAGGTTCTCAATTCGACTGCATTTTTTATGTGTTTGAACCGATTTTGATGATTCTTTTTTACAATACAATACAATACAATAACTTTATTTCAGGCATCAAGGACTTAAAAATTAAGAACATTGGCCCATAGCAATATATACCTTAACCTAAAAATATATATAAAATATAAATATAACACTATTTAGGGAACTTTCTTCTTTGGCGCGACCCTGTATCGGCGAAACACTACCCCAGAAGGCCAGAAATCGGGAGCAAGGAATGTCTCTTTGTATTTTGCAGGAACCTGGAGTACGTAGGATTTGAAGTTCGTGGACCTCTTAGACTCCAGACGCTGTAAATGTAAAGAGATCGGATCCTCTATGCGGCATCGGCTTCGTTCTTCCACAAAACGCAGGACGTCTTCTCCCGACGTTCTTTTGTCTAAACGGGAGATGTAGAGCAGTATGGTGTGCTCCACAATACGCAGAGTTGTACTTGCGTTTATTTTGGCGGTCCCACGCTGGTTAGAGATGGGTCTCGACCGACGTCTCTTCTCAACAAGAGTGAACCCGTCAATCTCTCTTTTGGTTTGGGTCACCACAGGAACTGATTTTACATCCACATTCTTTTGTTTTCGACCACATGAGGGTAACGGTTGCGAAGATTTTCGAGCAACATCCGCACACGTCTTTCCTTGTTGACAGGTTGGCTTCGGCGGAGGAGTACTCAGGGGTTCAGTCAAGGGCTGAGGTTGTGATGCAATGACGACCGAGGTCGCCCTAGTTTCACGGTCATCAACCCGCTGACAGACGATATTGCGTGACAGAGTCGCAATCATCGGTGAAATGTGACTACTATTACGATTACCGCGTGTCGTATTTACATTCTGCGACGGCGGTGACTTCGCAGATATTGCAATTATGTTGCACAACATAGTGACCTCGTTCTTCAGCTCTGTTGCGGCTCGTTCCGATTCTTCAAATTTGAAACGGGCTTCGGTGACTTTGGCTTTCAACGTGGTGATGTCTTTCTATTTAAAAGCTGTTTGTTTTCATGTAGTCCAATATAAATTTTATCAACATCTGACCAGTAGTTTTTGAGTTATCCTTAATAATGCGTATTTAATTGACTTTGACTACATTGATGATGTTTTCATTTTATTTATATTAAAGTCGGTGGTACAAAATGTTTAGTTTTACCACTTATTTAATTTTTTTCCTTTCGATAGATTATTGTTATTTCAGAAGTGAAATTTAATTTGAGCTATTGTTTTTATTTTCAGAACAATATTTTTAGAAGAAGTAAAAAAAATTCTAAGAGAGAAAAACGAACATACAGTCCGCCTAATGGTAAATGGAAGTTTTGCCCATACAAATCTCTATCTATCCTAACACATTGTCACCCTCATAGAATACTATAATACACAATAGAATGGCTGTCAACCTTATTTTATACGACGATATGCGTCGCCGGGAGCACTCATAAGAGCAATAACGTCGTATTTCATTACTACAAACCCGATTCGATATATTGACAGACAGATTTTAATACATATTTATTTGTAAATAGCGTGCAATTTCAAAAATTGGGAAACGATTGTAACGTCAAAACACATCTCGTATTGACGTTTATACGTGTGAATTGACGTGTTGGTGACATTTTAGTGGCTACACGGGCTCCGCCCACTCCCCCTTTCTATTATGTATGTATTTATAGTATTCTATGGTCACCCTTGAGGACTAAGATGGCCTCGCTTCCAGTTCCAAGAGACTTACGTATTTTTCACTAATATTCCATAAACATTTTATTACACTCAGTGTGATGAATAACTTCTTCAATTAAAATTAAAATAATAATTTACTAACATCATCATCATTACTGCTCTTCCACTGGTGAATATAGGCCTCCCCTAAGGTATGCTACAAAACACAGTACTGAATACTAAATCCTATATAACTTACTAGATCGCCACTTCATCTAGTGGCCGGCCTGCACTCAGTAGCTGCAGTCTACTCTAGTACAAGTCGACTTGTGGGGGCGCTATAGGAAAACTCATCAATCAAAACCCTGAAAGTGTCGTAAAATATAACGATGAGACAAGACAGAAAGATTATAATTACGTGAGCCACGCTACAACTATATTATGGTTGTAGCAAGAATGGGTCGGCTCGAGCAGGGAAGGACCACGCTCTCACAAAATACTATACTACTATATATTTACATAATGAACATTAGCAGGTGCTTATGTAATACTCTTGTGTTTCCTGTTGTGAGTGGTTGGTAATAAGTTGTAAAAGTAACTACCGAAAAATGTTAATAATTAAAATATTGTAAAGGCATAATATCCAATTTTATAATATACTTAATAACTACCGCCGCTTTGTATAGAATGTTTACAAAAGTCAGTACATAAATAATGTAACGACATTTTTGTGTTGGAAAAAAAGTAACAGGTAACGAACATTGATTAAAATCATTGTGATTCTTATTTCATATCATTCCTTTTATTAGTTAAAGATCTATTCTTTTTCTCGGATTATTATATTATTTGCGGGTTTCTTTTCAAATTATCCTGTAAAAAACCAACGACATGACCTTACTCTTCTTCTGTTTTCGATCTTTGATTTTCAAACTTGTGAGAAAGTTAATAATGCTATATCATAATTAGTGCATTGGTTTAACGTTAATAGTCGACATTTAAACGGCAATATAACTATAAATTATATATTGTATTATATATGTCTTAAATTTACGACGAATTTTAAAAATCTGAATACCAATGTGTTTTAAATAGGTAAGAAATGAGACCTATTGAATCCTCTGTATTTTGTGGCATCAATCTCGATGCTTCAGTTCAGTTCAGTTCAGGTCCCCATATATGAAAACTAGCAAGCAGACTAAGCTCTGCAGCGTATGCTTTAAAAATATTAGAGATCTCACTAGCGTCGATACAACTAGAATAGTTTATTTCAGTTATTTTCATCCCATAATGTCTTATGGGAATGCGGCTGATTTAGAAACTATTTTTGTTTTGCAGAAGAAGGCCATAAGAGCTATTTACAATCCTAAAACCGAGAGGAACTCTTAGAGAAAATTTTAAATAAAGGAATATATTAACTTTGGCCTTTTAGTATATTTACGAAAGTGGATTGTTAATTTAATGTATGTTAACAAAACAAAGGTAGTTTTAGCAAAAAAAAATATAAACTCTGTAAGCAGTAGGAAAAAACACAAGCTAGTGATACCAGTTTCTCGACTCCACAGAGTCAGTAATTCATTATAAGCTATTACAACAAAATCCCAAAAATATACAAGATCTCTTTACTAACAAGTTTAAATTTTTAATTAAACAAAAACTGTACAAAAAAAGGTTATTATAATACAAATAAATACATGCTAAATAAACCTCCGGTAATGAGGTGGTCGCTTCCAACCTGCTTCTAAAATAATTTTTGTAAATAGTATGTAAACATTCATATTGTAAAATTTATTTTTAAAAAGTTCGGCTGGGTTTCTTGTTGTTTTTCCAGGACAGAGGTTTTTTTCCGAACCTGTGGTAAATTAAGAAATGTCTTTATTAAGAATTACATGTGAACCGGAGACCCCCTTTTACTGGAAACGAAGCATTCCATCTTTGTCTTCAGAGGTGACAATGCGTCTGCATTTAGGATAGGTCACATCATACATTTACCATCAGGTGAACTGAATGCTCGTTTGTCACCCTTATTCTATAAAAAAAGAAACGAAGGATTTCGGAAGATGATAACATAAATATATTATTTACACCACACCTAAAATACTCCGACTTGCATCGGAGAGTAAAGTAAAATGTGCGAAACGTCTGGATCTACGAACAGCAACCTACCGCGTGGCGCCAAGCGTGGCGATGAAGACATATCGTTGCTACAACGTGTAAGATCCGTGTCCAGCAATACAGGCGGTGAAGATGCTGCGGTTTCAAAAGATTTATGTCCAGCAGTAAAGTGGCAGCTCTGGACTTGAAATTCCAGTAGATGGCATTAGTGATTTTATCGTCCAAATTGATCATTGAACAAGGTTTATGGGGTAAAATTTAAGTTAGTTTAAGTTTAATCGAATCATCTAGTAGTTAGTTACTGTTGAAGTTTCCTTGTGAAAACGTCTGCCGAAGTCTAGTTCCCCGGTCGAACCTTAAACCTATTACGCGAGATATTAACTAAAGTGGACTGTATATGCGGCTGCTTCTACGCTTACGTAAAAGCGACTACTATAGCATGCGGTATAATGCACTCGCTCTTCCCTAAACTAAAACTATTATTGTGCCAAATCGCTGAAAAGGAATCCTGCCTGATTAGGAGAACAACAAAATTGGAGCGGGTTAAACTATATAAGGCAGGGACTAATTAAAGGAATTGACTCACCGGGGTTTCTTCTATCCTGTTGAGCACTATAGCTGCAACTTCTGGAACTTCTTCTGGAACACTCCGGAGAGAGGCGGTGCGCGACTATATCTCACACGATGTGAGGCGGGTCTCCTGGAGCTCGACTGCTTCCAGGCTAAAGCGGTTTCTACTAGCGGTGTGGTTTCAACGACGACTGTGACGGAAAGAGAGGACGCGCAACGGTCGCGCGTGTCTTATATGTCCTCGGCTCCGATGATTACGTGACATTCTAGAATCATCTTCTTGCCCCTCCCACCCCACCACCCCGATGTGTCGATGGAGGATCGAGGAGGGTATGAATGATATCGTTTTTCGGAAAGGAACAAGCGACTTGACACTCCTACCGTCAAATATAATAATACGAATGGTTTTCCGCGCAACCATCTCCCCCGCCCTTGAAGGATTTCCTTCAAAATTAACTAATACAACTAGAGCTAAGATCAACTAACAAAATAACTAACTAACGCTAAGATTACCTAAATTCAACTACAATTTAATCTAGAAAGCTAATTTAAATTATGGAAGAGGCAGGGGGCACAAACGGACAACCGGACGCAAGTGAGACCCAACCGTGGTCTTAACGCGAGCTATCCTAACTACTCCGTCGGAACCGGGAATGACCTCTTCGACAATTCCTAACGGCCAGTGGAGAGGCGGTGTATTCTCTTTGGTGAGCACAACTACAGTTCCTACAGCTAAAGGCTCAGTTGCTGTGTTCCATTTTTGTCGAGACTGCAAAGTATGCAAGTATTCCATCCTCCATCGTTTCCAAAACGATTGCACTAACCGATCTAATAATTTGTGGCGTGCGGAAATGCTAAGTCTGTTCTCATCCATATCTGCGGCTGGCAAATACTTTAAAGGCGTTAAATTCAAAAAATGTGCTGGAGTTAGAGCCAGCGGTTCCGAGGGGTCACTAGACAACGTACGACAAAGTGGGCGACTATTCATTACGCATTCAATTTGAGCGAGCACCGTACTTAGCTCTTCGAAGGACAAAATCTGATCTCCTATTACTCGGTATAAATGACTCTTTAGACTCTTGATATTAGTCTCCCAATTGCCCCCAAAATGGCTCGCGGCTGGGACGTTCAGAGACCTCTCAATGCGGTTCTCGGCTAGAATGTGAGCGAACTCCGAATTATAATATTTGCTAGCTAAGAGCTCATGTAGTTCCGATAGAATACGTTTTGCACCGACGTAGTTCGTACCGTTATCTGAATACAATTTACTTACAGGGCCTCTGCGGGATAGAAATCTTTTAAATGCACCCATAAAGCCTGCTGTGCTTAGATCACCAACGAGTTCTATATGCACCGCTCGAGTAGTTAGACATACGAAAATGCAGACGTAAGCCTTTGTGGATCTTATACCACGCCCGCGAGTGAGCGTGACCTTAAACGGACCAGCGAAATCAGACCCGGTGTGCGTGAAGGGCTTTACTGATTGTATTACTCTACAAGATCTAAGTTCCGCCATTTCCGGAAATGACGGCTTGGGGCGTGCCCGAAAGCAAGCTATACATCTGTGCACCCGATTGCGTATTAAACTACGTGCAGAAAGAATCCAATAATTCTGACGCAAAATCGACATCAACAAGTCGGGGCCAGCGTGCGAGTTCAATTTATGATGGTAATCGACTAATAAGTTCATGATATGGTCTTTACGCGGTAAAACAATAGGGTGCCGTTGGTCGAAACTCAATTGCGAGTTGGACAAGCGTCCACCTACCCTTACAATCCCATCCTGTAAAAATGGCTTAAGGCGTTGAAAGGCGCGACTACAAGCTCTATTCGATTGTAATCTTCTAATTTCTTCAGAGAAGTGCGCACGTTGAAGTTCACGTAATACTAGCGACTCGGCATAGTTGTAATCGGATGCTAAGACATACGAACGTCGCGGTAACAGCTTCGCGAATCGACAAACGTAAATTACGCTACGCAATAATTTCGACCAAGAGGACAAGCGGTTCGCCAAAGCAATGATTGGAGAAACCTCGCTCGAAACGTTCGCCACTAGAGCGTGTCTCTTTTCTTCCGGCGGTTGTGACACTGACGAAGGTTCGAAGTCGGTTATTGGCCATTGCGAGGGATCCAAGTGAACCCAAGCAGGTCCGTGGAACCAAAGCGGGTGGTCCATTATTTGCATCGGGGTGAGTCCACGGGATAGACAATCGGCGGGGTTTTCCGTACCGGACACGTGATAAAAGTTCCGCGTTTCTAACTCGTCTTGTATCTTGGCCACTCGGTTCGCAACAAACGTATCCCAACGGTGGGGTGAAGAATGAACCCAGCATAAGGCGACGGTGGAGTCGGAAAAGGCAAATATCCTTTCTATGTGAACTCTATCCCTACATGCGCTGATAACTGCAGTAATAAGCTTGGTGAGTACTAATATTGCGCAAAGCTCTAAGCGCGCCAGAGAGACTACCTTACGGGGGGAGACTCTCGACTTAGAACTAATGAGGCTAATCGAATTTCTACCATTATTCTGGACGTGGAAATATACAACGCCCCCGTAAGCCTTCTCGCTGGCGTCTGCAAACCCAACGACCGTTATGCGCTATTCCTATCTACGTTTATATGACGCGGTATTTTAATTTCTCTTAATAAAGGAAGTTCCTCTCTAAAGCGCTGCCACAACCGAACAATGCTGTCAGGCGGCGAGTCATCCCAGTCGCATTCCAATAACCAAAGTTGTTTAATTAAAAGCTTAGCGTATAATACCACCGGAGCTACGAAACCCATGACGTCCCATAATCTAGCAACGCATGACAGTATTGTGCGCTTTGTGCATTTCTCTACGGGCGGATTTACCTTAAGGCTAAACACGTCGGACTCTGGTGACCAACACAGACCGAGCACCTTGTGTGTATCAGAGTCAACGAATTCCTTTATCGCCGAAAGACGGTGTGATAGTGGGATTGTATCCAAAACCGGACGCGAATTACTAGTCCACTTCACAAGATCGAATTGACCCGATTTCATGAGCCTTATAACCTCGGCGGTGGTTAGGGTTGCCTCCTCCACGCTATCGACCGAGTACACAAAATCATCCATATATAATCCGCTCTCAATTGCCCTCTTAGCTTTAGGATAAGAGGGACCTTCATCGTGAGCGAGCTGTCTCACCGTGCGTAACGCATGAAATGGGCTCGACTTTAAACCAAAACAAACGCGGTTAAATTCAAACACCATTAGAGGTTCCTTTGGGTTGAAACGATATAAAATGCGTTGGAATCTACGGTCGCATTCACGGACCCCTATGCAAAGAAACATTTGACGAATATCGGCGGATAGTGCTATACTAAACAAACGAAAATTGACTATTATATTAAATAAACTGCCCTGTAAATTTTGCCCACTATAGAGGATATCGTTAAGCGACAGGTGAGTGCTAGTTTTAGCACTAGCGTCGAGCACTACACGTAACTTAGATGTAAGTTTGTCCTCTCTAATGACTCCGTGGTGTGGTATGAAATACGACGGTGTGTCTTCGTAGTTATCTAATTTCGAAGCCACAAGTGATATGTAACCTTCTCTTATATATTCGTTAATGACGCCGTCGTAAGCTTCCTTTAACTGGGGTGAAGCGAGCATCCTACGCACCAAGCTGTAGAAACGTTTTTCCGCCATTTGACGCGAATCGCCGAGAGATAAAACATCTCCTTTAAAGGGTAGCGCTACACTATATCTACCGTCGCGATCACGAACGGTCGTGCGGACGTAAATTTCCTCGCATAACCTGTCATCTGAGCTAGCTATGGGTGGGACGTTCACCTCCTCCATCTCCCAAAATTTGCGGACTAACGACTCGAGCGGTTCGACAGCCATACCACAATAAGAGGTTGCCGAAATACTATCTATGATGGGGGCGGAGCCAAGGATCACTTAGCCCAATATGGTTTCCAGTGCGTAAGGCGCGGTATGCGAGGAGTTGCCCCTGACCTTATTGTTTAACAAAAGATGAGGGAAAAGCGATGCTCCAATGAGCATGTCTATGTTTCCAGGAACGGCGTAAGTGTCGTCCGCCAGAGTCAAATTCTTAAATTCAATCATTGCCGAGGTGTCAACTGAAACGGTTGGCAACCGTTCAGTGACCCTATCTACTACTAGTGCATTTATATCAAAGTTAACATTACGATCTATCCGAGAATAAATTTTTAAATTTATATATCCCTGTGTCGATTTACTAGTGCCTCCGATGCCTTTAATTACAGGACAAGGACATGAAAGTGACCTATTTATTACTAAGCCTAAGCGCTGACAACATTGTCGCGTTATAAAGCTATTTTGGGCTCCGCTGTCCAGCAGTGCACGGACGCTTTGTTCGTTTCCACGCGAATCCCTAACCAAAATACGTGCCGTACCCAGTAACACGGTTGAAGGAGGTTGTGCTCGCATATTTGCCAATGAGCACAGAGCGACATCACCAGGTCGACCGCTAGAATCGTTGACCTTAGTAGGGGCGAATTCCTTGTCCGCTTTACTTGACGCCGCTATGTTGCTATTTTCAAAATGTAATAGCGTGTGATGTTTCCTGGCGCACTTGCTACATACGGAACTCGAATTGCATTTTGCAACTAAATGCTTATCGCTTAAGCAGTTCAAACATAGGTTGTTTGTCTTTACTAATTTATAACGCTCGCTTGGTGAATATTTACGAAAAGTCGCACAATTATATAAATTACCGTGTTTATCTTTACATACTATACAAGTATGCTGGAGTGATGTGGGCGTAGCGGTTACGTAAGTTAACGACCCTGCTATTTTAGATGGTTGAGTCTGTCTACGGTCGACGCACCTTTTAATCTCCTGTTTAACGTTCGGAGAGCGCTGCATCACCTTTATTTGATCTCGCACGAACGATGCTAATGAATGAAAGGAAGGCATCTCCGAGCTACGATGCTCCATTTCAAACGCACGCACGGTGTCGGGGTCCAACTTCTTCAGTGCAATATGGAGAAACACCACGTCCATAAGATCATTAAATTTCAAATTCTTAAGTGCAGCCACCGATGCCACAAATTTATCTAAAAACTGCTCTAAGCCGTTGATGTTCGCGGATGATATAGGTTTAAGATCGAATATCTGGTTCAAATATTCGGAAGCTAACATTCTCCTATCTTCATATTTAGTTTTAAGCGTTTCGAATATTAATAAGTAATTGTTTGCTGTAGGTGTAAAACCAGAGCAGATCGACTGTGCCCTGCCACTAAGTTTACTGATTAAGTAATATAATTTTTCGGCGTCCGATAACGATGGGTTATTGTGTATATTGTTTTGAAAACTACTGAAAAAGAAGGGCCACGTCTTAATATCACCATTAAATACCGGAATATCTATTGGCGGCAACCTAATCGAGTCACTTGTACGTACCTGTGTTTCAGGCTTTGCTTCGTTTTGAGATTGTAGGAACCTCGCAGTTCTTTTCACGCGACACAACATATCTTCGAATGCCAGCAGCGGTTGGTAGTTCACTATGTATTTCGGGTCGATTTGTAATTCCAAATGATTAATTTGGTCTAATATTTTTTCGTAATCTATTCGTAAAGAATCTATCATTTCGATTTCATTCGATAAGGTTTCCCGCACTGCTTCTATATGAATGTTCTTTATATAATCACTTATATTCTGTATACGCGAAAAGAGTATGTCCCTCTTAGCATAAAGCGTTTTAATTTTGATTTCACTTCCACTAACTGCCATTTTAAACTATTATAATAAAGTTCTATCAATCACAATTAATCTCACAACGCACAAACAATGAAGGATGGACACTCGGTATGCCGTATTACGTAATTAAATCGAACACCTGCGCAGCGAGTCGAGGTGACGCGTCATTTGCACTCAATAATTTTATCAAGATTGTGGGTAAGCGTATCAAACGGTTCCTATTACACTGTTTCAATTATTTAATAGGCTTTAAATTTAATCAAATACGAGCGCTATAAATCGAATAATTCTGTTTGCGAGTACCTAAGCAAAATTTAAATTTAAACGAACACTATTTAAGTCTATTCTATAAATTAGAGTGCATTATCTAATTAATTAATTCAACAATTCGACCAAAATCCTGCTCGAAGGACCATAAAATGGTGGAGCCACGTGTCTAAGGCTGCCGAAGTCTAGTTCCCCGGTCGAACCTTAAACCTATTACGCGAGATATTAACTAAAGTGGACTGTATATGCGGTTGCTTCTACGCTTACGTAAAAGCGACTACTATAGCATGCGGTATAATGCACTCGCTCTTCCCTAAACTAAAACTATTATTGTGCCAAATCGCTGAAAAGGAATCCTGCCTGATTAGGAGAACAACAAAATTGGAGCGGGTTAAACTATATAAGGCAGGGACTAATTAAAGGAATTGACTCACCGGGGTTTCTTCTATCCTGTTGAGCACTATAGCTGCAACTTCTGGAACTTCTTCTGGAACACTCCGGAGAGAGGCGGTGCGCGACTATATCTCACACGATGTGAGGCGGGTCTCCTGGAGCTCGACTGCTTCCAGGCTAAAGCGGTTTCTACTAGCGGTGTGGTTTCAACGACGACTGTGACGGAAAGAGAGGACGCGCAACGGTCGCGCGTGTCTTATATGTCCTCGGCTCCGATGATTACGTGACATTCTAGAATCATCTTCTTGCCCCTCCCACCCCACCACCCCGATGTGTCGATGGAGGATCGAGGAGGGTATGAATGATATCGTTTTTCGGAAAGGAACAAGCGACTTGACACTCCTACCGTCAAATATAATAATACGAATGGTTTTCCGCGCAACCATAGGCAATCACATCATTCCTCAGATTATGTAAAGTCAAAGCTATATTAGATATAGCAAAAGCTAGCAGTATCCATTATTTTCAATATATAAATTTTCATAACAGGAGTATCAGAATGTCATCTACGTATTAAGTCGAAAAAAGAGTAAGTTTATACAAATCATAATTCCGAGAATATTTTAATGAACTGTGTCCAAAATCAATACATTTAATTTATTTTCACACAGAGTAAAAGTAATTTTAGTAATACCATCTCGCAAAATCCTTTAATTAATTTATAAGTAGCTTCAACTTCGACGGTCGCGAACTAAATCAACATCCGAGAAAGCTCAACTGATTGATAGTTGTTCGCGGAAAATTTTGTACTTTATCAATAAACACTTTATTTAACTGTGTCACTAAATATAAAAGACCCTTAATAATACTACAAAAATAATAAGTAAAGAATATAAAATCAAAATCAGCGTTGCGTAGAGAATCCATAATTCATTTACTGTGGCTATCTTTTAGGTTAGGTAGATGTGTTTGTTACAAGAAAATGCCGTTACCGTTACATCATATTAAAGTTCACTACTGAACATAGGCCTACCCCGTATTTAACATAAAGTATGTTGGCTAATAAGGCCTAAGTAACAAAATTCATATTTATAATAAACACTCTCGCTCAACACTAGGCACTATTATTCTGTACTTTGCAGATAGGCTAGTCTCCGTTGTGCCAAAAATTCAGTTGGGGGGCACTCAACCCAACTCTCAACTCAATCTAACACTCATCTCAACTCGAGACAACTGACGCACTGATGATAATCACGAGGAGTGCGTATGTTTGTCAGTTTGTTCATCATTATACTAATGATTTTTAGTGCCGTTACTTGAAGAAATTTATATTTTTTGGAACCTTAAGTCTTAATCGCTGCATAAATGAGATAATTGATCATAAATACTAAATATATTTATAACGCAAAGTTTGATTATTTGAGTTCGTTAAAGCAGTAGGACTTATTAGGTTTTTAGAAATATTTAATTTTGTTTTTCTTTATGGCAAATGTTGACAATTTTTCGTTGATACTTTACTTTACTTACTACTTAGAAAGTGTACTACGCCCATTTCGCCCCATGGGTGTCGTAAGAGGCGACAGTGGGAGATTGAAACAGGTGATTCTTCCTGATTACAACTTAAAATTATAAAAAACTGCAGTTGCCAATCCACCTGCCAAGCGTGCCAACTATGGCAAAATCCTCCCTATGAGACAATCTATGGGGGAGGCCTATGTTCAGCAGTAGACTTTTATAGGCTCTAAAGGATGCTAAAATGAATCACTACAATAACCGCAGGGACATTGTTGTTCATGCAGGTAACATGAGGAAAGTAGTCAGAGGAAAATTATTGTTTTAATGAGCATTAAGATGAAATGTCCCACGGCTAGTAACAATACTGATTCTTAATTTTCAGAATAAACAGAAACACGGCGGGAAGTGCGATGATGCTTATCCAGTAGCTTAATACTAACATAGAGGGACACCTTTTTAGAAAACGTGCCTCAACACCTGGTAAGTAACCGTTTAAAATCCGACGTAAAAATCCTAGCTGTGCGGTGTGGTGAAGTAAAAAAATTAACTGCCTACTCCATGTCATCCTATGGGTGGTAATTTTTTCTGTAATAAAATAATTATTAATATTATTTATTGAAAACAAGTTTGTGATAAGAGTGGTTCATAAGTCGAACGGCGGATTTGAACTCACGACATTTTATGTATGCAGTCTCTACACTCGCCTTTATCATAACGCTGGTGTGGTTGTGTACTTTCAAAAATTAGTTATATTGAGTTTAATATTGGTCTAAATATTTAAAAAAAAATAATATGCTCAAGTCGTGGGCGCAATACTAACAACTAGCAAATAATCATTTTACTGGGAAGGCCTACTTTCCATAGTGAGATATTGATGAACTATAAACAATGAATGAATGAAAATGTCGTAAAATTGAAGATTCAAAAGCATTTCGAAAGTCACGAGGATTAATATTCAATACGGTGAGGTCCAACCATGAGACAAAAGAATAATATAATAATATTATATATGTTGCTTGAAAATTCAATAAATCATATCTCTTGTCTCGGTATCGATTTTGTACCAAACAAAAAGTAAAACCAATAACGTTGACTTATACCAAATGACATTGAAGGGCACGCAATACACGCAACACACGCGAAACGCAAATGACACACAATAAGTACCTAGCGAAATATTTCTTATTCATCTGTGTAGAAACATGTACGCAGCTTTAGTTGACTTTAAGAAAGGAGGTCTTCAATTCAACTTTACGTTTTATGTATGCTACGCGATATATTTGCGACGTTCACAATGAACAAATTTTAATGATTCTTTCTTCATTAAGCAGGCTTTGGCTCAAGGGAAGTCCCAATTAAATTTGAAGGAAAAATTACATAGCAATGAGTGGAAAATAGGGGATGAAACTTTTAATGTAAATAATAAGACGACACTCTAGTTTGAACCTTGAGCTTGAGTTTGAGTGATTGCTTAGTCCACTCAAAAGGGTCAGATAATTAAACCTTTAAAATTAATAACTAACTTTCAAAGACGCAGAATATAAATTAAAGCTCCGACTTCGGAAGCTATATAATTATGTTTTTGATGTCGATGAAGCTACTTAATTTTATTATTTTTAGTGTTCTAAATTCGAATTTTATTTTTTCAAAAGTTTAATAATTTGCTAACCAGTTTCACATAAGATCATGTCTTAATATATTTGGTACCTGACCGAGCTTCACTCGGTATTTAAACCTATTTAGAGTAAGTTTGGAAAGTAAAACATAATCTTAATGTATATAAATTACGTGTCACGTTGTTTGTCCGCGATGAACTCCTAAACTACTTAACCGATTTTAATCAAATTTGCACACCGTGTGCAGTTTGGTCGAACTTGAGCGATAGGATGGTTTTTTTGCCCATGAGTGACCTACAATTTTTTTTACGAATTTAAGGATTTTTAATATGACATGACAAATTGTCGTCAAAAAGGCAGAACAACGACTGCCTGGCAAGCTAGTCTAAATAAGATTTCATCAAAATCATTAAGGTAGTTTCCAAGAACCAATTTCATAAATATTGTATATATAAAAGAATCGTCTGCTTAAAGTATTAGGATTATTATAGATATAATTTGATCACGACAATTTTTAATACAATTATGAAAAGATTACATTAAATGGTTAAGGGTTCCATGGAACAGCTACGCTGCTATATACTGCCATAGACTAAAGCACAAGTGGGTCGTATTAACAGGGAAAAGATCATACTCACAGGATACCAAAAAAATAGCAGCACTAAGCTTCTGTGTTCCATATAGTGACAAGAACCAGGTGCCCTTTTAATAACAAAGTGACGCAAGGAGAGGCATCCCTTCTAAGTTCTCAGGGGTTTCGATTCCAAATCGAGGATGTGTCTATGACCCACAGCATCCACAGTCCACCTGACGGTTAATATTGAATGGACTGTGTGCACGTTGATCACCGTTACCGGTATAATAATTTTTACTATTACTTACTTTATTAAAAGTTTGAAAGAAATAATAAGTTTGTGAAATAAGGTTATATCATCTTTGACAAGTGTTCGAGAAAATTTCTAGGTAAACATTTTGAGATATCACTTGAAATAAATCCATTGACAAAATACATACGCATACATATGCAATTTTATTATACCCCCGCTTGATCACAAAACATCATCATCATTACAGCCTATCTTCAAGTTTTCTGTTGAATATAGGCCTCCTATGACCATATCCATGAGTACGACACCAATGAAATTTTTAATTGCAATTTTGGTGGTGGTGAAGGAATACATCGTGAGGAAACCTGCATGTCTGAGGAATAAGAAAAAAATATTTCGAAGACATGTGAAGTTCGCCAACACGCATTGGGGCAGCGCAGCGGACACTTCCTTGCCCTAAAACACTATCAGAAATGAAGGGAAGCCTGTGCCCAGCAGTGGGACGTATATAGGCTGTAACTTTACTTTTATAGGCCTCCTACAAGGAATACCACAAAGCGCGATCCTAAGCAACCTGTATTCATCGATATTATGGTTTTACCGGCTCGTCAGTACATTTAACATGGCGCTGTCGTACACTTCGCTTTACGAAGCTGTCACTCAAGAATAAAAACAAAAGGAAAACATATTTCAGAATTACAATTTGTTGTCTAGTGATACAAAGTTCCCATATTTTTTATAAGAAAACATTTATATTATTTCCGCCATCAGTCACTCGCGAGAATCTCATTGTCAGTGATGTGTCTTGCTTGCAGGTGTGGATGATATTAAGAATAAAAGCTATCATTATACCCATCAACATCGTCTTTGAAATAACAATCTTTAAGAGAATAATCGGGAGGCGTTTATTCATTCGGTGTTATTCATTCATATCCTTCTATTTTTCCCTAGATAATGTAAACAATTTTTTTTACCATACGATTATATTTACTACCGCCATTTTCCTTTGTCTTATTTTCATAAATTACGGGCTTAAAGAAAGGATTCCTTTTCGGTCTATTTCTTATAGAATATGCGTGACAAACGAGCACACAGTCCACCTGATGGTAAGTGGATGCTGTGGCCCATAGACATCTACATTTATCCTCGATTAAGAATCAAAACGCAGATGCGTAGTCACCCGTGAAGACTAAGATGGAATGCCTCATTTCCAGTAAAAAAGGGTCTTCGGTTCTTTACACTCACACAAAACACAGCAGCGTTAAAGCATAATTAACATTACGCCAGCAGTTGGGTCTAGCAAGCTGGGCCCTATAACTGGGACATTACTTGACTCTCCCTACACTGTTTACATTGGTAAAGTAACTGGGCCCAGAACCTCTGGTAAAAGCACTGGGCCCAGTTTGTTACTTATTTATATACTTAAGGTGGATCGGGAAAACTTAATAAATTTTAGAGTGAAATTGAATATTTATTTTAGAAAAATAGAAACAAGGGAAAATGGATGACAAGAAGAGGTTAATAGGCAGGAACGTAAAAATATTATCTAATTTTTTTTAAATATGGTATTGAACCACAGACGGAAAGGAACATTCAACTGCTTTCCGACTGAATCGGCCGTTTACACAGGGCGAGTAGTCAGGCCGAGTCAAGTCAAAACGGTGGTGGGAGAACAACTCGGCCGAGATACTACGCTCCCCGCGAGACCACTTGACTCGCTCAGTACTCGGTCCAGTATACTTACCCTTTCATTTACATTGGTCGAGTTAGCCTGCTTTTTATCGCTCGCTCTTCGACTCGTTCGCTTACTTGACTAATGTAAACTAGCCTTAAGCGTTAAGTACTTGCATTGCTATGTCCTGGTGTGAAGGGTATAGAGAACGAGTGTAATTAACGCTATTATTATATTAATACAGCGTAATTGAGGTATTCCTTCTTAGTCCTCAAGGGTGACAACACATCTATATATAGCCTTCTTTGTATGAAGTTATATGCAGACGTCCATGGACTCCAATGGCCACTTACAATCTGGTGGACTGTAAGTTCGTTTGCCACCACAGTCTTATAATAAAGCTAGCATAAAATTCAAATGCTATATTGAAATAGAATAGAATATATTTGTTTCTTAGCTACATTGTTACGAAATGGACTCAACAATTTGTAAGCTGATTTAACACGGTTACAAAATTCGATAAGTACTGCCGCCGAAACTTTCCCTTTGTGTCGTGAATCAAATCAAATCAATAAATTTGTCAACTTTAATGACTGCCGACTTGATAAATATTAAAATGTTTTTATATGTTAGTAGGTTATTAATGGCAGCCCTATGAATCGATTACTGTACTTGATTAAATTAGAAAAAAAGGAAATAATTATATTTCATACATAAATTTTTACTTAAAATTAACACATAGCGCGTAACGTGTAGTGTCACTGTAAGAATATTCACCACTCCATATCATCCCGTGGGTGTCATAAGAGCCGAAAGAGAGCAACAAATCAGAAGATGGGCCTTAGCGTCTTCCTAATAACGGCTATAAATAAAAAATGCAGTTGCCAAACCGTTTGCCAAGCGTGGCAACTACGGCAAAAACCCCACCTATGAGAGAATCTATAGTGGAGGCCTTTCAGCAGTGGACTGTAATAGGATGTTACAGTAACGGTAACACTTAGCTTAGATACAAAAAATTTACTCCTGCGATTGTCGGTCTACCCGCTAAGCGTGACGATAAAGGCCAATTATCTCCAGAACGGGGGAGTCCCACAACCAGCTGTGGAGTTTTATAGGCTGGTAAAGAAAAAGAAGTAATATTATTATTACTTCTTTTTCTTTTTTTTATGAAGGATCCGTGGCGCAGTGATTTGGCATTGAGTTGCGGTGCTCAGAGCCGCAGCTTTGAATCCCGCACGGAACAAATATTTGTATGGCTTACAAATAGTTATTTCGAGTCTTGATGACTGACCTTGTGCAATCTATGTATAAAACCTGCCTCCACGATACAGAGTGAAATCTTAGTGAGGTGGTAACGATGATTTAAAAAAAAACTATGCACTATAAATTATACTACTCATAACGTGTTGCAACATGGATCAATATTTCTAATAATCAATATTGCTTTGATATAATTAGTTCGAGCTGAATTTGTCTCTCTAGAATATCTAGCTTGTTAGCTCGCTGCTCTCCTTTGCCGGTCGGAGTACTTCGAAATCATATTAACTACATTTTTCTTTTTAATATAATTAAAATTAAAAATAGACAAAGCAGAGCCCACAGTCGCAATTGATGTTAAATGAATAATATGACCCAGAGAAATCTACATCTACCCTCACGTAAGAATCAAAATGCAGATGCGTTTACACCCCTGAGGTCTAAGATGGAATGCCTCGTATTCAGTTAGAAGAATCTCTGATTCTCTACCCATCATACGAAACACAGCAGCATTACGCTGCTTTTTTATGATGTTGTGCCCGGTGAGGAAAAGGGGAGATCTTCCGCCGGGCACGGTGTTCTGCTCGGGGAGAGGCCGACACTCCGTGTGATAGTTCGGAGATGTTCTATATATGCTGTTTATGATTCGGAATGTTGATAGCGTGATTTAGGCTTCGGTCAGACCGGAGGTCTGATAGTGCAGTCCGATTGCCGGTGTGTCCTTTTAATGCCGGTGGGGAATGCATGCTGTGTGCGTAAGGGCAAGTGACACCGGTGCGAATGATGTGCCGATGTGTAATGCATGCCGTATTACGCAGTGGGAAGTGATGCCGCTGAGAACGATGTGCCGGAGCAAGTGCCAGAAGTCTGCCTTATAAATCTGCGGTGTGTCGAGATGAAGACAAGTTGGACTGGCTTGGAAGAACTGAAGACTGCAGTAGACGATTCTCAGTATTGAATGGTAGGGGTTCTTGAGGATAATGACGAAGGCTTGAAAAGTTATAGTTTCCGAAGGTTATTGGTTGCGTGTTTAGATCACGTCGGGGTCACCACTGTGGCCGTGGAAGGAAAAGGGGAGATCTCCCGCCGGGCAAGGTGTTATGCCCGGGGAGCGGCCACACTCCGTGTTCGGAGTTTTATGATTCGGAATGTTGATAGCGTGATTTAAGCTTCGGTGTGTTTCGCTAGCGCCGCCACAATGGTAATCGGTGAGAGCATGGTCTTTACCAATCGAGTTAACTCATTCGTGCTACAATTATAAAATTTCGTCAATGCAATTGTAAAATGAGTTAAGAGGGTGAAAATTATAATTTTATTTACGAAGTTCAGTCAATATTTACACATAGTCCACTGCGTTTTATAACAAGATTAAAACTTTGGGAGAGAATTTGACACACTGTATTATCGTTGTACCACTAATTTGTGTACTATTTTGTAGGAAAACAGTGCAATATTTTAAATATTTTATGATAATTTTAAATAAATAGATATATTTGTTTACATTTAGTATAAGTAAATTATACATATCTTATAATAAACCTCCTCCAAGATGATTTACGGAAGAAACCCATATCCAGCAGTAGACTTTAATATGGTTAATTACGTAAGCAAGAGAGTAAGTTGAGAGTAAGCCAAACGCAGTCCACTAACATCTAGAGACGGCGAATCCAGCCTTGATCTTTCTAACCGAGACGCACGTGTCCTCTCCGGTTGATACGTCGTATCTCTGCTAGCCGGGGTACAAATTAGAACACTCCTTTGTGCCTCGGCCTGGGGTTTGCATATATGTCACAGAGGGCATCTTTTTTCAACGCCTCGGCAGTCTTGAAGGTTTAGACCTGTCCATCCTTTAGTTACGCGTAGACAACAACGACCATCCGCCCATCTACGGGTGCCTCTATAGGTCCCATAGCAAAACAGACCAACTTATCGACCACGTCCAAATGGCTACAGTTGACGATTATAATTCCTAATACGCCGAATGGCTCAGTTCACGTCTAACCGATTGTGCGAGGAGATCTGTTTATGATTTTGCTTTGGCTTATGGTCTGACACAACTGATTACTGGGATTAAAGATGTGGAGGATCATGCACATTCTCTGTTAGAACATCTGCTGACCTCTCATCCGAACGGATTCACAACGAACGTGTCCAATGACGCCCTTCTTGGCTCCTTGGACCATCATTTAATCCGGAGTATGTTTCCATTCACGCTTCTTTCGCGGTTGCGTTCTGCACGCTGCCGCAGTGTTTAGCATTACAGGTCGACGGATTTGGACGGAATGCAGTATTCCTTAACATCCTACCCATGATGGCGGGTTTGCTTCTTGCTCAATGATCCCAGCGTTGTTTCTGACTCTATCAATGATGTGGTGATACAAGGAATGGAGCTATTTATTCCATCATCTGTGCTACACATTGGAGACAGATTTCAACCTTGGTTTGATCGTTCCTGTAAGACTGCTTTACGCAGTAAATAGGAGTGTTATCAGCCCTGGGTTTACGCTTCGGCGGCTCGGGATGTAAATACCGGCAAGCTTAAAAAGAAGTTTAACTTCGCCTCCAGGTCTTTTAAAAGAGCTATTACTAAGGCAAAGTATGAGCACGTTGGTAGAATTGGCAAGAAATTAGTTCGCCTTCCTTCTGAAATGCACGGGATTCTGGTCTCTCACCAAGACTGTCCAAACGAATTTTTGTAAGCCATCACTACCATCTGTGCACATAGAGGACGACTCACTGGGCCACGCCGCAAAAGAGAAAGCGGATCTTTTTGTTTCTCTTTTTACGGCCAACTTGACTCTCGATGACGGGGGAATACACCACCGACTATCCCGCGGTGTAAGAGCTCTATGCCTGATGTGCGATTTACAGTGCTCAGTACGTAAAGCACTCCTCATCTTGGATATCCACAAGATGAGTGGGCCTGACAGAATCCCCCCAATTGTGCTGAGAACGTGTGCTCCAGAGTTTGCACTGGATCTAACGCATCTTTTCCGCTACTTCTTCTCCCTAAGCGTAGTCTAGAATTCATGGGAGACAACTTTCATTCACCCAATCCTCAAAAAGTAACCGTTCTGATCCATCCAGCTACAGGCCTATCGCCATCACCTCCTCGTTCTCCAAAATAATGGAGTCCGTTATTAATAGCCAACTCATACGCTATCTCGAGAAGGACTACCAGTACGGTTTCTGTCAAGGTCGATCAGCTTGTGATCTTCTTGTTAATTTAACACACCGATAGGCGCAGACAATTGAGTTCAGGGGAAAGGCTATGGCAGTTTTTTTTTTTAGTTTTATTTCATTTGGCTATGGATGTTTTAACTAAGTACCCACAACCTTAGTTAAAACATCTTTCGCACGCCATTTCAGACTGTTCCAATTCCCTCGCATCTACAACAAATTAGTCAACTTATACGACTTAAAACGATCCCAACTTTATGAGGCTAAAATAAAAATGAGACGTCATTTATTGACTTGGGACTATGAGAAATCAAAAGAAATATTGGTGACCCTTAAATAGGTGTTAAAACGGTAGTGGACTGCACTGACGCACGCCCTGCCGTCCGATCCCAAGAATTTAATTCGTAGGGCTACCTAACCACTCAGCTTATCCCCAATTGCAATCTCTCACCCTTTTACTTATAATTTTTAGAGAATTATGTAACAGGCATGCTAGCATACGCTCACACACACACACACACACACACACACACACACACACACACACACACACACACATACACACACACATTCATACACATTCACCCACAAGTACACGCGCGCCCCTATTAGTTAGAATCTGTTTGTTGTGTCTGTAATTTTTCATAAATTTTTAAGTCATTTTTGCTTTGCTGCACATAATTGTTTTACGTAATTTCGACAAATAGCCACTTTGATCAATTGTAAAATCTTTTGCTTGACCCCCACGAGACAGGCCATGCCTAGTGTGGGAGTCACAGAACTTATTGTATTTTGGCTACGTGTTTTCTGGTAAATAAATAAATTTATTATTATTATTATTATATAGTTAGTTTAGACATAGCGAAGGCCTTCGATCGGGTTTGACACAAAGCGCTTCTCTCGAAGCTTTCTTCCTATGGACTTCCCCAGAAATTATGCAATTGGATCACCACCTTCTGCATATCAATGGTATGCTGCAAACCGGTAAAATTCATTGCTATGCGGACGACAGCACTGGTGATGTTTTATACACCGGCCATGCCAATATTTCCCGTGAAAACATCGCCGAGTACCGGAAAAAACTTGTGACTGAAGTCGAGACATTGTTGAACAAAATCTCGGATTGGGGGCGACTAAATATAGTACAGTTCAATCCCCAGAAGACACAATTTTGTGGGTTTACCGCTAAAAAGAACCCCTTTGTCGTATTCCCTCAGTTTCAAGGCACTCCTTGTTGCCTCAGCCAGTATTGGTATTCTCGGCGTCGACATATCAAAGGATGTGCAGTTATGTGATCATCTGGAGGAGAAGGCCGAACTAGCCTCTAGAAAGCTTGGCGTGCTCAGCAGAGCGGGACAGTATTTCGTACCGGCACACCGCCTTCAACTTTACAAGGTGCAGGTTTACAAGGTGCGGCCACACATGGAATACTGTTCCCATCTCTGGGCCGGGGCTCCACAATGCCAGCTCCTTCCATTTGACTGCATCCAGCGCAGAGCGGCTTGAATCTTTGAAGACCGAGTCCTCCCCAATCGGCTCGATACACTGCCGCTGCGAAGAGATGTTGCATCTGCTGCGGGGAGTGCTCTGAGGAATTGTTTGGATTAATTCCAGCCGCAAATTTCAAGAACGAACATCCTGACAAAAACTTTTAATACACACCATTTGGATGCTTGGCAGTCCACCACTGTACGTTTTACTAGGAGTTTTCTTCCTCGTACAACTCCTATGTGGAATTGTTTACCAGCGGCGATTCTTCCGGACCGATACGATTTAGAGACCTTCCAGGTAAGAGCTTACTCCTTTCTAAAAGGCCTGCAACACACCTGCTAATGTATTGCATGCCCTTGCCCTTACCCATATGCCCTTGGTGTTGCAGTTGTTCACGGGTGGCGGTAGTCACTTTCCATCAGGTGAGCCGCATGCTCGTTTGCCCCTTCTATAAAAATAACTATTTATGGTAAAAGGTTTCCAACCACTAAAACCAAAACTATCGTATCAGTCAACCGAATTAATGCACCTCGATCTCGGTAGTTGTAGTACCAAGTTACTCATACAGTAGATATTTTTATTTTACAGCTATACATTATTTCTGACAACTTTTAAGACTGCTATTCCGCACACTATCGTCAATTGCCCTTTTCGACTTTTACGGCTCCCGGGGGATTAAATGGGGTGATAGATTCATTGACGCAGCCGCCACTAATACTAACGGCTCCGTAATATATCCGACGGGCTGACATGATCTAATAATAATCACAAGATCACATCCTAATAGCTAAGAGTTCCGGAATATTTTAATATTATTCCTTTATCGATAAGTTTTACATGTTCAAATGTATTCAACAGTCTTAAGTTACAAGTCCTCAAAATCATTTATGTATCCCATGAGCCTCTCTAAAATAAAAAGAAAAATATATGAATGTATGTTAATACAACTTTTTTACTAACATTTTATACGTGGTAGAGCCATACTGCAGTTATATTAGAAGTATAGTTGTGTAATGATTTCTTATATTTACGCGAACACTACACATTGAAATAATACAAGTTTTTACAGAATTTATCGCGTATATTTAACTTTTTAAATACCCGACGTTTCGAACGCTTTACAGCACTCATGGTCACGGGCGGGACTGAGATGTTCAACGTCCATATGTCATAGTTAACAGCGGTTACCATAGATTAAAATTTTACTTTTGTTCCGATCTATACAGTATGAACTTATGGTATCTTGAAGTCTTGCAGTTGTATGCTTGGGTTGGGATTTAATTTTATTTATTATAGGATCCCAAGCAGATGGTAGCACCCAGCCATCTTCTCTATTGAAATTAAGATGTTTTTTGGTTTCAATAGCCTCGCGAATCATCCTTGGAAGGAATCGGTGTTCTTTAGCGGGGATTTGCATATCAAATCTGATGTAGTGACGGGGGCGATCCTGTACGTGTTCACAGACTGCAGACTTCCCGGAGCGTCGATTCTTCACATCAGCTATATGTTCTTTAACGCGGGTTTTGTTGATCTTTTAGTTTGTCCTATGTAGGAGAGACCACATTCACAATCAAGCTTGTACACTCCTGCATCTTGCAGAGGGACATTACACTTGACTGATGGTAAAAACTGACCAATCTTCTTCAGCGGCTTGAAGTATGTTTTGATGGAAGCGCGCTTCAAGATGTAGCCAATCTTGTCAGTGACTCCTCTAACATATGGCAGTACAGCAGGTACACGCTCGACTGTGGCCGGCTTCACTCGTTCACTGTGACGTAGGCGCGGGACCCGAAGCTTGTTGTCATGCAAAACTTTGCTTTTTTTGCTTTTTGCTTGACATGGTGGAGCTCGGCAGCCAGGTGTTTACTGTCACAGATCCCTCGTGCTCTCTGAAACAAAGATTTACCCACGGTAGCTAACTGTGAAGGATGGTGGTGAGAATCACCGTTTAAATATCTATCTGTATGGGTCTTTTTTCTATACACAGTATGGCTCAAGGTGTTATCAGGATTCCGAATTACTAACACATCTAGAAAAGCTAAGGAATTGTTTGCCTCTAACTCCATTGTGAACTGAATTTTAGAATTTATAGAGTTAAGATGGTCTAAAAATGCAGTTACTTTATCTAAAGGTAGAATTGTGAAAGTGTCGTCTACGTACCGCTTGTAGAATCTTGGATTTATGGGAGAATTAAGCAGGGCTTTCTCCTCAAAGTCTTCTGTGAATATGTCGGTGACAGTGGGAGATACAGGTGAGCCCATCGTGACACCATCTACTTGCTTGTAGAACTCCTCCTTGTTGTTGAATGTTGTGAAGACAAAAACATATTCTAGAGGTCTTTTCCTTACTAATAGAATAGTTTGGTCGTCTTAGATTTTAAAGTTCTTATTATTCAAAGCCTAATTTTCGATATATAATTTAATCTAAAAAATCTTAGGTACACAAATGCTTTACTCAATAACACAAAAACAGAATAGTGTAATAGAACAGTGATTGGCATTCATTTTACATTCAGCTCTTTGAATAATGTATTTGAACAAGTCTGGTATCGATTTATTTGCCCTTGTATCTGATCAATAACATTGGACTGTAATGTTGGATTATACCAAACGAAATTAAGAACGAAAGTAAATGCAAATTACTTGAATCTATTTGGATTATCTAAAAATCAAAAAAGGCTGTGGTAGTTCAGGGGCTGAACGTTCACCATACCATTATGTAAATTTCATATCATACGAGCAACATGTGTTCGATTCCCGCCGGCACCAATAAAAAAGGCTAATTACAAATTTATGTACTGTTTGGCTACGTTCTCAGCGGCAAAACTCTACAAAAAGTAAATGTTATCTTTTTTTTACTAATATAATCCATTCGTGACTATCCCACCTGATGGTTAGTGGTGATACAGCTAAGCAGACTTGGCTTAACAAAAGCCTATCACACTCCCTGCCTTGTCAAAATCAATGTAATCTGATGGAAAGACAAATGCTGGCAAAACAGTCCAAGCCATTTGATTCAAACGCGTGGTATGTGACCACAAAGGTGATAAAACCAGCCGAACGTCTAGCGTTGCGATGATGGATTGGTGAAAGAGGAATTAAGTGATGCGATTGCAGATTATGATATAGCACATGCTCAGCATGTGGAGTAATAATATCCCTTTCGAGAAATTTATGACTGCTAGCTCTGAAATATGCCTGTTGAAGACAGAAAACTAAATACTGATTTCACTTTATAGACATTAGAATCGAAGAGTAAGATAAGCACACCGAATAAAGGAATCACACACAAAAAAGATGTAGTTACGAGTATAACCTAAAATTTATGGTAGTTACTACATATTTTAGGTTCTAGGTATGCCTACCACCGAAATCGACATATATAGGAGAAAAAAATGCTCATTATAAATGCTCACTTATAATCAGCAATAACTAGTAAAGTCACCAATTAAAATAATCTAGTTACTTTGAAAATAATTAAATACTGAGCAATTAACACCCGTGACTCATTCAGAATAAAATTAAATGGACGTAATAAGTACTGCTTAAGAGTCGACGATGCGAGTAAATTGCGTGTATACAGCTAGTAGCCTTTCCCAAGTTTCCGAGCCATTCAACCGACATTTATTTAAAATCAATAAACATAAAAACCCTTTGCCTATTCTTTTCCGCCGCCGCCGAGCTGGCTATAACCAACGACTGGCTATAAATAACGTATGGCTGACATCCGGTCAAAGCACGCACCTTTGCCGTAGGGTTGAATTTTCTAACAAATTCGTTCTTTTCAGCTTTACTGCTCTTGGTCTATGATGTGGCAAAATATATACCTTTTTGGATACAGTGTGGTGATGTTGTGTAGTACGAAAACTGCTTATTCTGCGTAGTGTAACTATATTTTTTGTTCTCTTGAGTGTACGAAGCTTTACTGTGTAATGGCAGCATAAGAAAATATCGTAACCTATATAATATCGATCTACGGAAAAAGCAAGAGAGTTCCCTTAGCTTAAGATAGATGGCGTTAAATTTATAATACCCTAACAGGTAATAACAATTTTCAAGCGTGCGATTGAGTCAAACCATATAACGGAATAAACTTATATTCAGCTATGGAATTTCACCGGCTAATGAAGCGAAGTTAAGGTAGTTTACTATACGCTCAGGAACAATGTAAAAAAAAAGATTGGTTTAGATGACCAATGATGAGTCAAGACAAAAGAAATTTATAATATGTAACATAGTCTATATAAAAATAAAACGAAAACTCATTTCCACGGCAAAGATGTTTCCATATTTCGTTCTTCTTTAACATATTATATAGGTACAATATATAAAATATATGAAAGAATACTATTGTTATATGTATATGAACTTTCTTTAACAATGGTTTAGAAATATAGAGTACCACCCCATTAGTTGGAGTGATGAACTAGTAACACTTGCAGCAAGTCAGAAGGCCAGATGCAGCTGACCGTGTAGTGGCGTTTCTAAGGAGAAGTCTATTTTTACCGGTGGATTTTTGAAGAGCTGTAATGACGATGATGATGATTTTTATACAATTTTCTATTATAATCGACTTAAGAAGATAACTGCTTCTAAGTGATAAGCATCTCCTGATATATCTTTGAAAGGAAAAGGCGCCAGTAAATTTATAGGATGTGGCATTTCATATCAATATTTTTCAGGAGAGTCACTCCCGACAAATGAGATGAAATGCCACTGCTATTGCCACGAATGTAAGTACTGAATCGGTACAAGATGTACCGATTCAGTACTTACGTTTAGTTCTTACCTTCAGTTCTTAGCATTGCTAAGCCACTGCGTCACGGAGTCGTTTATTTTACCGACCCGATTATTGAGAAATTACTGAACCATCAAATTCATATTCCCTTAAATATTCTGTGCATGTTTTGTATGGTGTACAATAAAGAATAAATTTTTAAAAAGAAAGGTGAAAATATTAAGATTCTTTTATACGGTCCACTGCTGAGGAAAGGACTCCCCTCATTTCTGGAAGGATTACTGAGCAATTAGTCCGCCAAGCAGTCCCAGTGGGTATTGGAAAATTTCACCTGTAATTTTCCAATACCCACTGGGACACATACAACAAATAATAACTATATATTGCTTAGTGGTTGGCTCATTATCTGCCTTGCCAGTATGGGTCGGCTCGACCGGGGACCACGCTCTCACAGAATACCAGCGTCAAATAGTACCTTAATGCTGCTATGTTTCGTATGGTGAGTGGAGAGAACCGGAGACCCTTTTTACTGGAAACGAGGCATTCCACCTAAGTTCTAACGGATGACAACGCATCTGCATTTTGATTCGTAATCGAGGATAGAAGTAGATGTCCATCTTGGTCCTCAATTTGACAACGCATCTGTCGTTTTCATTCTTAAGCGATGATAAAAGTAAATGTCTATGGGCCACAGCATCCACGTACCATCAGGTGGACTGTGTGCTCGTTTGTCACACTTATTCTATAAAAAAACATATCTAGGTGTGCTCCTCACCCTTATCCGCAGCTAAAGCAGCAGCATTCCTGCATTGCTGTATTCTGGTCTAAAGGTTAGACAGCTAGTGTAACTATCACAGGATGTGAGACATTCAATCTTAGTCACAATGCATCAGCTGCTTGAAGGTGATCACCTTCAAGATAAACAGATACTGCAATAGCCACATACCACAAGATGATGGAAAGTTCGTTTTTCAATTCAAGTTTATTTAAAAAAGCTATTTGTATGAGAAGTAATTAGAGTGGCAAAGACTTTTATACTTCTTTAACTCTACGTCGCACATAACGTAAGACACTCGGCGGCGTGCTTAATAACGGATACGAAAATAAACTAAAGAGCAATAAAAAAACCTTGCAAAAAAAATCGGCTTGATCACGACAAAATCAGCGAAATATATAATTAGTATATAAATTTATTTGTTTATTAATTGTACTTAATCCAAATCGATTAACAGATGCGAGTAGTCCACTTGCCAAGCTTGACATTTAAGACAAATCCTTTCTGTAACGGTCCAGCAGTGGTTTTTACGTGCTAATGAAGGCAATTACTATCTCGTCTTTGTAGGCATAAATTAGTCTCTGCTCAATCTTTTATAGTAATAGTAATGTGATAGTAAACACGTGTTCCGTCTAATTTACGGATATTCTATGGGTGTATGGTCATTCCCGAACTGGGGTAGGATTGTGAGGAGGATTACGTGATTAAAAAAATAGGGAGATTTGTTACACCGTTGCATTGGCCAAAACTTTACTGCGAACCAATTCCCACTTGAATCACACGAGAACAAAGTATTTATCATTACAGCACTTTACAAGTCGTCTGCTGGCCTCTCCCAAGGAACTATGATGGCATTCCTTGGGCATTGCATTGCATGCATTGTTCAAAAAAGTGGTAAATTAAATTTATAATTTCATTTTTTTTAAAGTAATAATTTCATAATTGTAATTTGATGATAAAGAGAATCTTTTGTAAACCAGGCAGAATTTTTCTGCCGTTTCCGACGACCCCTTATCCTTTAAAAATATTTTCTCAATAATTGATGGAATCTGAGTTACTTTGCGGAAATCCATTGTAATAAAGATATTAATAGTTATTCGTTATAACTCAAATTAAATAAAATGATGTGTCATACCTAGTTTGAAGAGCACCTCCCGCCCTCCCTCAATTGCGTGCACTAATCCCGTCACCACTAATCTTAACACACGAGGCAACTTCAGGTGGTGTAGACTCTTCGGCGGCTGACCGCTAAGTCTTAGAGTCTACATCACCTGAGGATGCCTCGTGTAGAGGCGAAACACGTGTCGTATTATCGTCGATGGTGTGTCTTTCCTGGAATATTGGTGTTGGGAGTAGTGGTGCCGGGAGTAGTAGCGTTGAGAGTATTGGTGCTGGGATTAGTGGTGACGGGATTGGTGCACGCAATTGAGGGAGGGTGGGAGATGCTCTTCAAACTAGGTAAAACACATAACTTTATTTAAGTTGAGAGGATGGTTGCAAAGTAACTATTAATATCTTTATTTTCTCAATAAAAAATATTGAAGGTCACTTATCAGGATAAATACTATGCTATCACTTAAGTTGGAGCTAGCAACGGACATTTACATAATTAAACGAGTAGTTTCGGAGTTCACCGCTGACAAGACACTAAAGATTATTAGAACACCTTGTTCAAATTTTTATATAAAAATATTTTTTTCCACTCAAATTAAACTAGTTCCCCTCTCTCGAGTAGGTTTTTTTTTTTATTATTTTATGAAATTGATGTGACATGCTTGCAGTCTACCTGATGGTAAATGGATACTTTTTTTTGTCTTCCGGTGCTTTTTTTAAGTATACGGGTGACAAACAGATACACTGCCCACTTGAAAGTAATTAAATAATTTAGCCCATAGATAATAATGTCTCTGATCAAAATTTGAAGATTAAAAATGCAGATACGATGACGTTCCTTAGAAGTTAAACGAAATATCTCGTTTTCAGGAAAAAGGTCTCTCTACAAAAAAAAAGGGATTCTCTACACTCACACGGAATAAATTGTAACAGTATAGTGCTTCTCCGAAACAAATCATTTGTGCTACAGCCGTTACACAGATGAAAAGTGGCTCTACCATGGGAATATTTATAAAAATCACAGTCTTTCAAAAGTCCATCGCTAAAAATAGGTCTCCTTCATAGATTGCTTCGTTGAGGAGATATTTAAAATGGTAGCCACTGCTGGCAGGCGGGTTCAGTTTTCAGGAAAGCGTTGCTGCCTACTTCCTGTTTAGTTCACCGCTGTCTACTCTTACGATTCGCATAGAAAAAGCAATAGCTGATATTCTTACATCATTAATTTGCCAGTACCTAAGAGCCATGGTAGCTCAGGGGCTAAACGCTCGCTGTAAGCTTTACAGTACGCGAGCAACCTGGGTTCGATCCCCATAGGCACCAATGAAATTGTTAGTTGCAATTTTAAGTGCTTATTTATCATGCATGTCTGTAAAATAAGAAAAAATATATTTCGAAGATATGTGAAGTTCGCCAACACCCATTGGAGCAGCGCGATGGACACTTCCTTGCCCTAAAACCCTCCCAGAATTTAGAGAACGCCTGTGCCCAGTAGTGGGACGTATATGGGCTGTAACTTCTTTTAAACTTTGAAAGCTACAGTAACCACTTACTACTAAGTAGATTTTTAGCAAGCACTTTTGTCACTTTTAATTCATATAAAAATATCGTTATTAAATTGTGTTCATTTATTAAATCTTGGCAGTTTGAATTACCAACAATTGAAAAACGACCTTATGCCAATGAGAAATAAATACGTTTGTCTTAAACTGAAAGCAGTTTCACCGATGTACAAAAGAACTTGCTGCAGATATAGGTCAACAGGCACTTTGGCGCGGAAAGCAGACTAGCAAACAGACTTCTTATCAAGCAGGCACCTTGATATTTAGCGCTTTGTAAAATATTTTTCTTGTTACTAAAATAACTATAACTTAACGTAGTAGGAGGTTTTTAAAACAGTTTTCTATGAAACATGAGAAAATTAATTGATAAAGATCCATGTTAAAAAGTGTTCGGGGCATTTTTGGGGGATGACTATTCGAGCAGTGGACATGTAAAGGGCTGTAATGATTACAATTATGACACGTAAAGTGTAAATACCATAGCTACCGATGTTATACTTTAGGATAAAGACCGCTTGGGTTAGTGGACTCCTAAGCTATAAGATCTGATTTTGCATCCCAGTCCTATACCCGTCTCGGTTTTAGAACCTTGTATCCCCATCGATTGTCGATTATTGGAGTATATAACCGCCTAATTCCCACTTCAGCTTACTGATCCGTTGCGCTATGGCGAATACCCTGGTTCTTTATCTTCATTAATGCGAATTCTATCACACAGTAACAGCAACAGCAACTTTAGTCCGTGAGGTCTTGCGTGCCCTCGCTATAGCCTCGAAGTGATTTTTCTAAATACGAGCAATTCAATCAGCATTACTAATATGAACTAATAACCAGCCCCAAGTAAACCTTAAATGCTTTTGATATGACTGAAACCGTAGTTGAAAGGCGGATTTGAAGTTAAAACTTTTGAAGTTAGCGGTCCGTATCCTTAAAGTCGAGCTAGTCGAGATATTCGAACGCTCAATAATCCAATTATTTTGCAAATAGTATTGCGTTGCATAAAGACTGGGACCTCCTTTACGCTGAGAACGACTTAAAGGCAAACTATCTTCAATATAATTAAATCAAAACGTAATGCAAAGTTTACACAATGCGCGTTCTCGAAATCGAAATGCTTCAATCGACTGCTTCATTAGTTTAGTGCTCGTAAGCGCGACTGCTAATCATGTGGCCATTTTTGACCCCCTATAACTTCGTAATGAATAAAATAAGAAGCCTGAATTTTTAGTAACCGAGTAGACATTGTATAAACATAGTATATTTCAAATTTCATTTAATTTGAACCGGTAGTTTAAGAATTATAGCTAGTCAAAGTTTCTTAATTTTGTCACTCACTGACTGACCGATCATCAAAACTCTAAGGCACTTCTAGCTGACATAGAAGCTTAAAATTTAGAATACAATTAGATTTTTGTGTATAAATTAAGAAAAAACTAAAATATTTTTTATTTCGGTCCAGTTTTCTAGCTATACTAACTGCATAAACAACTTTGTAATCCCATATAAATATATAGAATTACAAAGTTACATTTGCAGTTAATGAATTCAATCTGATTTAATAAAATATGTATTTTTCTTGAGAGATTTTCATGCGATGGCCAAGTCAATCTATATATTTAAAACATAAAAGATTTTTAACATTGATATGGTCTCTATAAAATGTTGTTGGGTTAGCTAATTACATAATAACTTAAAACAAAAGCACCGTTAAGTAGGAACTGAATAAATTAACCGACTTGGTATTACATGGATCTCACAACTTTTTACGGTAGAAGAACTGAGTTGCGAGAATTGTTTTTTTTTACAAGTTATGTTTTTGAAGGGATTTCTTATATTTACACGAATAGTATACATTGAATAAAATAAATTAAACGCGATAAAATCCACAAAATTAGTTTTAAATAAAACGTAAGTGTGTGTGGTGTAATAAAAAACATTTAACATTTATATTAGTAAACTAGTGTAACATAATAAGTAAAGTTACCTGCGGCCTTGCTGACGGGATGAGTTACTGGGGCAGCAGCAGTCGTAGCCGTGTTTGGAGGATATACTGGATCGCAACACTCCCGCTCGGGAAACTCGCTGCCACCAACCCATGCTGCCGCCAACACCACAACACCCACCACCGGCCACAATCCACCAACTTTATGACACCCACGAAACATTGGCGTAAAACACACAAGCGTTAATTTAACTAAAACGCACAAACACGAAAAAAATAACCCCGCTTGTGTTTCCATTCGAAATGAATTATCCTTCCCTTCCCCGCAACCGTTCGTTTTTTCGACGCCATTCCCATAATCCCTTTTCTCGACCATCGGTTTGATTTCACATTACACTTTCAAAAAGTTACATTTATTTTATTCTACTCACAATGATATGTATTTTTCACCTTTTACACGAACATACGAGTAATTTACTTTTAATAAGCACGGAGCGAAAACTTTTTATAACGTATATTAAAAAATATTTTTATTCAATAACACCTATACCGTTATAAAGAAACTATGGAAAGAAAAAAATATACGCGTCAATTATAGAACTTCCTCGTTTTTTCAACTCAGTTTAAAAAAATAAGAAATAGTGATAAATAATTAATTATATAAGCTGCGGAAAACAGTTCACACGGGGTAGAAGTGAAACCTTATTTATTTTTTATTAATTAAAAATATTATTGATTTATTTTCATTCTTAATTTATTGAAACCGAGATAATAGTGGACACTGTATACTGTATTTTATATCATTCTCTCGCAGGCTAAATCCTTAGGCGTACATTTTTTATTTGTACGTGGTAGAGCCATGCTGCAGTTATATTAAAAGTATAGTTGTAGCACGAATGGGTCGGCTCGACCGGGGAAGGACCACGCTCTCACCGAATACCAGCGTAAAATAGTAGCTTAATGCTGCTGTGTTTCGTATGATGAGTGTAGAGAACCGAAGACCCTTTTTACAAGAAACGAGGCATTCTATCTTAGTCCTCACGGGTGACAACGTCTCTGCATTTTGATTGAAATCGTGGATTACATTTTCATACACATATTATGTAATATCTGTAGCTAATCCCCAATATGGTACTTGGTAATGTTTATGATTTTCCGGTAATATTTTAATTTTATATACTCGTAATTCCAAAACAAAGTATGTTTAAAAGAGCTGGAGAATTCTTTTGTGAGTAGATATGCAGATGTTTTAATATCAATTACTACATTAAAAATTAAATTCAAAGATTTTATGATAAAAATGTAGGCTCAATTCTATCTAACGTAACTTCACTCAAAAAATTTGCAAAAATAACATAACTATTAAACAAATTGTAAAATACGAAAAAAAGCTATTGTAAAATACGAATATTAAACGGTTCTTCATACAGTTAAAAAACGATTATTGTGGCAGTTGCGTAGGCAGCGGGCAACGTAGATAGGGCGTTATTTTATCTACCAACTTTAAATTTAGTCTCGTTTCGTTCCAGTTTCGTAATTATATAAACAAGGCACAAACAGACACCATTAATTTATAAAGGAATAACATTTGTAATTTTTTTTTGGCAGTCTTTATATATTTTTTAGCAATATTTGTATCATTATACATATAAAAGTTTGAAGTCTATCAGTAATGTAAAGCAACATGGATGCAGTGCGCGATTCGGTGTGGTCTGAAATATCGAATTATTACTTTAATCCATTAAAAAGTTATTTGCATGTTATTTGGATATGAATAAACATTTTTAAATTTTTTGTCACTCCGTCTAGTCGGGCATAGCCGAGTGATCCAGGTGTGATCTGGACTTATCCTAAAAATCTTTAGTATTTTATCATTGAAAAGTCTAAATATTATAAGAGATATAAAATACCTTCAACCAAATCTTTTTAAACAATTTAATTTTTTTAAACATTTGCCTACGTCTGCACAGTTTTCCAGATAATAGCAATAAACTATATTTGACGTTGATTTTCGATAATTAAATTTGCCCACAATTACAGATCATAATTATACAATGGGCGATGATTACACGATGGCGAGCGCTTAGTTTATGAGCTACCACGGCTCTGGGTCTAGTGTCAATAAAATTATGACGTACGTAAGTATTAAAATATTATATTATCCGGTCTAGAATAACAATTATCAAAAAAATTCATGACATGTTACAGTATTACATCAACTATAGCAATTTTCTCGAGCTTATTTCCAAAAATAACCAAATCTACATTAAATTCTACATATATATATATATATATATATATATATATATATATATATATATATATATATATATATATATATATATATATATATATAAATATATATCCTCGGAAACGGCTCCAACGATTTTCATAAAATTTAGTGTCCAGGGAGTTTCGGGGATAATAAATCGATCTAGCTAAGATTTATTTTTAGAAAATGTCTTTTTGTCCGTGTTTTTAGGCAATTAAAAACTGCTACAATATAGTTAGAATAAGAAGGTAAATTTTGACAGTTTGGTAATGATTATAAATAGCTTATTGGTATAATGGGCGGTCACAAAATCGTAAAACCCCGGTTCGAGCCCAGACCGACCGACCGACTTTTTTATTTTTTTTTTCAAGTTTCTTTCTTTTTTGAGAAAATATATTTTTTTCGAGCCCTTTTTTTAGTATTTTTTAAAAACACGAAAATTTAAATAAAAATAATTGCACTCATGATTTTTTATTCAAATAACCAGTTCAGTTTTTTCTGTTATGTCGCTAAGATCAAAAAATATTATTTATAATTCATCAGTATGTAATTTGTATCTAAATATAATTTCCAAAACACACGAATTAAAAAAATCGAGCGAAAAATACCGAGCAAAGCTCGGTCAACCGGGTACTATATATATATATATATATATATATATATATATATATATATATATATATATATATATATATATATATATATATATATATATATATATAACATGTTATTAATAGGGTTTCTACCGCAAAAAATCATATCTGAATAATGTTGTTCTTTTTAAACATTTATAACACGGTAAATTTATGTGTAAAGTAGATGTGGTTTATTTAATCATTTTATTTTACGTCACTGATATTATAATATTTTTATATAGTATTATTTCTTACTCCCAGTTTTGAAATCCGGATATAAATGTCTTTAAAATACCGTGAAAGTGATTACACGAATTCAATTACGTTTCCATTGCTCTATTAACTTGGTCTCTCTCGCATATATTTCCTGCCCTTGTATCGCATCGGGTCAAATCGATACCAGCCGACCGTTCGATTAAACAGCGACATTGAAGACAACGCGATTAATACCGGAAGATTTGTTTCAATACATTCGTTCTACACGAAATCGCAGTAAAAATTAAGCTTAAGAAAGTTTATTACTCTATCCTTAAAATATTGGACCATCAATTTTATACCTAGTAACTATAAAAATACATTTCTTGTAAAGAAATTCTATGCGGGTATAAAAAACATGTACTTATATTGTTATTACATATGAGTATATTTTTAAGAAAGGGAGGAAAACTCTTACGAGAGATGGTTTTATTGAAATGATCCTAACAACTAATTATAAAATACTGCGCCCACCGCACAATCTACTAATGAACATAGATAGGCTCATCCCATCGACTTCCCGCATCTCTAGCCAGGTTTTCACTCCATTTAGTGGGGAGGGGGGGTACCTTACTTCCTTTACCGGTACGTAGCTGAAACTCGAGAACCTTTTTATCCAACGATTGTCGTTTCGATTGCTGTATAGTTTGAAACGCTTTTCAAACTATACAGCCGGCCCATTGCCACTTCAGCTTTCTGATCTATTGGGCTATATAGGTAACTCTCCGATATCATAACAAAGTCTACCATGCTGAAAATCTCCGAACATAGCCTCGATAGCTTGAGCAACCTTGAGCTTTATCATATGGCCAGTAGTGAAGCTATTCAAAATTATCCCTATTAATGGTCTAAATAACAAAATTTTATGACATCATACAATACTTGAATTTATTTAATTAGTAAACTATCAATAAAATCAAACATAATTAAAACACGTTCAAAATCTGCTTTTTTTTATTTTTATATTAGTACTGGACTTTGACGACTAAGAGTTAGGTAATTGAAAAACAACTTTAATCCCAGGAATACTAAACTTCGTCTAGGAAATTCTGGAAGAATTTCCGGCGTCGTACAAAAGATCTAACTACATAGTGGGTCAAAAGCACTTCACAGCAAACTCGGACGTCGTTTTTAAGATATCTGTAGCATTTTAAAGCGTGTATAATTGTATAAAAACGGATTTTCTTTTTCAGGTTTAAATTTAAATCATATTATATTGTTTCAAACGATTAACTAAGTAAAGAAAATTGTAAATTATTTTGTGCGAATATGTTACTTATTACAGTCTCATTGTAAACAAATACAGTTACATCCAAATTAATAATTTCTGTATTTCACACACATTGATTACTTGAGCGGAACGCGGTACCTCAGTTTCAGTAAATAGTTTTACTTTAAATTGTATACTTATATTATATTTCAAAAATAATATTTATAATGTATTATAAATATTATTTTTGAAATAAATCTAGTTAGTTAACTAGATTCTTGAACTTGAACTCATTACGACTGCGTGCTATGAGTTTACCTCAACTAATACTTCGAGTAATCAATTGTAAGAATACTCGGTTTATATTTAAAAATAGTAAATCAAGAATAATATTCTTAATATTTAGATTTAAAATTTGAAAAATCTTTAAAATAACATTTATTTTACAATAGTCTAAGTCCTAATTCTTTTTTATTTGTTTAAAAATCTTTATTGCACTTAAAATGTACAATTGGCGAACATAATGTTTTTAGGCTTTCTGTATCAATCAACTTCGAGCTAAGCAGCGAAACTTAAGCAGGTGCCATAAAAACATGAGAATATCTGTACGTGAATATAAATATAACAACACACAGGCTTATAACCATAATATCTGAGACAGAAAAGATGAGAGCTAAAACCCTCAACATCCACAAATATCTAATTTCATTTTATTTACAGCTCTCTACACTACATATATTATAAGCTTAAAGGAGAGACATCAGCATTTTAAGAAGTCCCTTCGCTATTCGGAAAATCTATCTTTTGTAATCCTTTCACAGCCACATTAAGGTATCTTTCCTTTCACTTTCAACTCACTACTCGCGTAAATTTTACTAAAGGTATGTTGGAATTCTTCTATATATTATGTATATGTATATATATATATATACACATATACATATATATATATATATATATATATATATATATATATATATATATATATATATATATATATAAGTTAAATGTTAAGTTAACAGCCTATATACGTCCCACTACTGAGCACAGGCCACCGCTCATTTCTGAGAGGGTTTTAGGGCAAGGAATTGTCCGCCGTGCTGCCACAATGCGCGTTGGCGAACTTCACATGTCTTCGAAATATTTATATATATATATATATATATATATATATATATATATATATATATATATATATATATATATATATATATATATATATATATATAAAACTCTGCAATCAATAGCTAGCGGGATTCCCTATTAATTGCCGCTAAAACAACTAAAATTATAAAATGTAAAACAAAAAAAAACCTAATCACTAGTTAAATTTAACTTTTTTTAATTCGGTTAGAAAATATGGGTATGTTTTATCAAAGCTGACTTTTCTACATATATACCTAGTATTATTATTAATTTATATTACGCTTCTAAATTCTGTAAATTTAATAAATCTCTTTATTTTAAGAAAACTATAAATGTATTCATTATAATAATTTAAATAATAGATACAGCTTTCGCTCGATGGAAGCGAAAAGTTTTTATTATAGCTATAATTCTCTTCATCAAATTCTACTTAGCTCTTAACGAACTGTTTATCTCGACTTTATTACATTTACGACAGCAAATATCTTATAAATACTTAAACTTTCCAATTTCCTCCTACGAAATTCAAGACCACCTCATATTGAAGAACAATTTCCATTTTAAACGCAGCTTGAAATTTTAATAAGTAGCGTTATACTATGTTTTCCTTCCCGCCATTTTACTCCCGCCGTAAATTTCCCGCGCTTTTCTATACTCCGCTTTATTTTAAATTTAATCCGTGCACTATTCAAACTTTCTTTGCGACTATTAAATAAATTATTTTTCTTTTTATACACTTATAACAAACCATGACACCGAAACTATTTTTCTGTCCGTACTCCGCATTTAATTTTTTTTCATTCTATTTTACAATATTGTGCACAAGTGAAAAGCTTATAACATGCTACAGATTATAATAGCTGTAAATGTTACATTTATTTGCGAAATAACAATAAACATTCGACTAATACTATCAGACACGTATTAGGCAATTACGTATTGTAATATACCTTAACGTCTAACCATGTAGGTCATATATTATATGTATCTGTATATGTAACTGCCTTCGTCCAATCCAAAACGCAATCACCACGCAACTGCCACAACAATTAACTACCACAAAATTAAGTTAATAATGTTTATAATTAAATAGAATTTAGGATTTAATCGCTTGGTAAGGTTTACGTTTAAAAAAAAATCGAAAATCACCCGCGCGCGTTTCCACGCGCCATACAGACGTCACCCACAACAAACGCGGTGCTACTAACGTAGTAGACCTGGAAAGGCTTTAGCTGCCCCAACACTCCCCCGCATATCCCTTCATACCCCTTTCAGCCCTTAGCCCCGGCTCCCACTCTAGAATCGTAATGTCAGAAGTTCATAGCTCTTCACAGGGTATAACGAATTTTATAATTAGCATGTTGAAGTTAAATTTAGGGCGAGGAGCATCTGGATTTTCTCGCAGTGAAATTGTGGACCGGAAAAGCGAATGCACAACACAAGCTGACAAGTCGGAAGGTGTCCCAGTACGTATATGCTGCAAGTTAAATTGAGTCTTAAAGTAAATTCCATAACGTCAATTTTAAATTCCTACTATAGGTAGGTGAGTAAAACAAATTGCAGGTGTGTGCATTGAACACAAATGTCCGAATTCGATTACGTTATAATTGTTATATCCAACGCTGTAATAATAGATCTTAGTAAGATGTTGGTAAGGAATAAATTCGAATATCGTTTAGACGTTTTCTGAAAACACTGTTTGCTTTCCACAGTTCATATTAGCTGGTATAAAGCTTATCTATAATGGCATGTAAATTTATGCTTTATACCATTACAGTTTAAGTAGGTTTTTAAACAAGAGCTTTTAACGAGAAAAATCGAAATTTAACACCGAGGGACTGTTATAAATGTCTACGTAGGTTTTGTCAAATGAGTATCATAAGAATTGCATTTTGTTTGACAAAATAAATGCATTTTGTCTTCCAAAAAGACAATGTGTCACAAAGTTACTACCATATATCACGTAATAAATTTAATTTACACTGTACTGTAGTTCTTAGTTCAGTGTTAAATATGAAACATAATATACTCGTATATATAATGCAGCGGTTAAAAAAACTTAAACATCACGCGTTGATCGTGATTTGTGATGACCCTAGTGAGAACACTAGTTCATAGTCATAAAAATACTGTATTGTCATTGATGATTAATACGTCCGCAGAATTTCAGTTAAAAATCTTGTAAATGGTGGACTTCACTTTGTTAAAAATAAAACTCGTTATATTTACTCGTTACACCATTGTATAGTCTAATATCTATTATATAGATAATACTTGTGAAAATAGTGCCCTGGAATCAGCATAAAACTATTAAAAATAAAAGATCTTGTCGTTCGTCAAATTCTTTCTATCCTACTGGAGAAATGTAACTACATTTATCTTATTTTTACTACATTTCATAAGAGGCTATTAAATATATTATTACCTTGTAGTAGCGGTGTAAAATTATCCACTACCCCTTATCATCCCGTGCGTGTCGTGAGAGGCGACGGAGGGAAACTAATCACTAGATGGGCAGTAGGTTCTTCCTAATAATATATGATTAAATATAAAGAACTGCGATTGCCAACTCGCCTGCCAAGTGTGGCAACTATGGCAAATATTCTATCTATGGGAGGGGTCTATGTACAGCAGTGGACTTTAATAGGCTGTAACGGTAACAGTATTAAATCTATAAAGCTTAAAGTTAAAACAAGAATTAACATAAAAAAAATAAGTCATGGCTTATTTGTCCCTTTCCTGCACAACAGGCAATTTTATACGTGGTAGAGCCATGCTGCAGCTATATTAGTAGTATAGTTGTAGCACGAATGGGTCGCCTCGACCGGGGAAGGACCACGCTCTCACAGAATACTAGCGTGAAACGGTAGCTTGATGCTGCTGTATTTCGTATGGTGGGTGTAGAGAACCAGAGACACTTTTAACTGGAAATAAGGCATTCCATCTTAGTCCTCACGGGTGACATCGCATCTGCATTTTGATTCCTAATCGAAGATAAATGTAGATGTCTATGGGCCACAACAACCACTTACCATCAGGTGAACTGTGTGCTCGTTTGTCACCCCATCCTATAAAAAAATTCTGAGACGGTTTTAAGGAAAAGAAATGTCCGCTGTGTCAAGGGCAGTTGTCGCGTTGGCGTACTTCACAGATCTTCGATTTTTTTTCTCAGAAATGTAAGTTTTCTTTCGATATTGTTAAGATAAGGATCAAAATACAGAAGCGATGGCACCCAAGAAGACTAAGATGGAATACCTTGATACCATTAAAGGTAGTCTTCGAATAAAGTAGGGTTACCTCTGAACTTGATGGACTACATCATAAGTAGGCCCTCAAACCCACACACAGCAGGGTATGCTGCTGCCCAGACAGTTCAAAAGATAGGAAATAAAACCTAGCCACTGGGACAAAGGGAAAGGAGATATTTTCGAAAAACATGTAACTTCACTTTTCATTCGCGAGTCGCTACCATTAGGGGAATCAGAGGGTACAGTGGATATAGTATTGCGTTTAATTCGAAAATCCCTATCATTAGGGGATTCAGAGGATAGATTATTTCTTTTAATTCGCGAGTCGCTATCGATAGGGGATACAGAGGATACAGTGGATGTAGTATTGGTGCCTTTGATATAACAATGTTTTGGAATTCCATGTTTGTATAACCCTTGTGTACAGTTACACAAGCTACCAGAATTACACCTTCAACTGTCAATATAGTCCCGGCAGAGGAACCAATGACGTCATTGATCTCATGCGATAACTTCAAGAGAAAACCTCATATATCAACGGCCTCGAGATATAAAGATACAGGATAAAATACCCAGATTGGTGACGGGCAGTAGCATCAAAGGTGCAAGACGTCAGGTTCGTTAATCCGCCTACTAAGCATGACGATTTAATCAAATTCTCTCTACAATGAGAAAAATGTGTACTTTCCCAATAGAGGACTTCTATGCGACGCTAGAAAAAAAGACAGTGTTGAAGAGAACATACGACATCACATATAGAGAAAAAAAGAATGTGCATAAAGAAATACGTTGTGTAAATTACATTCAAAGCGACGTTTTTATGATATAGCAGCATTTTTCCCGCTCAATGGTACTTTAATGTCCATTTTCTTTTATACCATAAGAAATGTATGTCGAAGAGTACAATCCGCCACTTTGCCTGACGTATACAGACTATGAGAAAGCCTTTGATTCCGTCGAAATTTGGGCGTCGCTACAGTCTCTCCAGCGGTGCCAAGTTGACTCTCGCTATATCGAAGTGCTGAAGTGTTTGTACAGTAGGGCTACGATGGCTATCCGAGTACAAAACCAGAGTACGAAACCTATCCAACTGCAGAGAGGTGTAAGACAGGGTGATGTTATTTCTCCGAAACTCTTTATCTAAAGACGTTTTCAAGCTACTGGACTGGAAAGGATACGGTATTAACATCAATGGCGAGTACATCACTCACCTTCGATTTGCCGACGATACAGTCCTTATGGCAGAATCGCTGGAGGACTTAAGCACTATGCTCGATGACCTCAATAGTGCCTCCCAACGGATAGGTCTTAAGATGAACATGGACAAAGCAAAGATCATGTTTACTGTCCATGTCACATCTATGCCAGTAGTTGTTGGGAGCACTATGCTCGAAGTTGTTGACAAGTACTTTTACCTGGGACAAATAGTCCGGCTAGGTAAGTCCAACTTCTACCGAGAGGTCAATCGACGAATTCAACTCGGCTGGGCAGCGTTCGGGAAATTACGACACATCTTCTCATCAGATATACCTCAAAACCTGAAAACTAAGTTATACAACCAGTACGTGTAGCCAGTGATGACATATGGAACTAAGACGTGGTCCATCACTGCTGGCCGTATGAGGACGCTCAAAGTCGCTCAGCGAGCTATGGAGAGGGCTATGCTCGGAGTTTCTCTGCGTGATAAACTTAGAAATGAGGATATCCGCAGTAGAACCAGAGTTACCGACATAGGCCAACGAATTAGTAAGCTGAAGTGGCAACGGGCCGGCCATATAGCTCGAAGAACCGCCAACCGTTGGGGAAAAAAGGTTCTCGAGTGGCAGCCTCGTACCGGATGACGAAGTGTAGGGCCCCCCACTAGATGGAGTGACGACCTGGTTAGACATGCAGGAAGTCAATGGATGCAGGTGGCTCAGGATCGTGCTTTGTGGCATACCTTGGGGGAGGCCTATGTTCGGCAGTGGACTTGTAAAGGGCTTTTTTTTTAACATGGGGAAATGCCTACGCATACCCGCCTCGCGGGGGCAAGGACGGGTTATGTCGGACTCGCACCGACTAAAACCCCATGGTGTTCCACCTTTGTCGCTTATTGGCAGGGCCACGGGAACGCTTTCGCACACATCCGCAGCCCCACCAGCGCCTGCCGCCCCATGGCAGCACCTGCTCGGGAGAGGAATATTCCTCCCCGTTCTCCTTCACAGGTAAGGCGCACCAGAACACATGGGGCGCCTTCCTTCTCGGCCTCAAATTTCATCTGCGCAACGGACGCCCCCGCGTCCAATGCAAGAAGGCCATGGGGCCAGGAAAAACGAGCACTTAGAAGTACTAGCCTTCCCGACCCCAGCGGCGGATCTGGTCTATGGCTCCGCCGCCAACCAAGACTCGGCTGCGGAGGGTAGGGAGAGCGGCGCCTCGCAATACCGACAATCCTCTCCCCCCGCAGCCCCACCACCACCGCATCAACGGTGCGGCCCCGTTTGAGTCGCGGAGGATAGGGCGAGTGGCGCATCGCCATACCAACACTCCTCTTCCTCCGCGACTCCACCTCGGCTGCAGCGGTAGGTGGGGAGGACACACCTCTCACCGCAGTCCACCAACACACATCCGAAGCTGGCTTCCCAAGCCCACTCGGAGTGACCACCTCGGGCCGGCCCTCCACCTCGGACCAGCCATTTGGGTTCCTCTTTGTTCACCGCGGGAGACCAAGCCACGGCTACTAAGCCCCCCCGCCACGACAAGGCGGGAACCCGATCGGGGGGGACTTGTAAAGGGCTGTAATGATGATGACGATGATGAAATGGATGTCGAATTATAGTAAGATTATTTTAAAAGGTTTTTATCTACAAGAAGTCTATCAAAAGCATAAAGCCTCGAACAACTTGTTATGAATAAATAACAATGACTCACGGCACTTAAGTGGTCTAGCATCTCAAAACGTCAGTTGTTTTTTAAAGTTTCAATATTTTTTTAACATCAGCCATTTGGTTATAAGTTACATACTATTGATGCTGGTAATAACTTTTGATATATCGTCATTGATACGTATTTTAATAATAAAATATTGTCACCACTGAGAACTAAAATGGTATGCTTTACAGCCTGTAAATACTACTTATCTTACTATTCAAAATATTTCAGTATGCAACGCTACTGTTTGCTTCTATTATAAGTAGCAGAAATATGAAAGAATTGTCAGAAAAAAAAGAAAGAAGGTGGCATCTCACTGTCCAACGTAACTCTCTCGTCCTCATTTACCCAAAAATCAATATGTGTTATTATAGGCGATAAGATTGAGGACAAACTCGGGTCACAATACTATAGACACGCTTATAAGACGATTACAAACGGGCTCGTAGATCAACAATTCGAGTTTGTAAAATTAGCTTAGATCTAGAATTAAAGCCGGAACGCGATACAAAAGGTACTTTAACTTAGGTTACGCTGCATCTATAATATTATATATTTATCGCTGTAGCAAAAATAGGTCGGCTCGACCGGGCCGGGCTAGGACTACGCTCTTACAGAATACTAATGCGTAAAATAGCAGCTTGATGCTGCTGTGCTTCGTATGGTGAGTGTAGAGAATCGGAGACCCTTTTTACTGAAAACAAGGCATTTCAGCTTAGTCCTCAGGGGTGATAACGCATCTGCATTTTGATTCTTAATCGAGGATTAATGTAGATGTCTATGGGCCACTCCACACTCTTACTATTAGGTCGACCGTGTGCTCATTTGTCACCCTTATTCTATAAAAATAAAAAAGTAACCTCAATCTTGTCGTAACACTTTATTAATCAAGTTTTATTTACTTACTCATTTTTAGACGCTTGTGACAAAGCAAAATTTTACCAATTAAATTCCGTTAAATAAATAACGAAGACCGAGTTGTCCGGAATTTAAAGCTTTTGTTATCAAATCTCGTGCAGCGATTCCAATGGGATCTTAATTTCGTTACAATTCTTGTTTCAATTATAGTATCTATCAAATACAAAATGTTCAGTTGTATCAAGATGAGTTATGTTATTCATGAAATTACATAAGCTAGGTTTATTATGTGAGACAGTAGGGAGCAAGGTTGCGAATTTTTTTATCTATATCTATACTTATAAATTTCATACGTTGAAGCTATATTATGGTTGCAGCACGAATTGGTCGGCTCTACCAGGGCAGGACCACGCTTCCACAGAATATCATCGTAGTAAAATAGCAGCTTGATATTGCAGTGTTTTGTATGGTAATTGTAGAGATCTGGAGACCCTTTTTACTGGAAACGAGGCATTTCATCCTAGTCCTCAGGTGTGACAACTCATCTGCGTTTTGATTCTTAGTCGAGGATAAATGTAGACGTCTTTGGGCCACAGCATCTACTTCCATCAGGTGGCCTGTGTGCTCGTTTGTCACACTTATTCTATAAAAATGTAAAAAATGGAAGTTTAATATTGAAAAAACTGACTTCTTCTAAGTTTGGGGGGTAATTTGCATGCTATTAAGATATAAAAACCTTTTTTTTATCTTTATGTCCGGGCTAATCTTCTCGGTTTGGCTGAACCGATTGTGATGAAACTTTACGAACAGGTAGAGTGCAATGCCAGAAGGGATCTAAGCTATATATTTTTCGAAAAATTTGGAGTTTTGTCTAATGAATGGTCTTTGATTTTCTTATATCTAAATAAGGCCTTAATATTATAATAACGGACCGTCTCTTTGGTCTAGTGGTTGTAGTAGTGCGCCTGCTGGTCATGAGATCCTGGGTTCGAATCCCGGGTCGGGCTAAAAAAATCAACTATTGAGTTTTTCTGTTAAGAAATTCTCAGTACCTGCCCGGAGTCAGGAAGTTGGCGGTGTCTCATCCCCGTGCCTCGGAAAGCACGTAAATCCGTTGGTCCTTCACCTGATTTCTCTCCTGGTCGTGTCCGTTTACCGTCCCATCGGATTACAAGAGTGATGGAATAGAGAGTGCACCTGTGCTTGCGCATACACTTGGGCACTATAATCCTGACCTGCGCCGATGGCTAGCCTCCGTTGAAGCAGGCCGCCATGGCCGAAATTCGGTCTGGAGGACATTATTATAATAATAATGTCGTGAAAAAACGATCCCACCACCGCCACGCCATAGCCACATCAATATACTTTAATAATTGAAAAATATTAAATAAGTTCGAATGTATAACGATAAATTAATAATTTTCTCTTAGAATACGCATTACGCATAGCAATGTTACTCCGCAAAAAATCATTTTATTAGTATATAATAATTTATCTTTGTTTAGATGGGAGCGTATGGATGTATGGATATTGGATAATAAAATCAAAAACACAAAAATAAATAGCCTTAATAATAATAATGCAGTCAGCATTAGAAGATTCGATCTCGCGTACTCCGTTACGAAGATAATCTCTGTGACAAAATTACAAATCATATTGCGTGTGCAATTGAAGGTTATTGTTTCATACATGAAAACACAGAAAATACTAATTTTCAGTACCGTGTAGTGTCAGTGTTAGAATATCCACTAACCCATTCAGTCCCGTGGGTGGCGTAAGAGGTGACAGAGAGAAACTCAATTAGGGAATGCGCAACAGTATCTAGTGAGCCGTGGTAGCTCAGATGGTTAACACTCGCTGTAAATATAACAGAACGCGAGTAACCCGGGTTCGATCCCCGCCGGCACCAATGAAATTGTTAATTGCAATTTAGGTGTTGATTTACCACGTGCTCGGCGGTGAAGGAAAATATCGTTAGGAAACCTGCATGTCTGAGGAATAAGAGAAAAAAATATTTCAAAGACATGTGCAGTTCATCAACACGCATTGGGGCAACGCGGCGGACACTTCCTTGCCCTAAAACCCTCTCAGAAATGAGGGGAGGCCTGTGCCCAGCAGTGGGACGTATATAGGCTGTAACTTTACTTTACTTTACAACAGTTTCTTCCTAATAACAACGCAAAACAATAAAAACTGCAGTTTCCAAACCACCTTCCAATCCCGCCATGGGGCAATGTTATAAAGACCACTAAAAGGCTGTCATGGTAATGGCATATTGAAAGTATAGGGCAGTATGGTTGGCAATCCTACCGGGTGTTCAAAGAGTAAATTTCTTTAATTTCAAATTAGATTTATTAAACCATCAGAAAACAGAGCAATTATATTTTTTATTTCTTTATCCTTTATTGCAACACACATACACGCACGCACACACACACACATACGAACGCGCACACTAATATAAATCTATACAATTAAATAAAATTGTAATGTCTGTTTGTAGTATCAAAATAGCAGCTTTTTACTAAATGCATATAAAATGTATATACGGCACTTATAACAAAAAACAATTTTTTTATAATTTGTCCGCCTTTCCGTCTGTTAGTCCGTCTGTCTTTCTATCAGTCTGTCTGTCTATCTGTCTGTTTGCTCCGGCTAATCTCCGAAATCACTGGACCGATTTTGACGGGACTTTCACTGGCAGAAAATTGATGTAATAAGTAAAAACTTACGTTACTTTTATTTTAGAAAAAGAACTAGAGTTCCGTGCAATAAAATTAAAACACATGAAATCCCATCATCATTATATTCGCGCGGATGAAGTCGCGGGGAACAGCTAGCAATTTGTGGAACAATGTTTATTTGTACATTATAACAACGTATATTACCTACACAGCATGTTAGGTTTTATTAAATTCATTTTAATAAAATACCCACTAATCTTTTCTAGTTTTACTCTTTGAATTATCTCTGTTTTATTCGTTATTTTTTTTTTCAAATTTGCAGGAATTGTATTTAGGTTCCATCGTTGTCCTTTTATTGTTCTTTAAATTTTAAGTTTAACAATTAGAACATGAATTATCTAGTCAATCTCGTGTTTATTATTTGGCCATACCTTCTATCATAATTATATGTATTGCGTTGTGATTATGTGACGAGATAAATATTTTCTTTCTTAAGGGCTGGCTTTCTTAATTGCCTTAAATTTTATAGTCCGAGAATTCAGTTTTTGTAGAAACCTGACTAAAACTGCAACGTATTGATGAACAATCATAGAACATATTATAGGAGATATACATCCCCTTTTTCATAAGCCCGTAAAAACCAACTACTGCTCATTGGCCACTCCCATTGTAGAGAGGATTTGCCTTCATTTTCCACGCTATGTAGTATCATACACACACATACACACATAGCTCATGCTATGTAGTACATTGTGAAGGTAAGTATTACCTCACTCCCCGCAATTGTCGATGAATTTTAGAAAAAAACCATTGAGTTACATGTACTTCGTACTAGAGAAGCTATTCCAAACAAAAATTGTGCGCTACTCTGTCTTCGCGCATGCGCGGGAGACAATAGCGTCGCGCATAAGCAGTTGATATTAGCACGCATTGCACCTGCGTGGGCAGGTTTTGTCAGCATAGATTATACGTAGCTAGAATGATCAGTATGTAAAAATATTTAAATGGCATTGTCAATTATATCGAATACAATTTTTTTAATTGTCCTTTATTACTATAATTACTGAGGCATTATTTTCTGTATCTGTACAATTTTTATTTTGAACACAATAACTCAATTATAATGACACTGTGTAACAATTAACCTCACCTCAGTCCCAAGTAGCGACATATTGGAGCAAAAGATACTAGCCCTCGTTCTGAGACACGGACTGTATAGTCAGAAAATCATGTACGAATTCACCATTTCACTACTGTAGGGAATCACTACACCAAGCACGAGCATTTTCTTAAACTTACATCTCATGTTTAATAAAAATAAAAAAACGTCATTAACATGTTAATAGCGTTAATACTTTTCTTCAAAAACCTGGATTTTAGAATTTTCAGATTCCTGATCTACTTTAACAACCTGCAATTAAAAAGTTAAAAATACTTTTTATTTCTATATGACCCAGACAATTGACCTGTCGGCGCCTGAACGAGGCTGACTTCGATCCACTATTATTCGGTCTTTAGAATATTAAAACCTTATGCATATTAAGGTGTCTCGATACAATCTACTATGGTAGTAATAAATAATATTACAGTGTACGTATATTATACAGATTTAAATTGTAAAAAATATTTTACATGATTGTATGTACTGAATAAATAAAACAAATATTGCAACACGCTATCAATCTTTAATAACTTTTCTGGTAAAATTATTAAAACATGTTTTATATAATATACTCATGGATAAATTAAGAGCAACGTTAAAAAAGGTGTGTATAAAACGAAATGTCAAGGATATATCTGACAATTAAGTTTATTAATTTGTATTTTGCTTATTATTCCTTAATTTAAATTGCAAGCGTTAATAAAACAAACGAAAATGACAAACACAACAAACAAAAATAACCAGTTCAAGAAAAAAAAAAATTTTACAAAATGAAATATTTCTGTACTTACTACACATGTTATTTATTTTAATCATAAATGGAAAGGTGCGTATAGTGGTATAACGTCGACTATAATCAGTATTTAGTCTAGCTCTTAGAAATAGTTAGGAGTATCTTTTTTTTAATTTATTATAAGCACAATTTTGATATATTATCCATTACAATGCTAACATGTAAATCTCTACGGGTTTCTACGGTATCTACGCTAGAGAGTTGTCTTACATAAACAAAGATGTATTAAAATTAAATCACATAAATCTAACAGAAGTACCTACTACAATAAGTAAGGTTGATTTAACAAATACGATTTAAGTTTACTTTTTGATTTACCGTATGTTTTTTGTAATTCTATTGGCAATTCAATAATAAAAGTAGGTACAAGGTGGGCGGACTTTCTTGCTCCATATAAATGTTTAATTTTCGGAATTACATACATGTTTGATTTATAAGCTATATTTCGAAGATCTACAAGTCATTTTGTAAGAACTAGATATTCTGAATTATTAACTTCCGTCAGTGCCTTAAATTGAACTTTATCGATTGCAATATTTATCTAATCAAGTTATCATTAAAATCTTGAGAGGTTTCATTCCATTCTTCCTGTAATGCATTTTTATGAGTAAAATCTCTCAAATAAGCGGGGGCAGGATTTCTTTTAATAATTCGGCTTCCAAGCTTATTTCGTACATGCTATATGAGATATAAGTCTGGAAAACGTAAAATCGAGACCGGTGACCGGAACGAAAAGACCTGATCCGTACATCCCATTCCCTTTCTAAATCCCGCTTGTACATCCCATATTTTCTCGTCTGTTTCATTCACAACCCTTTCAATCAACACATTCGCATACAATTTACCGACGACGCTAAGAAGGCTTATACCACGGTAATTTATGCAGTCCTGCCGTGACCCTTTTCCCTTATACAATGGCACGATTACGGCTTTGCACCAGTCTCCCGGCACTTGCCCATTTCGCCAGCACAGATTGAAAAGGCAGTACAGCTGACTAGCCACCAGGCCCTGTCCAGCCCTCAGCATCTCGACGGTAATCCTGTCATACCCTGCAGCCTTACCTAATCTCATATTTTTCAACGCTTTCACTATTTCATCCATGCTTATCTCATTTTCATCAACATTTATATTCGTTTCCATGGAAGGTGGCAGATGCTGTACCTGCACTTCCTCTCTTTCAAACAAACTTTCAAAATACTCTTTCCATCTCTTTAACACACATTCTTCTCCTTTTATAATGCTCCCATCTTGACTCCTGATTGTACTCAGCTCCGAGGTAGAAGTTTTTCCTCTGACTGTTTTGATGGTTTTCCAGAAAAACTTAATGTTTGACTGGAAATCTTCAGTGAGCCTCCTATCGAAATCATCTTTTCGTTCTTCTTTCTTTCTAGACACAGTTTCTTTCGCTGCTGTTTTCAATCTTTTATACTTCGTTCTTGCTTCCTTTATCTCGTCATCCGTTGCCTTTTGAACTTTTTGGTTAGCTTTTGTTGCTAACCAATCCAACCACGCTTTCTTCTTTTCTTGCACAACCCTTTGTACATCTTTATCCATCCACACGTTATCATTCTTTCTCCCTTTCCTTCTTTTAGCTACCCCGCATACCTCAATCGCAACATTTACAACCCCTTTCTTAAATGTCTCCCACAAATCTTCAATCCTTCCTGTCTCTTCTATCCCTTTAAAACACTCTTTCAGTTTCTCTACAAACTCGTCTTTCTTTTCTTGTAGATTTTCCACTTTTACTCTGTCCAAAACACTCGTAGGCTCGGCCCCTCGGTGTCGCCACCGTATAAAGAGGCCACGCATTCGGGCTATGACCAGGAAGTGGTCTGTGTCGAGGCCTACACCGCGGTATGCCCGAGTGTCTAGCACTTTCTTCTTCAGTCTTTCATCCACAATTACAAAATCAATCATACTTCTAGACTCACCCTCATCTCTTGTATACAAATGGATCTTTTTGTGGTCAAACATTGTGTTGGCCACGCACAGATTCCATTCCAAGCATACTTCAAGCAGGCTTCTCCCATTGTCATTCACTCTCTCGCCCCCAAACATACCCAGAACTCCTTCATACCCATCACGCTTTACTCCAACCCATCCATTAAAGTCCCCTAACATCACGATCCGTTCATTTTCTCCGCATTTATTCAAGACCTCTCTCATGCTATCTCAAAATTCCTCTCTCTCTTGTTGTGATTTTAGTGACCCACCTCCACGCAGATCCGTCGGTGCATAGACCCCAAGGATAAACAAGCGGGTGAGTCCAACTTTTAACCTAATCCAGAGGAGTCTTGGGCTTACACATTCATGCTCCATCACACATTCAACCATTCGAGATGAAAGAATCACACCAACTCCCTGACATCCTCGGCTGGTTTGGGGGACTCCCGACCAGTATGCCGTGTAGGGGCCATGAACCGTGGTGTCACATCCTTTCCTCTTGGTTTCGTTCACGCACAGAATATCAATGCAACGTTCATCCATCATCTGACACACTCCATCTACCTTTCCATCCATCCCTCCTCTTACATTCAACGTAGCGAAGCGGCTCTCCGTGGGCCGCTTTTCGCCCCCGCGAGAAACGAGACGTGATGGGTGGCGAACCACATCGCCGCCATTTTGGTTAATTTTTTGAAAAACCATTGCGTTCCCACGAATAGCGAAGGAAAGGTTTGTCCCCCCCAGCAGAGCCCCGCATGCCAGGGTAAGGCTAGCCTAATTCTGGGGTCGCCCGGTCCCAGGGCAGTGTGGCACGCTAACGACTAGGCTCGCCCCTAGCCATGCATCCATCCGCACGGCCGACGTTGGATTGGCGGAGGGTAGGAATAGGAAAACGGGAAGGATAGGTGGTGTGAAAAGGAAGAGTAAGGTAAGTTAGGGTAGGAAATAGGAAATGTAGGATATTACCGTCCATAAGACAAGGGATAGGACTGTAATAGCTAGGGTAGCCGGGGTCGCATACCCGTATACCATACCACAACTACCGGACAGGTAAATTGGGATGAGTATCCCTCGACTATTCTTCTATATACCTCGCAAGAAAACCATTCAACCAACCATAACAGCCCTTCACAAGTCCATTGCTGGACATAGATCTACCAAAAGAATACCACAACGCATCATCCTAAGGCACATGCATCCATCGATTTCCTGTATCTCTTGCCAGGTCGTCACTCTCTCTAGTGGTATCACTCGACATTTCGTTTACCGGTACGAGGCTGCTACACAAGAACCTTTCTTCCCCATAGAGTGGTCAGTTCTTCCAGCTATATGGCCGGCCCATTGCCAATTAAGCTTACTTTACTGATCCGCTGAGCTTTGTCGTTTACACTGCGTATTACAAGATTTGCTAATTTCTTTCAAAATGTTATAAAAATATATAACTTTTATACAATGACGAACTTCACATGTCTTCGAAATATTTTTTCTTATTCCTCAGACATGCAGGTTTCCTCACGATGTTTTCCTTCACCGCCGAGCACGTGGTAAATCAGCTCTTAAAATTGCAATTAACAATTTCATTGGCGCCGGCGGGGATCGAACCCGGGTTACTCGCGTTCTGTTATATTTGCAGCGAGCGTTAACCACTGAGCTACTACGGCTCTATACCTTGTTTACTTATAACATTTTAAATGTTTGTAATCTCTGTAAAGGAACTACTAAGTAATCGGAATATTATTTTTAAAAAAAATATTAATTCGACTTTTATAATCACAAAAATCATTTAAAATTTTGACAACTTCTTTATTTTTTAACAATATGATTAATAATTTAAATATATGAAAAATGTGCAAATTTTTTCTTATATTAATCATTTATTCTCTGCTTAATATTATTACTACTGAAAACGCTACTTCTTCTATATACCTCGCAAGAAAACCATTCAACCAACCATAACAGCCCTTCACAAGTCCATTGCTGGACATAGATCTCCCAAAAGAATACCACAACGCATCATCCTAAGGCACATGCATCCATCGATTTCCTGTATCTCTTGCCAGGTCGTCACTCTCTCTAGTGGTATCACTCAACATTTCGTTTACCGGTACGAGGCTGCTACACAAGAACCTTTCTTCCCCATAGAGTGGTCAGTTCTTCCAGCTATATGGCCGGCCCATTGCCAATTAAGCTTACTTTACTGATCCGCTGAGCTTTGTCGTTTACACTGCGTATTACAAGATTTGCTAATTTCTTTCAAAATGTTATAAAAATATATAACTTTTATACAATACATCCACATGTCAGTTATAGTATTATATGCTATAAATACAGCGTGAGTAGTTAAAGGAAATGTAATAAAATTAATATTATAAGGTCACCGACAGACGTCACATGACCACAAATGGGTGGCTGACACGCATATGGCGAGCAACGTAATGGCTTTTTCAGAATAGAGGTGCTGGTTATATAGCTTTCAACCAGCTAACCATTTGTAGTAGAGTTTATGTATGAATATAAGTTTATTATTTGCTTAAGTAGGAATCGAACAAAATAGTTTAAAGTATTCCTTTTGATTGAAGATCTTATAGTCAATGCTACAATAAATGAAGAAAATCAAGTTCCCATCATCTACGCGTGCTCACGGATTTATTACACTTCGCAAGTGCAATAAAATACATTTCAATTGTTATAATAATTAATATTATTTTAAAACAAGATCCAATAGGGTATTTTATACCCAGTAAAATGATATCGAAAAATATATATTTATGATATATTTCGTAAAAAGTAAACGATAAATAATGATTTCTGTTTATAAAATTGCATTATAAATTTTATATTTTAATTTTAAGAATATTTTTTTCGTCTGTGCCTCAGATCTGCAAAACGCTTTCCGTCATATTAGATCACGTCGTGACGTTACTGATCCAGCCTAAGGGTATTAGCACAGTATATAAATCCATAATATGTCTTTATTATACTGAGGTATTAGTGTCAGTGTCACTGATTAGGAGAACTGGCTAACGTGTTGTGTTATTTCGAAATTTTTCAAGTTATCATTACGATTGTTTAGTTTTATTACGAATTTTATTGAAAATGCATCATGGAAGCCGAATTCGCAAATGCCAAAAGTACTATCTACCAAAGTTAAATAAATTGATGGTGGCAAATTTTTTTGCATGCAATCCCTATTTTTGTTGTGCTCAGTTGAGGAATGTTAGAACATCAAAGTAAGTACCTATTACAAGCTTTTGTATAATAATAATATCCTCCAGACTGAATTTCGGCCATGGCGGCCTGCCTCAACGGAGGCTAGCCAACGGCGCAGGACAGGATTATAGCGCCCAAGTGTATGCGCAAGCACAGGTGCACTCTATATTCCCTCACTCTCATAATCCGATGGAACGGTAAACCGACACGAACGGAGAGAGATCAGGCGCAGGACCAACGGCTTTACGTGCTTTCCGAGGCACGGGGCTAAGACACCGCCACTTTTTTTTTTTTTTTGACTTTTTGACTTTTGACACAATTTGACTTACGATACCCTTCTCCTCATGATATTTTATTTTGTATAAACGATAGTTAAATATAGGTCATACTTACATCAAAAAGATCTTCACAGAAGAATTGTCTGGTTTATGTAGACAATGTATTCGGGCATCTTCTTACCAGTTTTAACCAAGTGTTTCTTATACTTGGCACTTGAACCCATAACTTTCCCGGCGTTCTTAAGCTCGTATTTTTGGTCTGCACCCATATGTATTGAAAACCGAAAGGTCTTCAATACATATGGGTGCAGAATAGTAGTATCCTAGTAAAAAAGAATAGTGATGAAAAAAAGATTTACAACATTAGGTCGGAGAAGGATTTAAAAAGTTCGATGAATGTAAATAAACACGCGTACTATAACGCGGCGAGTAAACACGAAGTAATTTCGAACAGCAAAAGGCGATCATACGGATATATTCTCCGGTAATTTTAATTTTAAAAGATATTATGATATAATGGCTCTAAATAATGATCAATCCCAAAATATATGGAATACCCACATATTACATCTGAACATAAGATCTCTTCGGAAAAACTTTAACGAGTTATTAATACTACTTGATAAAAATATATATAATATAGATATATTAATATTAAGCGAAATAAATATTAAGAAGGAAAAACTTCCCTTGTACCAAATAGTAGGATATAATACATTTATATATACTAGAGAAACGAGAAGAGGAGGAGGAATATTAATGTACGCTAAGAATGGATTGAATTTTGAAGCTGAAATGGTAAACACAGAAGCAGTGGAAACACTTCATGGTCAAATGAAGCATGGGAAACTATAACACATGCAATTGCGATATATAGACCACCTGCCAATAATAAACTGACATTTATCCAGCAATTAGAGACACTAGTGAAATCTGTACCAGCAACTGACAATGTTATAGTGATTGGCGACACCAATATAAACATATTAAATAACACGGTTAATCCTATTGTAACAAGGTACAAAAACGCCCTGTGTGAATGCGGTCTGCTGTGTGTAATACCAAGCAAAGAGATAACGCGCGAAGCGATCGCGGAGGGCTGCTCGAGGCATCGTGCTTGGATCATATCTGGTTGAAGTCGCGGGGAACAGCTAGCAATTTGTGGAACAATGTTTATTTGTACATTATAACAACGTTTATTATGTCCACAGCATGTTAGGTTTTATTAAATTCATTTTAACAAAATACCCACTAATCTTTTCTAGTTTTACTCTTTGAGTTATCTCTGTTTTATTCGTTATTATTTTTTTTTCAAATTTGCAGGAATTCTATTTAGGTTCCATCGTTGTCCTTTTATTGTTCTTTAAATTTTAAGTTTAACAATTAGAACATGAATTATCTAGTTAGTCTCGTGTTTATTATTTTGCCATACCTTCTATCATAATTATATGTAGAATATTGCGTTGTGATTATGTGACGAGATAAATGTTTTCTTTCTTAAGGGCTGGCTTTCTTAATTGCCTTAAATTTTATAGTCCGAGAATTCAGTTTTTGCAGAAACCTGACTAAAACTGCAACGTATTGATGAACAATCATAGAAAATATTGTAGGAGATATACATCCCCTTTTTCATAAGCCCGTAAAAACCAACTACTGCTCATTGGTCACTCCCATTGTAGAGAGGATTTGCCTTCATTTTTCATTTCACACCTTCTCAATGTACTACAGTGTGAAACTACAATGTACTACACATTGTGAAGGTAAGTATTACCTCACTCCCCGCAATTGTCGATGAATTTTAGAAAAAAACCATTGAGTTACATTTACTTCGTACTAGAGAAGCTATTCCAAACAAAAATTGTGCGCTACTCTGCCTTCGCGCATGCGCGGGAGACAATAGAGTCGCGCATAAGCAGTTGATATTAGCACGCATTGCACCTGCGTGGACAGGTTTTGTCAGCATAGATTATACGTAGCTAGAATAGTTATATGTATAGTCTTTAGAATATTAAAACCTTATGCATAATAAGGTGTCTCGATACAATCTACCATGGTAGTAATAAATAATATTACAGTGTACGTATATTATACAGATTTAAATTGTAAAAAATATTTTACATGATTGTATGTACTGAATAAATAAAACAAATATTGCAACACGCTATCAATCTTTAATAACTTTTCTGGTAAAATTATTAAAACATGTTTTATATAATATACTCATGGATAAATTTAGAGAAACGTTAAAAAAAAGTGTGTATAAAACGAAATGTCAAGGATATATCTGACAATTAAGTTTATTAATTTGTATTTTGCTTATTATTCCTTAATTTAAATTGCAAACATCAACAACATCTACTTTGCAATATTTATCTAATCAAGTTATTAATAAAATCTTGAGAGGTTGCATTCCATTCTTCCTGTAATGCATTTTTACGAGTAAAATCTCTCAAATAAGCGGGGGCAGGATTTCTTTTAATAATTAGGCTTCCAAGCTTATTTCGTACATGCTATATGAGATATAAGTCTGGAAAACGTAAAATCGAGACCGGTGACCGGAACTAATGTCTAAGGTACAATATATCACTATACATATCCTGTATGAGACAGAAGCCTATCACAAAGAATAAAGTATTAAAAGTGAGGGTAGAAAACCAATAAACGTTAGTAAGGTTTTACTGAGAGATCCTTGGTGCTATGAATCTGTAATTTGGCGTAGTTATAGATATTAGTTACGCCGTGAAATAAAATTTTAAAAAACATTTTTATTTTTGGTACTTTCCATACAGGTAAAGTATAACATTTTTTCCTATCTATTCCATCGTGTTGGGTATCGCTGGATAGGTTTTTTAATGACATATGGGACAACATTTTTTCGATTCAAAGGTCCGTTTGGGAAATGTTTACTATTTTTCAATAGAGTCATATGTCTCCCTCCTCTACAAACTAAACCGCTGTCTATGGAAATGTGCAAAGTATACGAGTACACGATAGTAGTATAAATAATAAGTGAAAAGGAAAACTATCACATCTAAGTAGAATTAACAAGTTAACGAGTAATAATCGACCAGCTTGTAACACTTGGATTAGTAAAAATTTCGTACAATTCCATAGAAAAAGCCCGAAAAACAATCATATAGCCTCATACAGTATCATTCGTGGTTTACGCGGGTGACCCTCAGGATAGTTTAGGGCAGTAGTAGTTTAAGGGAGGGTTCGTTGCAGTATAATTCAAAATTAAGCACGTAGTACCACGTCAACATTATCGTTAACTTATTAACATACATTGTTCAAAGTAAAAAGTAAAGTTACAGCCTACATACGTCCCACTGCTGGGCTCAGGCCTCCCCTCATTTCTGAGAGAGTTTAGGGCAAGGAAGTGTCTGCCGCGCTGCCCAAATGCGAGATGACGAACTTCACATGTCTTCGAAATATTTTTTTTCTTATTCCTCAGACATGCAGGTTTCCTCACGATGTTTTCCTACACCGCCGAGCACGTGGTAAATCAGCTCTTAAAATTGCAATTAACAATTTCATTGGCGCCGGCGGGGATCGAACCCGGGTTACTCGCGTTCTGTTGTATTTACAGCGAGCGTTAACCACTGAGCAACTACGGCTCTATACCTTGTTTACTTATAACATTTTAAATGTTTGTAATCTCTGTAAAGAAACCACTAAGTAATCAGAATATTATTTTAAAAAAATATATCAATTCGACTTTTATAATCACAAAAATCATTTAAAATTTTGACAACTCCTTTATTTTTTAACAATATGATTAATAATTTAAATATATGAAAAATGTGTAAATTTTTTCTTATATTTATCATTTATTCTCTGCTTAATATTATTACTACTGAAAACGCTACTTCTTCTATATACCTCGCAAGAAAACCATTCAACCAACCGTAACAGCCCTTCACAAGTCCATTGCTGGACATAGATCTCCCAAAAAAATGCCACAACGCATCATCCTAAGGCACATGCATCCATCGATTTCCTGTATCTCTTGCCAGGTTGTCACTCTCTCTAGTGGTATCACTCGACATTTCGTTTACCGGTACGAGGCTGCTACACAAGAACCTTTCTTCCCCATAGAGTGGTCAGTTCTTCCAGCTATATGGCCGGCCCATTGCCAATTAAGCTTACTTTACTGATCCGCTGAGCTTTGTCGTTTACACTGCGTATTACAAGATTTGCTAATTTCTTTCAAAATGTTATAAAAATATATAACTTTTATACAATACATCCACATGTCAGTTATAGTATTATATGCTATAAATACAGCGTGAGTAGTTAAAAGAAATCTAATAAAATTAATATTATAAGGTCACCGACAGACGTCACATGACCACAAATGGGTGGCTGACACGCATATGGCGAGTAACGTAATGGCTTTTTCAGAATAGAGGTGCTGGTTATATAGCTTTCAACCAGCTAACCATTTGTAGTAGAGTTTATGTATGAATATAAGTTTATTATTTGCTTAAGTAGGAATCGAACAAAATAGTTTAAAGTATTCCTTTTGATTGAAGATCTTATAGTCAATGCTACAATAAATGAAGAAAATCAAGTTCCCATCATCTACGCGTGCTCACGGATTTATTACACTTCGCAAGTGCAATAAAATACATTTCAATTGTTATAATAATTAATATTATTTTAAAACAAGATCCAATAGGGTATTTTATACCCAGTAAAATGAAATCAAAAAATATATATTTATGATAGATTTCGTAAAAAGTAAACGATAAATAATGATTTCTGTTTATAAAATTGCATTATAAATTTTATATTTTAATTTTAAGAATATTTTTTTCGTCTGTGCCTCAGATCTGCAAAACGCTTTCCGTCATATTAGATCACGTCGTGACGTTACTGATCCAGCCTAAGGGTATTAGCACAGTATATAAATCCATAATATGTCTTTATTATACTGTGGTATTAGTGTCAGTGTTACTGATTAGGAGAACTGGCTAACGTGTTGTGTTATTTCGAAATTTTTCAAGTTATCATTACGATTGTTTAGTTTTATTACGAATTTTATTGAAAATGCATCATGGAAGCCGAATTCGCAAATGCCAAAAGTACTATCTACCAAAGTTAAATAAATTGATGGTGGCAAATTTTTTTGCACGCAATCCCTATTTTTGTTGTGCTCAGTTGAGGAATGTTAGAACATCAAAGTAAGTACCTATTACAAGCTTTTGTATAATAATAATATCCTCCAGACTGAATTTCGACCACGGCGGCCTGCCTCAACGGAGGCTACCCAACGGCGCAGGACTGGATTAAAGTGCCCAAGTGTATGCGCAAGCACAGGTGCACTCTCTATTCCCTCACTCTCATAATCCGATGGGACGGTAAACTTACACGACCGGAGAGAGATCAGGCGCAGGACCAACGGCTTTACGTGCTTTCCGAGGCACGGGGCTGAGACACCGCCAAGTTCCTGACTCCGGGCAGCTACTGGGAATTTCTGGACAGAAAAACTCAATAATTAATTTTTGTCCCGACCCGGGATTCGAACCCAGGACCTCATGATCAGTAGTCGCACTGCTACAACCGCTAGAACTTTTGTTTATACAATAACACAGTACCAGGTCAGAGTGTATTTTGATACAACATAGTTAAGTTTATCTATAATTACAATCATTAGCAATCATTAGTTATAATATCTAAGTTAAAGTAATTTATTAGAAAATTTGACTTACGATACCCTTCAGCTCATGATAGGTATTTTATTTTGTATAAACTATGGTTAAATATAAGTCATACTTACATCAAAAGGATCCACAGAGGAATTTTTTGGTTTATGTAGACAATGTATTCGGGTATCTTCTTGCTAGTTTTAACCAAGTATTTCTTATATTTAAATACTTGGCACTTGAATCCATAATTTTCCCGGCGTTCTTAAGCTCGTGTTTTTGCATTCAGGCACAATACAAGAGATTTAGATGATAACTCTTTAGATGATGATAACTGATTTAGATGATAGTTAAAAGTATCTTATTCCTTTGCAAAATCGGCAAAATCAAAGACAGTGACGTCGCGAGTTGAACAGCATGGCGGCTAGCGTTTTCACGCGAAAATTTAGTACGATAGATTAAAAGTTATTTTTATGGCACTATTCGGTTTTAAAAAATTATATAAAAATTATAGTGGTTCATTATCACTCTAGGATTCACTTAAAACAATTTTTGAAAATGGGAGTAATACCCTATTGCTATATTTTCGTGTAAGTTTGGTGAGTCTAGCGTTGTCAGGCATCCGGATAAAGCCGGACACAGTCAGGCTTTTTGGTTGCGTGTCCGGCCAAATTGAATTGTGTCCGGCCCGTCCGGATTTTGTTAGGATTTTTCTCTCTCTATTATTGCAATTATTGAAATTATTATTGTAATGAATATTTAATGATTAAGAATTAAGAAGACTGATTTATTCAATGTTATTGTTATTTCTTTATAATTTAGTGGTAAAAGATGGAAAGCATTGTCTTACTTGAAAAAAATCGTCATGTTACATACTATGACTAAAAAATTAAGAGTGTCCGGTTGTCTACCAAAATGTCCAGCTAAGCTCGCTGGTCTGTCCGGCTTTTCGGTTTTAAGACCTTGCAACCCTAGGTGAGTCCAGCTTTAATAATTGTTGTGATGATAATCTCTCAGTAAAATTTTTATGTGAATTTTGAACGCGTGAATCATATTCATCGTGAAGAGCGAGATTTAAGTGAACCCTCATTGCTAGAAAAACATACGTGGCCAAAGGTAAATATTCCTGTTTTGAAGGCTATAACACAAACGCTGCAGCTTTTCTTCTCACAGTATGCATCAAATTTAGGAACTGTGCGCATGAATTAGTTATATTTTAGATGAAATCTAATTAGCAAAGTATAAAATAGACTCCCTCCAATATCTTATTAATCATTTTCTTACCAAAAAAGTAAAGATCATGTTATGTTATTAACCTACATATTCTTCTTACAATGGGAGGGAGCCTGTTAAGAATCCACAACTTTAAGGCAAGATGGTAGATTCTGACTGACCTTCCACTATATGTGTATAGTATACAGAATGTCCAACATCTCATATCATCCGACAAATCAAAAGATAAGCAGCAGCATCTTCCTGATATTGACTAAAAATACAAAACAACGGTTGCAATCACGCTTGCCAAGTGTGATTGCAACCGTTAAGTAACCAAGTAACCAAGTGAGATATACAACCTATGGTGCAGGCCAATGTTCAGCAGTAGACTTTAATAGACTTTAACGTTCAACGATCAGTAGCGTCTGATAACATTGGAGTACAAACAATCGTGTTAACTCGGCGTGGAAGATCATCTCTGATCTCTAGGGATGTGGTTATTTGTAAGTTGTACAAAGGGAAAGGAGATATCTCCGAATGCAATTCTTACCGAGGCATATAACTTTTCTTTTCATGACGAGCTACCAGAATAACATCTTCAACTGTTAATGTAGTTTCCGTCCTGGCAGAGGAACCAATGACGTCATTGATCTCATATGATAACTTCAAGAGAAAACCTCATGTATCAACAGCCTGGAGATGGGAAGATACAGGATGAAATACCCAGATTGTTGACGGAGAGCAGCATCGAAGGTGCAAGACGTCTGGTACTAGGTACGTCAATCCGCCTACCACGCATGACGATAAAATCAAATCCTCTCTACAACGAGAAAGATGTGTACTTCCATCAGTAGACTTCTACGTGACTTATGAAGAAAAACCGAGCGTTGTAGAAAACATACAGCATCATATATAGAGAAAAAAGTATATAAAGTAATATGTTGTATAAATTACATTCAAAGCGACTTTTTATGATATAGCAGCATTTTTCCTGCTCAGTGGTACTTTAATGTCCATTTTCTTTTATGCCATAATAAATGGATGTCGAATTATAGTAAGATTATTTTAAAAGGTTTTTATCTACAAGAAGTCTATCAAAAGCATAAAGCCTCGGAAAACTTGTTATGAATAAATAACAATGACTCACGGCACTTAAGTGGTCCAGCATCTTAAAACGTCAATTGTTTTTTAATGTTTCAATATTTTTAAACATCTTCCATTTTGTTACAAGTTATATACTATTGATCCTGGTAATGACTTTTGATATATCGTCATTAAGACGACACATCGAAAAGGCTATCGCCGTACTGATCCGAGTGAATACATTATTTCTATTAAAACTTGAAAAAACGCCGTCATAAGGTCTAAAATTGCGTAGCGCCCGCGACGAATAAAACTGCTTAGAAATTGTCGGAATCTTAAAATATTTTTTATAAAATTATTGATTTAAGTAATCAAAATAATGAGCAAGTAAATTATGAATATTGATGTTATGGATATATTTGAGTGATTCCCAAGCAGATAGATTTAGTAATTTCGTTGTAAATTCAACTATAGTGAGGTGTTTTTTGCAAATAATTATGATCGAGTCAAAATTATGCAATCGTGTTTTTGAACAATTAAATTCAAGATAAAGACATGAATTTACCTATATCAAAACCCACTCTCGTTAGAGGTGTCATAGTCCTATACCATTCGATGAAAGGAGGTGCATTTTTTCACGGTGTTGCCTTAATACGCTGACAAATACATAATATATTTTCTTTTTTAGAAGAGGGGGCAAACAAGCATACGGTTCACCTGATGCTAATTTTCTTCCACCGTCCATGAACATCTGCAACACCAGGAGAATTGCAGGTGCGTTACTGGCCCTTTGGAAAAGGATATGTATTTTAATAATTTATTAATCCTACTACATACTTAAATGTCTTTGGGTACATCACGTCCTTAATTTAAAAAAAAAGTGTAATTATACAGTTTTGTGTTACAAAAATATTTTGAAATTGCAAGATAATCAAAATAAGTTGTGAACAAATTCAAATTATATTAAAAGAAGTGGGTGATCTTCAAATTTTGTTCATACAAGTTCGTTAGTGTAAAAATCCGTTGTTTACTCAACAAAACGAACTTTGGACCGTGATGTAAACAAGTATTGCCGCTAATATATTGCAGATAAGCATGGATAAGATAAGTATAGTAAGATAAGACACACCTTTTTCGCTTGAAATTACATCGGTTGCATAGCTCAGTGGTACAATACCCGTTCAATAATTTCAAAGAATAAATGCTTTATTTCCTTTTCTTTTTTAATTTTTAATTTACTGTATAAAATATTAAGTCAATTTTTAAACTTTTTATTTAAAAAGTAATAGATCAAATAGAAATTACATATTATATATTATCTTGACTTTTTCTCTAAAATGTCATCACAGAAAAACAAAAATTTGTCAACGATTTCCACAAAGACAATTATGAATATCTGCACCAATTGTAAGAAAGTAATCACTTCTAAAGAGATTTTAAAATGCTTTATTTGTAATGAAAAATATGATTTAAATTGCATAAACATGTCAATTAGAAGATTTAATGCTATGAATATTGAAAAAAAATCCAAATGGAAATGTGATCAGTGCATACATAAGACAAACACTGAAAAAATATGTTCACCAAATGCTGATATTTCTCATAGCGTGAAAAAACAAGTCAATATCTCAAAAAATGATATTTCACAACATAAAATGCTGCATAAAAGTAAAAACGAAACTGAAAGCTTATGTAATCAACCATTAACCACCAATAAATTCCAAAACAGAGTTAAAAATCGCACACATATAGAAACGTACTCGGACCCTGAAACTTCCTTATCATCCGAAGATTCAAACATAATAAAAAGCTTACCTGATCTTTCAACATTAGTAAATGATGAATCTATTGAGTTAAAACAAAGAAACTCGGAACTACAGCTAGAACTAGACAGTGCGCATATGGAAATAGAAAAGCTTATTCTTGAGAAACGAGAACTACAAAAAGAGGTTGACAAATTAGCAGCAAAAACAAAAAGATTACTTATGATATGTTCATCAAACAGTCCTAAAAAAATAAAACTTCAGAAAAACGACACATTACTCCAAACACCTAATAATTTAGATTTAGTAACACAAACACCTAATAAATTAGATTTAGAAACGCAAACATCTAATAAATTGGATTTAGCAACGCCAACAGCGGCAATAAAAGACGTCAGGATAGATGACAAAAATAACCTGTTAATGACTAAAAACAAAAACATAGAACTAGAAAACAAGTTGGAGGAAGATATTCAGCATCTACGTCAAACAAACTGCAATATTAAAAAAAGAAAAATATTTATATTTGGAACGCAACAATGTGTCGGCTTAGCCTCGGCGTTGCTTCGTTCGAGAGAACATAGTAAATATAAGGAATATGATGTAATCGGTTATACAAAACCTGATGCCTTAACTGAAAATGTACTAAAAAGTTGTGTTCTCAATCAAGATTATGGTCTGTCAGATAAAATTATTATTTGTGTTGGTGAAAACGATAAAAATCCTCTAGCTGTTTCATCAGAATTATATATAACATTAAAACAACTAAGAAAACATACTGTAATTATTTTAAATGTTTTAAATAGTAGACATTTAAATACGGGGATGATAAATTCCAATATTATAAAAGTATGTAGTCAATATAAAAACTGTTATTTTATAAAAGAAAATTCCCATTATAAAAATCTATTCAACACTTGTAAAAGAATTAACTATATAATTGATTGTATAGATTATGATCAACAATTTTTAGACTATTCCCAACTAAAAAATATTATTAAACAGCGTTCAACACTAATTAAATGTTCTGAATTAATTAATAAAGTACATAAGAAAGGTACAATTCCTTACTATTTCGCAAATATAAAAAACAAAACAAAACGTAATATTTTAAATGAAAAATCTGGGGTTAAATTGGATAGAATAGAGAGTGTGAGTGACATTAAGGAACCTATAAAGTTCAAAAGAGGAACTATCCCATTTTATTTTCCAATCATAGAAAAAAAACAGTTTATTTCGAAATTAAGGCATTAGATATCTGTAGAAACAGTATTTTAATAAATGATAAAATACATAAAATAGGAAATTCCTATATGCGAGTATTTCACCAAAACATAGCAGGATTACTAGGAAAATTAGATTTACTTGAGGCGTGCATCGCAGAATTTAATTACTCTGAAGAACCAATAGACGTGATTTGTCTAACAGAAACATTCGTAAAAAATGGAGATGAAGATAACGTAATTTTTAAAAACTTTAAACTGGCTGCCAATTTCTCAAGAAAACAATCAAAACGTGGTGGTGTGTGTATTCTTGTAAAACATTTGTATTTATAGAACACCAAGCTCGGAAATAAGTACATTTTTTACGAAACTTGATGCTTTATTACATAAGCTACGTGAAAAAATAAACAAAAAAATTATAATTGCTGGCGATTTTAACGTAAATATGTTAATTTTGAATAATAAATCTAATAGATTAAGAAGTTTATTAAAAAGCTATGGATTTCAAATGCATATAACGGAAACAACGAGACAACATACATGTATAGACCAAATGGCAAGTAATATACAAGGAGCTATCGGAAAAGTCCATGAATTAGGTCTATCAGATCACACGGGGCAAACATTAAGTTTTTTATTAAACGATACAACAAAGTCTCCTGGACATTATTATATATTTAGAAGACAATACACGGAAAGTAATATTAGCAGTTTCTACTTCAATCACTTAAAATCATTATCATTCTTGGACGTATATGAGGAGGATAACATAGAAAAAGCATTTACAAAATTTTGTGACACGTTTGTACTAATTTATAAGCTGTGCTTTCCCATAAAGAGAGTCAAAGTAAATAATTTTAATCAAAAATTAAAATGGATTACAAATGGTATAAGAATTTCCTGTAGAACCAAACGTGCACTTCGCTATAAATATTATAAAAATAAAACTCACGAGAACAAAAATAAATATACACTTTATAGAAATATCCTAAAAAAAACTATTTTACTGGCACAAAAGCAGATGAATCACAAATACGTACTTAAATCAAAAAAATAAAACTAAAGCCACTTGGAACCTAATAAAAGAAAATAGTCAGACACATCCAAATCTCATTGATAGACTCACAGTCAATAATCAAAATATACTAAATCCCGTTGAACTAGCTACAACATTTAATCAGCATTTCATCTATTCCATAAAAGACAGAATATCACATAATAGTGCGGATAAATTAAGCGTAACTAGTCTAAGAAATCAATCTAGTATTTATTTAAGGCCATGTGATATAACGGAAATTAAGAACCATATTTCATCACTTAAAAACACAAAATCTACTGGCTGTGATGAAATACAAACAAAAGTTTTAAAGAGGTGTCCAGAAAAAATCATAGATGTATTATGTTTTCTCATTAATAAATCGCTTGAAACGGGAATTTTTCCTAAAGAATTGAAATTATCCGTTGTGATACCATTGCATAAAAAAGGTGACAGAAATAATATTAGTAACTATAGACCAATTACATTAATATCAATATTATCAAAATTGTATGAGAAAGTTATGCAAAAAAGACTTTTAGACTTTTTTAACAAGTTTAACATATTAAAACCAGAGCAATATGGTTTTCAAAAAGGTAAATCCACGACACTGGCAACTTTTTCCCATATAAAAATCGTAACCGATTATATAAACAGAAAAATACCAATTTCTGCAGTGTACTTTGATATGAGCAAAGCATTTGATAGTGTTGGTCATGATATTCTCTTAAAAAAAATTGAAGCTTATGGTATAAGAGGGCCAGCTTACTCCTGGATACAAAGCTATTTAAAAGATAGAAAACAATGTGTTGAAGTACAACAAAAAGATAAAAAACGGCAAGACATTTTAAAATATAAATCTTTGTACTTACCAATTGATTACGGAGTGCCACAAGGGAGTGTCTTAGGTCCTTTACTGTTTTTAATTTACATAAATGACCTACCAAATTACATCAAACATAATACAATATTATTTGCTGACTACATTTCTATTTTAATACCGAAAATAAATTTTAATGCTAGTAATAAAGAATATGAAAATGAAATAAATAATACTATTGTAAATGTTCTTAAATGGATAAAAAACAATAATCTAAGCATAAATCTATCCAAAACTAAATTTATGCAATTCTACAATGTTAAAAGTAAACCGCAATTACTTGATATTAAGTATAATGGTGAAAAAATTACTGCTACTGAATGTACCACATTTTTAGGTATTAGTTTAGACAAACATTGTAATTGGAAAAATCACATAGATAAAGTTTGTTCTAAAATATTTAAATTTAATTTTGCTCTGCGAAGGCTAACTTCAATCTCGTCAAGAAACACTTCTCTTATAGCATATCATGCGTATGTCGCTGCTGTATTAAGATATGGTCTCATATTATGGGGAAACTCGACTGATGTAAACCGTGCTTTTATAGCGCAAAAACGGTGTATACGAGCAATTTGTGGTGTCGGGCCACTAGTTTCTTGCAAACCACTGTTCAAAGAATTGGGTGTTCTTACGCTACCATCCATGTACATTTTTGAACTTTCAATATTCGTAAGAAAGTATCCTCAGTTTTTTACTAGATTTAAAGATGCAGTAACATATAGTACCAGATACCCAGATAAAATTATTTTACCTTCATTAAAAACTAGCCTGTACTCAAAAAATTGCTATGTGATGGCTATTCAAGTGTTTAATAAAATCCCAAATGAAATAAGGCAATTAGATTATAATCGATTTAGACGTAATTTATTAAAGTGGCTTTTAGAAAAACAGTTTTATTCGGTAAATGAACTGCTAAAAATAAAAGAACGTTGCTATTGACTGTAAAATGCTGTTTCTTATCTGACTGTGTTTTAAACGATTAATATTAAGATTGTAAAATGACGCATGTTTATTTTTACTTAAATTTTTGCATAATATATTGATTGTATAGAATATTATTCTAACCATAAGTTAATTAGTAAATAAGTTTTCATATACCAAAATTGGTGAAATATGTGAATCATTATTATTTTTATAAGAACATCTTTGTACCATATTTCTTGTGAATAAATTTATTTATTTATTTATAATAAAACATTGTCACCACTGAGAACTAAAATGGTATAAATACTGGCTATCTTACTCTTCAAAATATTTTGTATGCGACTCTACTGTTGGCTTCTATTATAAGTAGCAGAAATATGAAAGTATTGTCAGAAAATAAAATAAAAACGAGGGTGGCTCTCGTGCGCGCGCGCTCAACGCACGGTTGTGTGTATCGATTTAAGTGTGTTAGCAGTGACCAAATACCAATTTCGCAAATAATTAACTAAGCATAAGTGAAAATGGTGCAATGTAAGAAATGCAAACTGTTTCTTTCTTTGGTTAAAGAGGATATAGTGAGGTGTAAGGGAGAATGTGAAAATGTTGACCATAAAAAATGTGTAAATAAAAAGTTCCTAAACAGTACGCTCTGTGATGAGTGCCAGACAAATAAAAGCAGCTCAAAACAGTCCGCATATGATACGAAAATAACATTAAACCCTAGTAAAGAGTCCGGAGATAACGTTTTAGCTGAGATTAATAAAAAGTTAGCGGTGATTTATAGCCTCGAGAAGAAAATAGAAGACCTTAGCAATGGTGTTGAATTTTATGCTGATATGTATCAGACATTTCTTGATTTTAAAAAAGAATCTCAAAAGAAAATTAAGGCATCAGAACAAAAAAATGTATATTTGGAGAAATGTAACAGGGCATTAGAAGAACGGATACAAAAGATAAAGAAAAAAACATTGAAATTCACGGATTAGAGAAACATGAAAACGAAAATACTATATTAGTAGTCCAAAAAATGGCACAGAAGCTAAATCTAGACCCAAATGGAATTCTAGATGCACAGAGGGTAGGCCATGAAAAACAAGGTGACACAAAGCCCAAGACTGTGTTGGTCACGTTGAGGTCGAAATCTATTCGCGACAGCTGGATGCTTCTAAAAAAAAGAAACCAAAATAACGAATAATAAAGTCTATGATAATGGCAGTGAAAAGCGAATATACATTAACGAAGATTTACCAAAATACAAACGACAACTTCTTTGGACAGTAAAAAATAATCTTAAACCGAAAGGTTTTCAATACATATGGGTGCAGAATAGTAGTATCCTGGTCAAAAAGAATAGTGATGAAAAAAAGATTTACAACATTAGGTCGGAGGAGGATTTGAAAAAGTTCGATGAATGTAAATAAACACGCGTACTGTAACGCGGCGAGTAAACACGAGGTGGTTTCAAACAGCAAAAGGCGATCATACGGATATCTTCTCCGGTAATTTAATTTTAAAAGATATTATGATATAATGGCTCTAAATAATGATCAATCCCAAAATATATGGAATACCCACATATTACATCTGAACATAAGATCTCTTCGGAAAAACTTTAACGAGTTATTAATACTACTTGATAAAAATATATATAATATAGATATATTAATATTAAGCGAAATAAATATTAAGAAGGAAGAACTTCCCTTGTACCAAATAGTAGGATATAATACATTTATATATACTAGAGAAACGAGAAGAGGAGGAGGAATATTAATGTACGCTAAAAATGGATTGAATTTTGAAGCTGAAATGGTAAACACAGAAGCAGTGGAAACACTTCATGGTCAAATGAAGCATGGGAAAACTATAACACATGTAATTGCGATATATAGACCACCTGCCAATAATAAACTGACATTTATCCAGCAATTAGAGACACTAGTGAAATCTGTACCAGCAACTGACAATGTTATAGTGATTGGCGACACCAATATAAACATATTAAATAACACGGTTAATCCTATTGTAACAAGGTACAAAAACGCCCTGTGTGAATGCGGTCTGCTGTGTGTTACCAAGCAAAGAGATAACACGCGAAGCGATCGCGGAGGGCCGGCTCGAGGCATCGTGCTTGGATCATATCTGGTTGCGAGCGGGACGGAGCGAGCATGACGCGTGCGCGTATGTGCTTGAGCCACGCATCGCCGATCATCATGTAATCGGATTAATGTTAAATTTATGTGTTAAAGGAAGCGTAAATCAATGTGAGAGTGGCAATGTACAAAACAATAGTATGCGCGAAGTGTTAAGTGACAAAATTGTTAAACAAAAGCTGGATGAATATGATTGGTCCCAGTTACTTACAATAACGTGTCCGTTATTATTGTATCAGACAATGTGTAGTGTATTTCATAGCATTTATAAAGATAGTACAATTAAGGTTAAGATAGATACAAAGAAAGTAATTAGAAGTCCATGGATAGATAAATACTTATATAAAATTTTATTGCGACGGGATTATTTATTCAGAGTTTGGAAAACGGATTCAAAGAATATGAACAAGAGATTAGTCTATACAAAATTTAGAAATAAAGTAAATAAATTAATAAATATGGCAAAAAATAAATATAGACAGGAACAAATTATAAAATGCAATGGAGATTTCAGGAAAATATGGACAAATATAAACATATGGTTGGGTCGAAATAAAACTAGCTTGGATGATGTTATTTTAAAGCATTTAGGAAAAACAGATAGCATAAAACAGATTTGTACCAAATTTTTCTAAAACATTTACGGAGGAAATAAAAGCAATTAAACACGTATGTAATTTGAAGTTTTTAGATAGAAATAATTATGTAAAGCCGAGTGAGGTAAGCTATAGATATAGTAGGGTGACTTCGTCAGATGTAGATAAGGTCATAAGAACATTGTCCTGTGAGAAAGCACCCGGCTCAGATGGAATACGGGCGCAAGACATTGTATATTTACGTAAGCAAATAAGTCCTGTTCTAGCTTCACTAATAAATATGTCCTTATATAATGGAATTTACCCTGATCAATTAAAAAATGCAATTATATGTCCTATATACAAATCAGGAAGTCATTTAGAATATGCTCATTATAGGCCCATTGCAATATTATGTGTTATAGATAAAATAACCGAAAAAATTATAATAGGACAGACAAGCGCGTTCTTAGAACAACATAACATACTGTGTGACTCTCAACACGGTTTTCGGAATGGGCGCAACACGGTCACTGCGTTGTTAAGATTTTCAGATGTTATTAATGAATCCTTAGATTCTGGTAAACAAATAACAGTACTTTTTATTGATTGTGCCGTGTAGTGGCGGTTAAGAATATCCACTACCCCATATCTTCCCGTGGGTGTCGTAAAAGGCGACAAAGGGACACGGGCAGGAGATGGGCAGCAGCATCTTCCTGATAACAGCAACTGTACGACAAAAAAAAACTGCGATTGCCAAGCCGCTCGCCAAGCGTGGCAACTATGGCAATATACCCCCCATGAACAATTACACAAATAGACGGCCCCCAGTCCCCGGCGGCCCCGCTATTCCTGGCTACGGTGGCGACCATGGTAACGGCGGGGCAGGGGGTGCTAAGAATCTCCGGTGGAGGTTCGATTGCCACCTACGACGACTCGACCTGGCAACATTTAACGCACGCACACTGAGGACTGACGAGAAGATCCTGGAGCTGGAAGAAGAGATAGACAAGTTGCGCTGGAGTATTATAGGATTATCCGAGGTCCGAAGAGAGGGGGAGGACACGGTGATTCTCGAATCCGGCAACTTGTTCTATCACCGGGAGGGCGACCATCTGTCCCAAGGAGGTGTCGGATTTATCGTCCACAAGTCTCTCGTCAACAACGTTGTAAAGATTGGGAGTGTATCGACGAGGGTCGCGTACCTGATACTCAGAATCACCAAACGGCATTCGCTGAAGGTCATACAGGTTTACTCACCAACCTCGGCACATCCCGATGAGGAGGTGGAGGAAATGTATGAGGATATTTCCAAAGCCATGCATTCCTCTAAAACCCACTACACGGTGTTGATGGGAGACTTCAACGCAAAACTAGGCACAAGAGAAAGCGGTGAACTAAAGTTAGGGAAATTTGGAGTAGGGCAACGGAACCGAAGGGGCCAGCAGCTGGCCGACTTTATGGAGAAAGAGGGACTCTTTATGATGAACTCTTTCTTCCAGAAGCGGCCCCACAGGAAGTGGACCTGGTCGAGCCCCGACGGTTCGACAAAAAATGAGATTGACTTCATTACGACGACCAGACGCCAACTGTTCAGTGATGTCTCAGTGATCGCAAGGGTGAAAACTGGCAGCGATCACCGAATGGTTAGAGGCACACTGAACCTAAACGTTAAGTTGGAGAGGTCTCGTCTAATGAAGTCAACGCTCCGTCCCCCTCGTGCTCTAATACAGAACCCCGAAACCTTTCAGCTCGAGCTACGTAACCGCTTTCAGTGCCAAGAAGATTGCAATGCAGTGGACGATATGAATGACAAGCTCGTGGAACCTGTCCATGCGGTCGGAGCTAAGTTCTGCAAGACCCGCCGCAGAAGAACACAAAAACTCTCCGATCACACTCTTAATCTCATGGCTGTTAGACGGGAGATGAGGCTGCAATCGTCAACAGATTTGACAGCATACAGGCAACTGAACAGACAGATCTCCAAATGCATGCGGCGAGACTTACGCAACTTTAATACTGTTCGTATTAAAGAAGCGATCGAGCGGAACCAGGGCTCCAAATTCTTTGCCAGAGATCTGTCTGCCCGTAAGAGCCAACTGTCAAAGCTGAAGACTGAGTGTGGCAGCATCGTTTCCGGGACACCTGAGAGTCTGAGATTTTGAGTGAGATTGAGAGGTTCTATGGGCAGCTGTACACATCATCGTTGGAGCCACACGCAAGTGTGAGTAACAATCCAAGAGCAAGTCTTATCCGACACTATTCCGATGATATCCCGGACGTCAGTCTAAGAGAGATTAGAATGGCTCTCCAGCACCTTAAAAACGGCAGGGCCCCAGGCGATGATGGAATTACAGCGGAGCTTCCGAAAGCGGGTGGAACACCGGTACTTGAAGTCCTTCAGAAGCTCTTCAATTCCGTCCTCCATGGTGGCACTACTCCAGAGGCGTGGAGCAGAAGTGCGGTGGTCTTGTTCAAGGCGACAACGCTCTCTTGAAGAACTACAGACCGATTTCCCTTCTGAGCCGCGTCTACGTGCTGTTTTCGAGAATCATTACGAATCGTCTCGCACGCAGACTCGACGACTTCCAGCCTCCCGAACAAGCCGGTTTCCGAAAAGGCTTCAGTACCATAGACCACATACATACCCTGCGGCAGATTGTACAGAAGACTGAAGAGTACAATTTGCCACTTTTCCTGGCGTATGTGGACTATGAGAAAGCCTTTGATTCCGTCGAAATTTGGGCGGTGCTGCAGTCCCTTCAGCGGTGCCAAGTTGACTGTCGGTATATCGAAGTGCTGAAGTGTTTGTACAGTAGGGCTACGATGGCTATCCGAGTACAGAACCAGAGCTCGAAACCTATCCAACTGCAGAGAGGTGTATGACAGGGTGACGTTATATCCCCGAAACTCTTCACCACTGCTTTGGAAGACGTTTTCAAGCTACTGGACTAGAAAGGATACGGTATTAACCTCAATGGCGAGTACATCACTCACCTTCGATTTGCCGACGATATAGTCCTTATGGCAGAATCGCTGGAGGACTTAAGTACTATGCTCAATGACCTCAATAGTGCCTCCCAACGGATAGGTCTTAAGATGAACATGGACAAAACAAAGATCATGTTTAATGTCCATGTCACACCTATGCCGGTAGTTGTTGGGAGCACTATGCTCGAAGTTGTTGACGAGTACGTTTGCTTGGGACAATTAGTGCGACTAGGTAAGTCCAACTTCGACCGAGAGGTCAATCGACGGATTCAACTCGGCTGGGCAGCGTTCGGGAAATTACGACATATCTTCTCGTCAGGTATACCTCAATCTCTAAAAACTAGATTGTACAACCAGTGCGTGTTGCCAGTGATGACTTACGGATCTGAGACGTGGTCCTTCACTGCTGGCCGTATGAGGACGCTCAAGGTCGCTCAGCGAGCTATGGAGAGGGCTATGCTCAGAGTTTCTCTGCGTGATAGACTCAGAAATGAGGATATCCGCAGTAAAACCAGAGTGACCGACATAGCCCAACGGATTAGTAAGCTGAAGTGGCAATGGGCCGGCCATATAGCTCGAAGAACCGATAACCGATGGGGAAGAAAGGTTCTCGAGTGGCAACCTTGTACCGGTAGGCGTAGTGTAGGGCGACCCCCCACTAGATGGAGTGACGACCTGGTAAGTTATGCAGGAAGTCGATGGATGCAGGTGGCTCAGGACCGTGCTTTGTGGCATTACTTGGGGGAGGCCTATGTTCAGCAGTGGACTTGTGAGGGGCTGTAATGATGATGAAATGATGATTATTGATTTTAAAAAGGCGTTTGACACTTTAGACCACGATATCTTATTACAGGCAATGGACGAATGCGGAATACGCGGTCCCATAAATAATTGATTTAAAAACTACCTCACTAATAGAAAAATAAGCACAATTGTCTCTAAAGTGGTTGGGGAAGAGGCAGATGTCGATTTAGGTGTGCCTACTGAATCGGTGTACGGACCTGTGGGATATATAATGCATGTGAACAGTGTGTCAAATGTCGCACATAATTGCAAGGTGTTCATGTACGCTGATGATATGTGTCTTGTCTATGCCTCCAAGGATATAGCTGAGGTACAAAAGTGTATACAAAGTGATTTTTAAAACATTAGCAAATGGGCGCACGACAATGGCATTATATTAAATCTTACAAAAACCAAATGTATGCATATACACTCGCCATATAATCGAAATGCTAAATCTGTAAGAAATGAATATCTAACAGTGATAGGACATACATTCGAATGTATGCATAGAAATAAATTTAATTGTAACTGTAAGAGATTGGAATATGAGGATAAATTTAAATATTTAGGTCTAACAATAGATAGGAATTTTAACTGGAGAATACACGTAAATGACATTTGCAATAGGCTAAGATTAGTGCTAAGTAAGTTTTACCAAAATGTATTGAACAAACAAACGTTAAGAATAGTATATTTCGCACTTGCCGACTCGCTAATGAGTTATGGACTTCTTGTGTATGGGCGAACCTTTATTACATATCTGAAAAATATCAAAGACATACAAATAAGACTGATTAAGTTTCTAGTTAGTAAAAATGTTAAAGAAAAATGCAACAAAGACTATAATAAGTTGTTTCCCATTTGTAAAATTATTCCCATAGATAAAAAAATAGATTATTTGGTAGGTTTGGAATATTATTATAATGATGAATATAAAGTTAATATTAAAAACAAGTACAACACACATAGGGTTAGAGAAAACAAACTGGTTCAACCAAAAATAACAAACTATTATGGTAAGAGAACAACTAAGTATTTGGTATCTAAAGTGTTTAACAAAATAGATCTATTAAGAGATAAAGTTAAAATTAGTAAAAGATCACTTAAGAGAAAATTAAAAAACATTATACAGGATGGCTAATAGAACTAAATACGATAGTATATTAATAAACCATAACAATATAATATATAACTATCAGGTAATTAATTTATATAAATAAAGTTAAATATGTATGCAACTTGTGGCGTAATTGGCGCACTTTGAGAAAGTGGTTTGTTCAGAATCGTTTACTGAATCGATTCCTATCCTTTTTATTATAGGTAATTTTTTATCCCAAAAATAATTATTACTACGTAAATTACAGTCACACTAAACCTGTACAGTCGGAGCAGACTGGGGTTGGCCGTAGCTTAGGACAGTGGGACTTTTGGGAGTGCGGTTTTGTTTGTATTATTACTGGTTCTGTCGTTCAATAGGAATAAAGAAAAATGAACTTTATTTCAAGCACGTTAAAGTCTTTGCGTTCGTGGATTTGTACTGTGACCACAGCATTCTTCCGGAATTAGTGTGGCTGGTTTGATGAATGACCGGTGCATGGAAGTGTTTGACCGGGAATACAGTGTATGTATAACGATTGTGGCATGGTTGGGGTGTCTGGGGGTGTGCATTAATTGCGTTGCTTGTTGTATATATGTATATATATGTATGTGTATATGTGTGTGTATATATACATATGTATGTATATAAGATCATAAAGTTAACATAACAACAAGATGTCATAGGTTTATATATTACTGTGTTATCTATATAATTGTGTATTATTGTGTCCAATATTAGGAGTACATAAGGTGGTTCATTGCTACGTAAAAGAGCGCCTCTCGCCATCAAACGTAAAAGTTTGGCGGGTTTAGAATTAAGTAACATCACTGTCTCATAAATTCATTAATAAATAATAAATAAATAAAAAAAAAACTGTCCGTCAGAGTTACGTTAACTTCCTCGTCCTCATCTACCCAAAAATTAATATGTATTATATCATACAGGCGACAAGATCGAAGACAAACTCGGAACGCAATACGATAGACGCTTAAAAGATGATTACAAACGCACTCTTAGACCAACCATTCGAGTTTGTAAAATTGGTTCAGATCTCGGATTAAAGCCGGAACGCGACACAAAAGCTAGGTTACTTTAACTATTTTGCTACTCGATTGTTTAAATAAATAATTTTGGAATATTAAAAACGACAAGAACGTGGTATACGTGGCAGAGCCACGCTGCATCCATAATATTATATAATTTAGCGCTGTAGCAAAAATAGGTGGGCCCGACCGGGCTAGGATTACGCTCTCACATAATACTAATGCGTAAAATAGCAGCTTGATGCTGCTGTGCTTCGTATGGTGAGTGTAGAGTATCGGAGACCCTTTTTACTGGAAACGAGGCATTTCAGCTTAGTCCTCAGGGATAACAATGAATCTGCATTTTGATTCTTAATCGAGGATTAATGTAGATGTCTATGGGCCGCTCCACACTCTTACCATTGGGTCGACCGTGTGCTCATTTGTCACCCTTATTCTATAAAAAATAAAAAGTAACATCAATCTTGTCGTTACAGTTTATTAATAAAGTTTGATTTAATTACTCATTTTTAGACGCTTGTGACAAAGCAAAATTTGACCAATTAAATTCCGTTAAATAAATAGTAAAGACCGAGTTGTCCGGATTTTTAAGGCTTTTGTTATCAAATCTCGTGCAGCGGTTCCAATGGGATCTTAATTTTGTTACAATTCTTGTTTCTATTATAGTATCTATCAAATAAAAAAATTTTAGTTGTTTCAAAATGAGTTATGTTAATCATGAAATTACGTAACCTAGCTTTATTATGTGAGATAGTAGGGAGCAAAGCAGCAAACTTTTTTATCTAGACGTGGTAGAGCTACGCTGCAGCTATATAGCTTTATATAACTATAATAGTTGCAGCACGAATGAGTCGGCTCGACCGGGGAAAGACCACGCTTTAACAGAATACCATCGTAAAATAGCAGCTTGATACTGCGGTGTTTCGTATGGTAATTGTAGAGATCCGGAAACCTACCTTACTGGAAACGAGGCAGTCCATCTTAGTCCTCAGGGGTGACAACGCATCTGCGTTTTGATTCCTAATCGAGGATCAATGTAGGTGTCTATGTACCATAGCATCCACTTACCATCAGGTGGCCTGTGTCTCATTTGTCACGCTTATTCTATAAAAAAATAAAAAAATGAAAGTTTAATATTGAAATAACCGACTTCTATTAAGCTCAGGGGGTTCTATTAAGCTTATTTGCATGCTATTAAGATATAAAAAACCTATTTTTTTTTTAAATTTTGTCTGATTTTATGTCCGGGCTAATCTTCTCGGATTGGCTAAACCGATTGTGGTGAAACTTTACGAACAGGTACAGTGCCAGGAGGTATCTAAGCTATATATTTTCGGAAAAATTTGGAGTTTTTTCTAAAGAATGGTCTTTGATTATCTTATATCTGAATAACGCCATAATATTATAATAACGGTTATATATTATAATCTAAATAACACCACATTATTATATTTAAATAAATGAAAAAATATTATAATAAGTTCGAATGTATAACGATAAATTAATGATTTTCTCTTAGAATACTGCAATGAAACATTTTATGACCAAACCTACATTACGCATAGCGATGTTACTCCGCAAAAAATCATTTTATTAGTATATAATAATTTATCTTTGTCTAGATGGGACCGTATGGATGTATGGATATTGGATACTAAAATCAAAAACTCAAAAATAAATAGCCTGACTGCATTAAAGGATTGCCAGTGTTAGAGTATCCACTACCCCATATCGTCCCGTGGGTACCGTAAGAGGTGACGCAGGGAAACTGAATCAGGAAATGAGCAACAGCATCTTCCTGATAACAACTTAAAATGATAAAAAGTGTGCTTGCCAAACCACCTGCCAATCCGATGAGGCAATCAATGTTATAAGGCCTAATTTCAGCAATGTTACAAAAGACCACTAAAATGCTATAATCGTAATGCCATATTGAAAGTGTGAGATAGTAGGTTTGGCAACCCTAGCGGATGTACAAAGAGTAAATAACATTAAATACAAAGTACACCTATTATACCATCATAAAACAGGGAAATTATGTTATTTTTTCCCTTTATTACAAAACCCACACGTACGCATGCAGGTATGCACGTACGAACGCACACACTAATACTAATATAAATCTATACAAATAAATAAAGTTGTAGTGTCTGTTTGTAATGTCAAAATAACAGCTTTATACTAAACGCACGTAACATTTATATACAGTACGTATAACAAAAAACATTTTTTTTTTAATTTTTGTCCGTCTGTCTTTTGCTCTGTCTGTCTGTCTGTCTATCTTTCTGTCTGTTTGTTCAGACACTGGACGTGGTGATTACATACTCACTAAACTATATAGTAAAATAGGAGAAATATTTGACAGAGACCATCGCGAGGAAAGTTAATTTGTTAGGAGAATGTAAGGGTTATTTATTATTTTTAAATTATTAGGTGTGTTTAACATTTTTATTAGATTAAAAATGAATAGTGCCTTGTAGTGGCGGTTGAGAATATCCACTACCCCATATCTTTCCGTGGGTGTCGTAAGAGGCGACAGGCAGGAGATGGGCAGTAGCATCTTCCTAATAACAACAATAATATAATAAAAAAACTACGGTTGCCTACCCGCTCGCCAAGCGTGGCAACTCTGGCAAATATCCCCCCATGAGTAACGACGCAAGCAAACGGCCCCCGGTCCCCGGCGGCTCCGCTATTCCTGGCTACGGTGGCAACCACGGTAACGGCGGGGCAGGGGGTGCTAAGAATCTCCGGTGGAGGTTCGGTTGCCACCTACGACGACTCGACCTGGCAACATACAACGCACGCACCCTGAGGACTGACGAGAAGATACTGGAGCTGGAAGAAGAGGTAGACAAGTTACGCTGGCATATTATAGGATTATCCGAGGTCCGAAGAGGAGGACACGGTAATCCTCGAGTCCGGCAACTTGTTCTATCACCGGGAGGGCGACAATCTGTCTTAAGAAGGTGTCGGATCTATCGTCCACAAGTCTCTTGTCACCAACGTTGTAAAGATTGGGAGTGTGTCGATGAGGGTCGCGTACCTGATACTCAGAATCACCAAACGGTATTCGCTGAAGGTCATACAGGTTTACGCACCAACCTCGGCACATCCCGATGAGGAGGTGGAGGAAATGTATGAGGATATTTCTAGAGCCATGCATTCCTCCAAAACCCACTACACGGTGTTGATGGGAGACTTCAACGCAAAACTTGGCACAAGAGAAAGAGGTGAGCTGAAGTTAGGGAAATTTGGAGTAGGGCCACTTTATGGAGAAAGAGGGACTCTTTATGATGAACTCTTTCTTCCAGAAGCGGCCCCACAGGAAGTGGACCTGGTCGAGTGGTGGACGGTTCGACAAAAAATGAGATTGACTTCATTATGATGACCAGACGCCAACTGTTCAGTGATGTCTCAGTGATCGCTAGGGTGAAAACTGGCAGCGATCACCGAATGGTTGGAGGCACACAGAACCTAAACGCTAAGTTGGAGAGGTCTCGTCTAATGAAGTCAACGTTCCGTCCCCCTCGTGCTCTGATCCAGAACCCCGAAATATTTCATCTCGAGTTACGTAACCGCTTTCAGTGCCTAGAACATTGCACTGCGGTGGACGATATGAATGATAAGCCCGTGGAAACTGTCCACGCGGTCGAAGCTAAGTTCTGCAAGACCCGCCGTAGAAGAACACAAAAACTCTCCTATCACACTCTTAATCTAATGGCTATTAGATGGGAGTTGAGGCTGCAATCGTCAACAGATTTGACAGCATACTGGCAACTGAACAGACAGATCTCCAAATGTATGCGGCGAGACTTGCACAACGTCAATACTGCTCGTATTGAAGAAGCGATCGAGCGGAACCAGGGCTCCAAAGTCTTTGCCAGAGATATGTCTGCCAGTAAGAGCCAACTGTCAAAGCTGAAGACTGAGTGTGGCAGCATCGTTTCCGGGACACCTGAGAGTCTGAGATTTTGAGTGAGATTGAGAGGTTCTATGGGCAGCTGTACACATCATCGTTGGAGCCACACGCAAGTGTGAGTGACGATCCCAGAGCAAATCTTATCCGACACTACTCCGATGGTATCCTGGACGTCAGTCTGAGCGAGATTAGAATGGCTCTCCAGCACCTTAAAAACGGCAAGTCCACGGGCGAGGATGAAAATACAGCGGAGCTTCTGAAAGCTGGTGGAAAACCAGTACTTGAAGTCCTTCAGAGGCTCTTTAATTCCGTCCTCCATGGTGGCACTACTCCGGAGGCTTGGAGCAGAAGTGCGGGGGTCTTGTTCTTCAAGAAAGGTGACAACGACCTCTTGAAGAACTACAGACCGATTTCCCTTCTGAGCCACGTCTACGTGCTGTTTTCGAGAGTCATTACAAATCGTCTCGCACGCAGACTTGATGACTTCCAGCCTCCCGAACAAGCCGGTTTCTGAAAAGGCTTTAGTACCATAGACCACATACATACCCTTCGGCAAATTGTACAGAAGTCCGAAGAGTACAACCTGCCACTTAGCCTGACGAATGGCTTTCTCATAGTCCACATGACTATGAGAAAGCCTTTGATTCCGTCGAAATTTAGGTGGTGCTACAGTCTCTTCAGCAGTGCCAAGTTGACTGTGGGTATATCTAAGTGCTGAAGTGTTTGTACAGTAGGGCTACGATGGCTATCCGAGTACCGAACCAGAGTACGAAACCTATCCAACTGCAGACAGGTGTAAGACAGGGGGACGTTATTTCCCAGAAACTCTTCACCAATGCATTGGAAGACGTTTTCAAGCTACTGGACTGGAAAGGATACGGTATTAACATCAATGGCGAGTACATCACTCACCTTCGATTTGCCGACGATATAGTCCTTATAGCAGAATCGCTGGAGAACTTAAGCACTATACTCAATAACCTCAATAGTGCCTCCCAACGAATAGGTCTTAAGATGAACATGGACAAAACAAAAATCATGTTCAATGTCCATGTCACACCCATGCCGGTAGTTGTTGGGAGCACTAAGCTCGAAGTTGTTGACCAGTACGTTTACCTGGGACAAATAGTCCGACTAGGTAAGTCCAACTTCGACCGAGAGGTCAATCGACGGATTCAACTCGGCTGGGCAGCGTTCGGGAAATTACGACACATCTTCTCGTCAGGTATACCTCAAAACCTGAAAACTAATCTGTACAACCAGTGCGTGTTGCCAGTGATGACCTACGGAACCGTGACGTGGTCCTTCACTGTTGGCCGTATGAGGACGCTCGAAGTCGCTCAGCGAGCTATGGAGAGGGCTATGCTCGGAGTTTCTCTTCGTGATAAACTTAGAAATGAGGATATCCGCAGTAGAACCAGAGTGACCGACATATCCCAACGGATTAGTACGCTGAAGTTGCAATGGTTCGGCCATATAGCTCGAAAAACCGACAATCGTTGGGGAAAAAAAAGTTCTCGAGTGGCAGCTTCGTACCGGTAGGCGTAGTGTATGGCGATCCCTCACTAGATGGAGTGACGACCTGGTAAGACATGCAGGAAATCGATGGATGCAGGTGGCTCAGGATCTTGCTTTGTGGCATTCTTTGGAAAAGGCCTATGTTCAGCAGTGGACTTGTGAAGGGCTGTAATGATGATGATGATGAAAAATGAATAAACCCTTAGACTAAGCAATCTTATATATACTCTAAGAATAAATCCATAGAGCAACACGGGCCACCGGTGGATCAGAGGGAAGTAGCAATACGCAGGCGTTCCACACCGTCGAAGTATAAGTCAACGTGGTCCTATGCGTACAATAAAATTACAGCCACACTGCTCTCTAGACTAAATCTTGTCGCGTAGTTAAATCGATATCCTACGAAAAACCTGCAAAAAGAGATCTGCCACTTCAAATTTACAAAAAGATGGCGTTACCTTTCATATATGAGCAATATTTAATCACATTATTGTTACTTCCCTATTTTAAAACTTAAAAATTACAATAATAACGGTCGTTTTATTTCAGATTTGTTTACGAACACAGCTTACTCGCCCTCATACAATATGCAGATCGGTCGAACGACTGATCCAAGTCTATATCCGAGTTGTCGCTTTCACCTAGTTTTACGGTTATAAAGTATCTATATATGTGTGAAATTGTGTTTTAATTGTTTTGTTGTTCGTAGTGACAGACGATCGTTTATGTGTGAGCGGATTTCCTCCGCAAAAAATGACTAACATTGCTGTGTCGCGGAAAAACGCTATGGCTACTACCCCCGGTCCACCGTTGGCCTGTGTTGCTCTATAAATAAACTAACAACGGATATTCTTTAAAGTAGAAATTTAAAAAAGTATTTAAAATATGCAAAAAAATTAAGAAGCAAACTACTGAGGCATTATTTTGTGTATCTGTATATTTTTTTATTTTAAACACCTACTCAATTATAATGATATTGTGTAACGAATAACTTCACCTCAGTCTCAAGTAGCGACATAGGGGAGCAAAAGATTACTAGCCCTTGTTCTAGGACACGGACTGTATAGTTGGAAAGTCATGTACGAATTTGCCATTTCACTACTGTGGTGAACCAACCACTTTTAACTTATTTTTATGTTTAACGTCATCAACATAGTAATAGCGTTAATACTATTCAAAAAACCTGGAAATTTAAATTTAGAATTTTCGGATTCCTGATCTACTTTAACAATTTGCAATTAAAAAGTTAAAAATACTTTTTATTTCTATATGACCCAGACAATTGACCTGTCGACATCTGAACAAGGCTTACATCGATCCACTATTATTCGGTCTTTAGAATATTAAAACCTTATGCATATTAAGGTGTTTCAATACAATCTACTATGGTAGTAATAAATAATAGTACAGTGTATGTATATTTTACAGATTTAAATTGTAAAAAATATTTTACATGATTGTGTGTACTAAATTAAAACAAATATTGCAACACGCTAACAATCTTTAATAACTTTTCTGGTAAAATTATTAAAACATGTTTTATATAATATACGAGTACTTATGGATAAATTTAGAGAAACGTTAAAAAGTGTGTACAGAACGATATATCATGGGTATATCTGACAATTAAGTTTATTAATTTGTATTTTGCTTATTATTCCTTAATTTAAATTGCAAGCGTTAATAAAACAAACGAAAATGACAAATATTAACCAGTTACAGAAAAAAAGAAAAGTTTTACAGAATGAAATATTTCTATACTTACTACTCATGATATTTATTTTAATCATAAATGGAAAGGTGCGTATAGTAGTATAACGTCGACTATAATCAGTATTTAGTCTAACTCTTAGAACTGCTTCCACTCTCCTTGGAAGCAGGAGGATTAGGAGTATCTTTTTTTTAATTTATTAAAAGCACAATTTTGATATATTATCCATTACAATGCTAGCATGTAAATCTCTAAGGGTTTATCTACGCTAGAGAGTTGTCTTCCATAAACAAAGATGTATTAAAATTAAATCACATTAATCTAACAGAAGTACCTACTACAATAAGTATGGTTGATTTAGCAAATACGATTTAAGTTTACTTTTAAACAGTTTTGATTTACCTTATGTTTTTTCTTATTCTATTGGCAATTCACTAACAAAAGTAGGTACATAGGTAGGTAGGTAGGTAGGTGGGCGACTTTCTTGCACCATAGAAACTTTTAGTTTTCGGAAGTGCATACATATTTGATTTATAAACTATATTTCGTAGATTTACAGGTCGTTTTCTAAGAACTAGATATTCTGAATTATTAACTTCCGTCAGTACCTTAAATTGAACTTTATCGAAAACGTTTATTACTTTGCAATATTTATCTAATCAAGTTATCAATAAAATCTTGGGGGGTTGCGTTCCATTCTTCCTGTAATGCATTTTTACGAGTAAGATCTCTCAAATAAGCGAGGGCAGGATTTCTTTTAATAATTCATCTTCTAAGCTTATTTCGTACATGCTATATGAGGTATAGGTCTGGGAAACTTAAAATCGAGACCGGTGACCGGAACTAATGTCTAAGGTACAAGACATCACTATACATATCCTGTTTGAGAGAGGTACACATCCCGTATGGAAGAGGACCGTATCACAAAGAATAGTATTATGAGTAGGGGTAGAAAACCAATAAGCGTTAAAATAATCGTTCAAAAAGTACGGAGTACTGCGCAGGCAACTAGCTTAAGTCCTTCCACGAGTCTTAATCGCTGTCGTAATTCCTTCCGTCATGGTAATTCTGTTAGTACAAGAACTGGTGATGTAGTAGCGAGGCTGCTTTATTACTCGATTCCCGTATTTAAGAAACGTTTCGTTATCCGTAGCGATCCATTTTTAGGGTTCCGTAGTTAAACAGCAACGAACACTTATAGTTTCGACATGTCTGTCCGTCCGTCCGTCCGCGGTTTTACTCACAGATCCTTGGTGTTATAAATCTGTAACTTGGCATAGTTATAGTTATTAGTTACTACAAACCTACCTATAAAACTGGGAAATAAAATCTTAAAAAACATTTTTATTTTGGGTACCTTCCATACAGGTAAATTATGACTTTTTACCTATCTATTCCATCGTGTCGGGTATCGCTGGATACGTTTTTTTTTAAAAACAATGGAGGTATGGGACAACATTTTTTTCGATTCAGAGGTCCGTTTGGGAAATGTTTACTATTTTTCAATAGAGTCATATGTGAAAAGGACACAACGGACGGAAACTAAGAAACAGAAGGGAGGAATCGAGGCTTCTCTCGATCCGGCCTCCTATAACGCCTACGTTGGGTTCGGGAACAACGTATGTGATCTCCGCAACGGAGTAACACACTAGGGCGATAACCTCGTTCCTTTTCAGCAAGTAGGTTCAGACGGGGATTACGGGTCTTCCGAAGTCGTCCCGGTCCCGACGCCTTAATTCTTCGATGTGGACTGTATAACTTAAGGGATCTTGGGAATGAAACAGCAATTATCTTCAAACCGTTCCGTGAGAGAGTAATCACTTTTCCCTATACTTTTCTTCTTGACTGCTGGTTTTCACTTTTCCCGAAGGATTTTCTTGTTTTTCGGAACTATTACCCCGAACGAATTGCAATAAAACCCGTTCACTAAGCTACCCCCAGAGCTAAACGCGAAAGTGAGCCGCGCCATTCGCGTGCCTGCGCAACTTAATTACATGAATTTGTACTATTACTCTCTCACGTTTCACTTAATTTCTTTATTCACATAAGTCATACACAAATGCAAGTTATTTATTTAGATAACACAAAACAATATCTACACCATGATATACATTATTTTTCCGTATCACAATAATTCTTTAATTTATAAAACAAAATATGCCTACTTTACTCACAAATCCAAAATCCAAACTTCTTAAATATTTAACACAGAAAGTTAAAACAATGTTTCCTACTTGAATTTATACATATGTTAACTAATACAATAGTTTAATTTACATTTTCTCTATTTACTTCACTATTTAAAACACTTTTAAATTTCTTATACAAAACTATCATTATTTCACTTATACACAGGAATTTTCACATAAAAATAACACAGAATTCACCTTTTTAGCACGTACAATCAACCTGAAATGTTTTACAAGTCATTTTTACATAAATCGCTGAAATTACAAACATTTTAAATTTTTACATATTCGGCCTCCTGAGGGCGTGGCCAGCGTGCTTCCGTGAACTCACACTATTTGAACAACTAACTTTACACGGCTCTCGACTATCAGAAAAAATGAAAGTCTGAAATACACTTAATTTTAACAATATTAAATAAACAAGTGCTTTTATATAATTTTCAAACAGTAGGAAACTATTTCTGATAAGACTCTTATTCGTTATCATGCTTCTTATCAGATAACAATACAAGTGAATGTTTTCATTAATCAATCATAACAAATAGGCATTTGTTTTCGTACAAAACGTATCAAATTTATACAAGACAATACTTATGTAATTAACTTCCGTTAATTCTGTTTATGCACAGAGTGATCATCTCGACCGGGGAACCAATCCGATCTCTAACTTCACTTTAATATTCCTTCGAATTTACATCGTTGGAAAGACGATTTCAACCGGGGAACAAATCCGGTAACATAACTTATAACATAAATTCCCTATAAGAATTTATTGAAAGATATCACTTAGAAAACAGTAAACTAGTCCGGCCTGGGAGTCGAACCCAAGACCTTCATAACATTAATTCGACATTTCTTTAAAATTTAACTAAGCATTTTCTTATCAGAACATTTAAATTGGACAATAAGTTTCTGAAAAGTTATTCGTCGTCGGTTGACTTAATAAACTGAAACATTCTTATAGGCGCGTCACCAACAATCTCCCCCCCGTGCGCTAGCACCATCATTTGGGAGGCGTCGCGGGTACCAGGACTATTATTCTGGATGTAGGTCTCCTCAAGATACCTGTGCTAGTAATGACGTCAACCACTCTGGTGTGACCGTCTGGTCCCGGTAACGTTCTACTAATTTTTCCTTTTGGCCACGTATTTCGTGGCAACGAATGATCTATTATCAAAACAATATCGCCTTCTTTTGGTTCCATGAACTTTCCGTTATTACCTGTTCGCGGTATTAAGGTAGGCATGTATTCCTTCAGCCACCTTGTCCAAAAATGGTCGGCTAACCTCTGTGCAGCTTTCCAATTGAGTTGACCCGTCAGATGCCGCTCTAGAAATAATCCAGGTGGTCGATCACCACATGAGCGTCCCAGAAGAAAATGATTGGGTGTCAAACCCTCTTCAGGACTATCCATACTGAATGTTACCAGAGGTCTGGAATTTACCGTATGCTCTGCTTCTAAAAGTAACGTATGTAGAACCTCCTCTCGTGGGCTCTTTTCCTTGAGCGTAGCGGTCAACGCAATTTTAATCGACCTTACTAACCTCTCCCAGGCGCCACCCATGTGCGGTGCTCCCGGAGGTATAAATTTCCATTTAATATATTTCTTAAATGACTCAATTTTCATGCCCTCATGGCATTCTTCGCATGCTTTCAATAATTCCTTATTCGCAGCTTTGAAATTTGTCCCGTTATCGCTGTATATAACGGCTGGTTTTCCTCTTCTGGCGATAAATCGCCTCAACGCCATTATCATTGACGCTGGTGTCAACGAGGCTGCTAATTCCAGATGTACTGCTCTGGTAGTCAGACACGTGAATAAAACACCCCAACGTTTTTCGTGTCGTCTTCCTATAGTTACACTCATAGGACCGAAATAATCCACAGCTGAGCATGTAAAAGGTGGTTCATGATGAGCTATTCTCTCCAGAGGAATATTTCCTTGTGGCACGTTCTGCGGTTTTGACCTGTATGTCCTGCACCACTGACAATGATGTGACACACTACGTACTACATTACGTAAGTTCAAGACATAAAATTTCTGGTTCACCTCATTCATCACCGTCTGGTGATTGGCATGTCCAAAATGATGATGAACTTCTCTAATCATCATTTTAACGATTTCATGTTTACCGTCCAATATGACAGGTTTTCTACTTTCCTCGGTCAAATTAGACTTGAAAGGTAAACGTCCATTTAAACGGAGTAAGTTATCCTCTCCTATTTCCATAGATAATTTACTTAAGCGTGAACTTCTTTCAACACTTTTGCCTGCTTTCAAGCATTTTATTTCCGAATAAAAACACTCGTCTTGAACGAACTTCCAAATTAAGAATTCCGCTTTTTTCAAGAGCGCTATGTCCAACGCGCCATCGGGTCCTTTAACCGACTTTGCTAAAACTTTGTTGGAACACATAACCGACTTTTCGGCTGCGTCGTCGGGTCCTTTAACCGACTTTCTTAAACTCTTGAATTTTTCTACCGCTTGTAAAGTGCGTGTAGTTGCCCCAAGGAATTTCTTAAAGCTGCTAAATCGTCCGTAGTCGGGTAGACTTAACGGTTCTTGTTTTCTCAACGCATTTACGCCTTTAACGATGAGATTTTCAATTTGCTTCTCATATTCCTTCTTCAACTCGCTATTTTTGTCGAGCTTTTTTTCAATATTCAACAGGCGACTTTCAACCTGCGCTCTATTCGACGGCATGCACTCATTGTCTGTGCACCATAACAAAGCAGTCTCGTACCTATTATTAGGTATACGACGTACCGTTTTGTTCAAAATACTTAAGGCTCGTTCTTCCGGGTCGTTCACGGGCTTTCTAGCCGACACTCCCAGAGATTCCAAACTAAAATAATCCTTGATCAATTTATCCATATCTTCCTCCTTCTTGGTGGAAATGTGGTTAACGATCTTGATCGGTTTAATACCACCCGATATGTGACCATGTAAAACCCATCCAAGTTTGGTGAGCGATGCTACAGGTAGGTTCTTACCTCCTGAAATTAATTCACGAGTAACTATGAGATGCCAATTGTCCTGACCAATTAATATGGTAGGTTTGGACCTCTCATACATCAACTCATCCTTAATCGGTGTCAAATGAGAACACCGTTGCAATAATTCTCGGCTTACCGACTGCGGAGAAAGATTAAGTGACTTAATTGTTTGTACACTTATCTCTTCCAAGTCGCTCGCGTAAATGCCTTTTATTTTAATGTTTAAGCGATACGAACTGTCGTCGTTAATTCGCTTTCCTCCCACGGCTTCGATACGTAATCCCTCTTTACGTCCGCGAGGCGCTGATTTCTGAGCCATACACTCCTCTATGAGTGTCATGGTCGATCCTTCATCCAGAAGAGCTGTTGTCTTGACCTTTCCTCTAGGTCCATACAACTCGACCGGTATAATCTTTAAGTATGCACATGCCAGTGCATTCACTGTACTAACCGTTGTAATCTGAGCATCTTTACCCCCCTCGTCCCCTTGTGGCGAGGTTTTTTCATTGGGGTATCGGTGTAGCATTCGATGATGTGACATTCTACATCCCTCTACACCACATTTTTTCGCTTTGCACTCTAACCTCCTATGGTTAGGTGACAAACATTGGAAACATACTTTTGCCTTTTTGACGGCTTCTCATTTCTCGTGAATATTCATGTCCTTAAACTTGTAACAACTCAATATAGAGTGCTCCTTGTTGCATATAACACACTTATGTGTTACCCGACTTACAGGCTTATCCTGGGTTGTCATAACCACCTGTCGGTTGTGCCCTTTACTATTTCGGCGTTCTAGACGCTCGCTCGAATTACTTCGGCGCATACAGCGCTCGCTCACGGCACATCTGCGTACACCTCCCTTTGCAGTGTGTACAGTTTGCTTCCTGAATTCAGGACGCTTCCTTTTTTCAGGCGCATTTTCATTGTTTAAGGACGCTCCAAATTGTTCACTCAATAAATTTAAAAACTTGGCCATCTTCTGTAACTCTGGCTCCAAAGGATACTGAGCTCGATATTCAAACCATTTAAATTTAATCATAGTTCCGAGCTTCTCCACTATGCGGCTCACTAACTCCGGTGAGTACAAATACTGTGGTTGATTCAACGCTTGTATCGTGGCAACCACGTTCGTAATACGACTTGCAAAAGATCCTATATTCCGGCAATCTTCTGCCAATCTTGGCATACGCTTTACATTCTCGATTTCGGCTAGAATGAGCATCTCAACCCTACCGAATCTTCTTTCGAGAGCATTCATTATTTCTTCAGGTTCACACAAAGTAAACAACAACGACTTAACCGCTTCCTTAGCGGTGCCCTTTAATGCCCTCCTAAGGCGTGCGACATTCTGCACCCCTGAAAATTGGCTTCTTGTGTCTTCAAACACCGTTTTGAAGATTATCCATTCACCCGGGTCTCCATCGAACACCGGTAATTCCTGGAGGAAATGAAGCTGGGAAGACTTATCTTTACCAGCTATTTTTATTGCACTCACAATCGCTTCGGTCAATTCTGACACCTCACTCGCGTGTGTTTTCTGTGCATTTCCTTGGTTGCGCTCGATCTCCGCCCCTTTGCGGCGTGATCCTTTACACGCTTCCTTATCAGTAATGTCGGGTTGTGCTACACTAACCGGCGCGCTCATTATGGTCTGCTGAACCCAACTCCTTACGAAAGGTTCCACCTGAGTATTCCGCTCTTCATCATCCTCACTCGAGTCGATCTCCTCTTCTCTGTTGAGTCGTGCCAACTCCAATTGAGACTTGGCTAAAGCAGCAGCTGCCTGTGCTCGTTCGAGTTCTGAGCGTTCGAATTTAATCCGCGCCTCTAATTCGGCTTTCAGCCTCGCCGATCGCGATGACCTACTACCTCTTTGTGACCCTTTATCACTAGTGTGCCCGATTACTGTCCTTGACGATGCCGCTTCTTCGGTCCTTTGACCTACTTTTTCGACCACCGTTTCACTCCTGGATATAACGGATTGTTGTGCGGTGCTGGCCTGCGTACCACTGGTGTCCGTCCTGTTGCTTGTCGTTGCCACGGACGTCCCTGTGTCCCACGTGCATGTGGACGTGTCGGTGGTGGCTCCACTTGAAGGAGTTGCTCCATTCGACGCAGTAGCTGTGGTCGCTCCAGATGGTTCCGCTTCTTTAGCTTTTCTTGAGAGCCCTGTCCTTGTCCTGCTCCCTTCGCTTCTTCCTGTCTGGTCTTGTGCCTTCTTCATCTTGCAGGAAGGTGATTGTTGGCCTACGGTCCCTAACTGTCCCTACGGTCCCTACAACCCCTTACCTACAACCCTTCTACACCCCAACCTAACACCACTACCCCTCCCCCCCCTTATCTCCCAACCCTACAACCCTACTACCACCCTAACAGCCCTATCAGCCCTATCAATCCTGAACGGGGCCTACCGAGGTGAGCCGTCCAGGGATGGAGTCGTGCAGGAATGGAATGGAGGAAAGGTTTAGGAACTGTCCCGCCAAGGAATATGACGAAACAGTCGAGCGGTAGTGCAAGCGCAGTCTCGCTCGAGAGAACTGCTCCACCCGAAGGTGTTGTGCCAGAGCCCAACCGTTTGGCACCGTTAGGTGGTCGGGATGTATGCTGTGCTCGCCGCCCAGTTGCCGGTGACGCCTCGTCCAAGCGCCCTCCTCCGGCCGCGATGCAGTCAGGTGCCCACGCGCACCCTCGCCCGGCAGCAGCAGCGGTGGATGCTTCTTCCAGCACCCTGATGATCCGACAGGAAAATGCCGGACACGATCGTCCGACAGGAAATGCCGAGCACGTTTGCCCGACAGGAAAATGCCAGACACGGTCGTCCGACAGGAAAAATGCCAAGCCCTGCTTGGCCACGATGAGTGCCTTCACAAGACACCTGCGCCCGTCTGCGATACGTGCCCCATGCGAGCACACGCCCCCGGCCGCAATCCCGGTTTTCTTTCTTCCGGTAGTTCCAGGTCCCGTCCTTCAGCGCTGACGTCCTGGTCTTCTGGCCTTTGGTCCTATTGCTTCAGCTCAAACCTCCGGCTTCCTTCGGTTGCTGATCTTCACTCGGCTCCGAAGGTCTTCTTTTTCCACAACCAGCAGTCCACAGCTGGTTCCTTGATCCAGCTGGCGGGGTTCGGGTGGTCCCTTTAATCCGGCTCCGAAGGTCCAATTGAAAAGGACACAACGGACGGAAACTAAGAAACAGAAGGGAGGAATCGAGGCTTCTCTAGATCCGGCCTCCTATAACGCCTACGTTGGGTTCGGGAACAACGTATGTGATCTCCGCAACGGAGTAACACACTAGGGCGATAACCTCGTTCCTTTTCAGCAAGTAGGTTCAGACGGGGATTACGGGTCTTCCGAAGTCGTCCCGGTCCCGACGCCTTAATTCTTCGATGTGGACTGTATAACTTAAGGGATCTTGGGAATGAAACAGCAATTATCTTCAAACCGTTCCGTGAGAGAGTAATCACTTTTCCCTATACTTTTCTTCTTGACTGCTGGTTTTCACTTTTCCCGAAGGATTTTCTTGTTTTTCCGAACTATTACCCCGAACGAATTGCAATAAAACCCGTTCACTAAGCTACCCCCAGAGCTAAACGCGAAAGTGAGCCGCGCCATTCGCGTGCCTGCGCAACTTAATTACATGAATTTGTACTATTACTCTCTCACGTTTCACTTAATTTCTTTATTCACATAAGTCATACACAAATGCAAGTTATTTATTTAGATAACACAAAACAATATCTACAGCATGATATACATTATTTTTCCGTATCACAATAATTCTTTAATTTATAAAACAAAATATGCCTACTTTACTCACAAATCCAAAATCCAAACTTCTTAAATATTTAACACAGAAAGTTAAAACAATGTTTCCTACTTGAATTTATACATATGTTAACTAATACAATAGTTTAATTTACATTTTCTCTATTTACTTCACTATTTAAAACACTTTTAAATTTCTTATACAAAACTATCATTATTTCACTTATACACAGGAATTTTCACATAAAAATAACACAGAATTCACCTTTTTAGCACGTACAATCAACCTGAAATGTTTTACAAGTCATTTTTACATAAATCGCTGAAATTACAAACATTTTAAATTTTTACATATTCGGCCTCCTGAGGGCGTGGCCAGCGTGCTTCCGTGAACTCACACTATTTGAACAACTAACTTTACACGGCTCTCGACTATCAGAAAAAATGAAAGTCTGAAATACACTTAATTTTAACAATATTAAATAAACAAGTGCTTTTATATAATTTTCAAACAGTAGGAAACTATTTCTGATAAGACTCTTATTCGTTATCATGCTTCTTATCAGATAACAATACAAGTGAATGTTTTCATTAATCAATCATAACAAATAGGCATTTGTTTTCGTACAAAACGTATCAAATTTATACAAGACAATACTTATGTAATTAACTTCCGTTAATTCTGTTTATGCACAGAGTGATCATCTCGACCGGGGAACCAATCCGATCTCTAACTTCACTTTAATATTCCTTCGAATTTACATCGTTGGAAAGACGATTTCAACCGGGGAACAAATCCGGTAACATAACATATAACATAAATTCCCTATAAGAATTTATTGAAAGATATCACTTAGAAAACAGTAAACTAGTCCGGCCTGGGAGTCGAACCCAAGACCTTCATAACATTAATTCGACATTTCTTTAAAATTTAACTAAGCATTTTCTTATCAGAACATTTAAATTGGACAATAAGTTTCTGAAAAGTTATTCGTCGTCGGTTGACTTAATAAATTGAAACATTCTTATAGGCGCGTCGCCAACAATATGTCTCCCTCCTCTACAAACTAAACCGCTGTCTTTGGAAATTATACACTATAGCAGTGGCGGTGTCTCACCCCCGTGCCTCGGAAAGCACGTAAAGCCGTTAGTACTACGCCTGATCTCTCTCCTGTCGTGTCGGTTTACCGTCCCACCGGATTATGAGAGTGAGGGAATAGAGAGTGCACCTGTGCTTGCGCATACACTTGGGCACTATAATCCTGTCCTGCGCCGATGGCTAGCCTCCGTTGAGGCAGGCCGCCGTGACCGAAAGTCGGTCTGGAGGACATTATATATAATAAGTTAAAAGGAAAACTATCACAACTAACTAGAATTAACAAGTTAACGAGTAATAATAAACCAACTTAATAACTGCACTTGGATTAATAAAAATTTCGTACATTTCCATAGAAAAAGTTTTAAAACGAACTGCATAATAACTTTGTAATGTTGTTGTAAACTGTAAGAAATAAACATTTTATGAAGAAAATGACTTATCTGCATTACTACTATAGCTTTACTTCTCCCTTTCCCGGATAGGCAGGGTGTATCTTTCTTACTTACTTACTACTTATTTTTTAGTTGCTAGTTATTATTGTCGACGGTTTCATTCGTAGTTTACGCGGGTGACCCTCAGGATAGTTTATACGGTCATATAGATATATATACATACATATATATATATATATATATATATATATATATATATATATATATATATATATATATATATATATGTCGTAATTCCTTCCGTCATGGTAATTCTGTTAGTACAAGAGAACTGGTGATGTAGTAGCGAGGCTGCTTTATTACTCGATTCCTGTATTTAAGAAACGTTTCGTTATCCGTAGCGATCCATTTTTAGGGTTCCGTAGTTAAACAGCAACGAACACTTATAGTTTCGACATGTCTGTCCGTCCGTCCGTCCGCGGTTTTACTCACAGATCCTTGGTGTTATAAATCTGTAACTTGGCATAGTTATAGTTATTAGTTACTACAAACCTACCTATAAAACTGGGAAATAAAATCTTAAAAAACATTTTTATTTTGGGTACCTTCCATACAGGTAAATTATGACTTTTTACCTATCTATTCCATCGTGTCGGGTATCGCTGGATACGTTTTTTTTTAAAAACAATGGAGGTATGGGACAACATTTTTTCGATTCAGAGGTCCGTTTGGGAAATGTTTACTATTTTTCAATAGAGTCATATGTCTCCCTCCTCTGCAAACTAAACCGCTGTCTTTGGAAATTATACACTATAGCAGTGGCGGTGTCTCACCCCCGTGCCTCGGAAAGCACGTAAAGCCGTTAGTACTACGCCTGATCTCTCTCCTGCCGTGTCGGTTTACCGTCCCACCGGATTATGAGAGTGAGGGAATAGAGAGTGCACCTGTGCTTGCGCATACACTTGGGCACTATAATCCTGTCCTGCGCCGATGGCTAGCCTCCGTTGAGGCAGGCCGCCGTGACCGAAAGTCTGTCTGGAGGACATTATATATAATAAGTTAAAAGGAAAACTATCACAACTAACTAGAATTAACAAGTTAACGAGTAATAATAAACCAACTTAATAACTGCACTTGGATTAATAAAAATTTCGTACATTTCCGTAGAAAAAGTTTTAAAACTAACTGCATAATAACTTTGTAATGTTATTGTAAACTGTAAGAAATAAACATTTTATGAAGAAAATGACTTATCTGCATTACTACTATAGCTTTACTTCTCCCTTTCCCGGATAGGCAGGGTGTATCTTTCTTACTTACTTACTACTTATATTTTAGTTGCTAGTTATTATTGTCGACAGTTTCGTTCGTAGTTTACGCGGGTGACCCTCAGGATAGTTTATACGGTCATATAGATATATATATAAATATATATATATATATATATATATATATATATATATATATATATATATATATATATATATTGTTCGCGCCACTTGCACTATCGCTTAACGCTCAAGGGATTCGTTAATTATTATCCAATAAGATTACTGCAAAGCCCATTTCCGGTTTCCTATCTACCGCCCTCTATGCCCAGCATGTGCATTCTTGTTAACGGGCGCACACAATTTGAGAAGACACGCAATCAACCGCACCGCTTATATCTCGCATCATCGCTCCCGCCCTTGTGTAATTTGGATATTGAATTATACAAGCATATAGTAAAAAGTATAGGCATTTGCAATAACGCTATATTTCGTGATTATCTGTGAAGTTGATAAGTGTGAAGACAGCCGGCAGCCATCGAGACACGAGGCAGATCAGCGGAAGTCCAGGTGGGTGCACATGCATTCCTTCACGTCCTTCCTATATCCCTAATTTAGGGGATTTGCAGTATCACGAATAAATTAAATTCCGTTCACCGCTCGCACCGCGCTCATATACAGCCCACTATTCTATTTAAATTAATAGCCGCACCGCATAACATTATTTAATACATTTGAACCAGCAGTTTGGTGGTTGAAGGCCAACGCCAAATCCACCATATATTTTTTGGTCCTTCGAGCCGGATTAAATTAATATTTTTTGGTCACTTCGGCCGGGATTAAATTAACCTTTCGGCCCGGAGAAGTAAATTCATTTTTTTTATATATTACAAAAAATTATATACGTATATATTATTAAAACATAATAAATTGTAGTTCTAATTATACTAACTACAATATTTATTTGTCCCGCATCGCTTATTACACGTATTATAATACCTTTGTAACGCATACCACACCGCTTCATTATTCCATTAATGATATTTTTCTTGATGATTAACCGCCATCTTTCTAGTAACGCGAGATTGATTCGTTCCCCAGTTAACAAATTCTACCGTCACTTATCGCAATAATTTTAGTCCGCATTTGTTTGTTGAAAATGACGACGGGAAGCAAAGAATCTAAACTGGTTTCGGATGAAGAAGTTAGTTTAAAAATTATTATCGCTAAACGTAATTATATTTACGAACGATTACAAAAAATTTACGAGACCTCAAAGGGCGCATTTAATTCCTTGGACAAGCAGAATTTATTTCTTAGCATCGCTTCGAATATAGAACAATTACGTAGTGAGTTTCAAGAAGTTCTAAATAACTACAATACTAAACATTTAAAATTAAACCCTAATGCAGACGTTGATTACGAGGCTTTGAACTCATTTGAAGATTTATATAGTCGTATTAAGTGCCAAATTACGAAAATATCCACATCGCCTTCCACTGTTACGTTTGAAAATAGATTTCCTACTAAATTAAAAACTTCACTTCCGCCAATTGAATTAATGTCATTTAACGGAGACATACGCCAGTGGTCCATGTTTTATCAACAATTTAAGACATTAATTCACGACAATTTACAATTAACTGATGCCGAACGTGTTTATTATTTGGTTAACAAATTGAGTGACAGGGCGTTATCAGTTTGTGCCGGGTTAGCCGCTACCGCAGAAATTTACTCCATTATTTGGAATGCGCTTATAAGAAGATATAATGACGAACGCACACTCGCATCTACGTATATTAACCAACTATTGGATTTAACACAGGTGAACGCAAACACAACAGGAGGTTATCATAAATTTATGGACAAATTTGATGCTTCAATTAATGCTCTAAAGCAATTAAAAATTGAGGACTTAGCTGATTTTTTGTTTTTAAATATTGCACTTAGAAAATTAGATCATGACACTATTAAGTCATTTGAAATCGCTCATCATCAATCATTTGAAATATCGCACAATTAGCATACCAAACTACGCCTCTTTAGTACAATTTTTATACGAACAGAATAGGGCTATATGCCATACATTTAATAATTTGCATACTTTATCTACATCCAATAATAATCGAAACAAATCACTTTCAAATAAATTTAGTAAAACATTTATTAATACAGATCCTTCGCATTCCTGTATCTTTTGTAAATCAAGTGATCATGAACACTTGTATGTTTGTCCACGCTTTTTAAAATTAAATACACAACAACGTTACGATATTATTAAACAAAACAATTTTTGTATTAATTGTTTAAGTAATAAACACTCGACTTCCTTTTGTAAATCGAAGCGTAAGTGTATATACTGCGCGCGGCGCCACCTTTAATTCATTCTGACCCGAATCAGAATGGTTCTAAGACTGCTTTTCGTAGTAGCAATACGTTACACTCAGAGGTTGTGCAGACGCGTAACGCTAATGCATGCAGCGCGCGTTCGATTAACTACCGCGTAGTTAACGATAATAAGGTTAATTTTTCTGTCGCTCACAATTCGAATACAGTGGAAGAGGAAAAAACACTTACCTCTTCATGTAATATTTCTCGCGATGATAGTACTCTCCCACGCTATACTACTTTATTGGGGACTGCAAAAATAAAGGTCGTAGATAAATACGACAATGAACATTTTATTCGGTGTTTAGTTGACCCCGGATCCCAAAGCGACTATATTACGAAGGGTTGTTGTAAACGCTTATTTCTTTCCGTTTCGAATAAAAATCGTTTTACCGAAGTACACGGGATCGGTGGTGTGTCCCAAAAGATTTTAGGAGTCACTTCACTGCAGTTCACGTCTCGTTTTAATGATTACAAATTTTATCATATTGAACCATTAGTTGTTCCGATCATCACGGGTCAGTTGCCAGATTCGATAGTAGATGTTTCAAAAATTCGCTATTTAGATAAAATACGCTTAGCAGATGATCAGTTTTATCAACCTGGGTCTATAGATATTTTATTGGGGGTTAATACCTACATAAAACTTTTGTCGCCTGAAAACTTATTTCATTCGCAACGGCCTAGTGCCATGGAAACATCACTCGGATTATGGGTGATGCTGAAGTCGCTATATCACATCATTCCCCGCGTTCATTTGTTTGCTGTTCTTACGATACAAATTTAAATCAAAATTGTCTTAATGATATAATGGAAAAATTTTGGAAAATTGAAGAACTTCCGCAAAAAATATATTTGAGCCGTGATGAGCAGGAATGTGAAGACATTTATACTTCTACTACTTTCCGCCAAAACGACGGACGGTATGTGGTCGCCCTGCCATTTAAGAAAAGGCCCGACATATTGGGTGACTCTTTAATGAACGCAAAAAAACGCTTCTTACTTTTAGAAATACGCTTTAACAAATATCCCGATCTTCGCGATCAATACAATGTTGTTATACGGGAATACATTAATAAGGGTATTTTATCCGCTGTTTCTGATAATGATTGTATACGGCCTTCTTTTTATTTGCCGCATCACCCTGTCGTACGGAATGATAAAAGTACAACGAAGTTGCGCATCGTTTTAGACGCTAGTGCTAAGTCGGATAACGATATTTCTTTGAATGACATTTTGCACACCGGGCAAAATTTACAAACAGACATTTTTAATATTTTATTAAACGTTAGAGTTTATCGCATCGCTTTCTTTGCAGATGTTAGGCAAATGTACTTGTGTATCGAAGTCCAAAAATCCCATCGCGCTTTTCAACGCATTTTATATCGGTTTTCTACAGAAGAAACTATACGAACATATGAATTTAATCGCGTCACATTCGGATTACGCTCTTCCCCTTTCCTCGCACTTCGCACTTTACGCCAGTTAGCCGCTGACGAAAGGGAGTCCTATCCCCTTGCTGCTTCTGTAGTGGAAAGGGATATTTATATGGATGACCTCGTTTCCTCCGCGCCTTGCGTCAACAACGCAGTCAACAACGCAGTCAACACCGCCACTCAACTTATCCAAATGTTTCGCCGAGGTGGATTCGATTTGGTTAAGTGGACTAGTAACTGCAAGGAGCTTTTACGACATATACCAGCATCACATCGTCAACAAGACTCGGTATCATTTGATGATAATGACATTTTAAAAATTTGAGGCCTTCGTTGGTATCCCGCTACCGATAAGTTTTCCTTTCTTGTTTCGCCGCCACCGGTCACTTGTACCAAACGCGCTATCCTCTCCGCAACCGCTCGCTTGTACGATGTTTTAGGACTTGTCGGTCCAGTAATACTTTACGCCAAATTATTAATTAAAGCCTTGTGGGTTCTTAAACTTAACTGGGATGAGACTCCACCCACTAATATTGTCAATACATGGCAGAGATATATATCAGAGTTACCTTTAATCTCACATTTACAGATTCCACGTCATATCGGCGTAAATGAAAAATCCCATGTGTCGCTACTAGCCTTGCCGACGCTAGTGAAAAGCTTACGGGTGTGTCATCTATTCGCATGTTGTTAACGGAAATAATCCTCCAATTATAACGCTCCTATGTTCTAAATCTCGGGTGTCCTCATTAAAGGTTATAACTTTAGCCAGGCTTGAGTTGTGTGCCTTGGTTTTGCTCGCTAAGTTAGTACGCACCGTTTACGATTCGTTGTCATTAAGGCATCCGATCGACAACATTTATGCGTTTTCAGATTCGGAAGTCGCGCTCTGTTGGGCGTGTTCTTCACCGCATAAGTTCAACACCTTTGTTGCTAACCGTATTTCGCAAATACAGTCCTATTTATTACCGGATAACTTTTACCACATCGCCGGCTCGGAAAATATTGTTGATCTTATAATTGATTATTATCACTATAAACATTTCCACGCTGGCCCTCAGTATTTACTTGCTGCATTACGGGAGAAATATTGGATATTATCAGCTCGCCGTGTAGTGAGATACCGCATTCATAGGTGTGACATTTGTTTTCGACATAAACCCAAACCTATTTACCCCATGATGTCTGCCTTGCCTGCTTGCCGCCGAGAGCAGTGTAATGCGTTTACACACACAGGTGTGGATTTTTCGGGCCCACTTTATATCACATTGACGCGTAAACGTGGTATACGAAGCCAGAAGGCTTATTTATGTTTATTTATATGCCTCGTTACTAAGGCGTTACATTTAGAATTAGCGTCTGATCTAAGTTCGGCAAGTTTTTTAGACGCTTTTAAGAGATTTATCTCTCGTAGAGGTCCGTGTCGATTTATATACAGCGATAACGGTACTAATTTTGTCGCCTCGCGTTCATATTTACATGAATTACATGGATTTTTAAAATCAGAAGAATATTATAAGGCATTCAGTCAGGTGCTCACTGATAATCGCATTGTTTGGAAACTCAACCCTCCAAGCGCTCCACATTTCGGGGGTTTGTGGGAGTCCCATATTAAGGTTGTAAAAACCCATTTGTTTCGCGTAATAGGTAAGCAAATCCTCACGTATGAAGAAATGCTTACTACTCTTTGTCAGATCGAGTGTATCTTAAATTCTCGCCCGCTTTATGTATTAAGCAGTGATCCATCGGAACCTACCGCCCTTACACCCGCACATTTTCTAAATTTAAAACCACTTGAATGCTTACCAGCTGCAGATTTAAGCAAGGAACGTATTAATCTGTTATTACGCTTTTTTAATAGATTCTTTAGTTCAGTCCTTTTGGAAACGCTTCAGATTCGAATACTTACATACATTACAGAGTAGAGTGAAGTGGAATAAGAACTCTACTGCCATTTCTGTAGGGACGATTGTTCTAATAGACGTGGATAATACTCCACCGCTTCAGTGGCCTCTAGGCGTTGTCACCGAATTGTTTCCCGGTATGGAAGGATGGTGTGGTACGCGTTGCGCAAGTTAAACTTAAAAATTCCACTTTAAAACGCCCTCTTATCAAACTGTGTCCTTTACCAACACAGTGATTAATATAGTTAATTTTACACTATCGTTTATATATTTAGTTTAATTCTTAGGTCATAACGTCGCTTCATTTCGCTACTATATAAGTATTTATCTATATATATATATATATATATATATATATATATATATATATATATATCTATATTTTTATACTTTACTTGCTAGTTGAGGATACATCAAGGCCGGGGGGGTGTTCGCGCCACTTGCACTATCGCTTAACGCTCAAGGGATTCGTTAATTATTATCCAATAAGATTACTGCAAAGCCTATTTCCGGTTTCCTATCTACCGCCCTCTATGCCCAGCATGTGCATTCTTGTTAACGGGCGCACACAAGTTGAGAAGACACGCAATCAACCGCACCGCTTATATCTCGCATCATCGCTCCCGCCCTTGTGTAATTTGGATACTGAATTATACAAGCATATAGTAAAAAGTATAGACATTTGCAATAACGCTATATTTCGTGATTATCTGTGAAGTTGATAAGTGTGAAGACAGCCGGCAGCCATCGAGACACGAGGCAGATCAGCGGAAGTCCAGGTGGGTGCACATGCATTCCTTCACGTCCTTTCTATATCCCTAATTTAGGGGATTTGCAGTATCACGTATAAATTAAATTCCATTCACTGCTCGCACCGCGCTCATATACAGTCCACTATTCTATTTAAATTAATAGCCGCACCGCATAACATTATTTAATACATTTGAATATATATATATATATATATATATATATATATATATATATATATATATATATATATATATATAAATATATATATATATATATATATATATATATATATATATATATATATATATATATATATATTAAAATGTTTGTAACCTCTGTAAAGGAACCACTAAGTGATCAGAATATTATTATAAAAAAATATATTAACTCGACTTTTTCATCAGGTAAATCGTTTAAAATTTTGACAACTTCTTTATTTTTTAACAATATCATTAATAATTTAAGATATATGTGTGATATTTTTATTATATTTATTATTTATTCTTTGTTTAATATTATTACTACTAAAAACGCTTCTTCTTCTATATGCCTTGCAAGAAAACCATTCATCCAACCATAACAGCCCTTCACAAGTCCATTGCTGGACATAGACCTCCCCCAAAGAATCCTGAGGCACCTGCATCCATCGATTTCCTGCAGCTCTTGCCAGGTTGTCACTCTCTCTAGTGGTATTTCGACATTTCGTTTACCGGTACGAGGCTGCTACACAAGAACCTTTCTTCCCCATAGTTCTTCCAGCTATATGGCTGGCCCATTGCCACTTCGGCTTACTTTACTGATCCGTTGAGCTTTTTCGATTACACTGCGTACCAAAACATGTAGAATTAAATATTGTATGTACAAAAACTGCATCTTTATACTTTCTGCGACTTTCTAAGGTTTCTAAATTAAAATGATGCAATTTACTATTAAAGGACCGTAGCTTTTTTGCTTTACCAACAGAAAATGCTAGATGCCAGAGGAACCGCTTTTGAACACGTTCGATACATAATGAATGTGTAGCATAGTGTGGTCTCTAGACCACACTACAATATTCTAAAATAGTAGTTTTAGGATTATATGCTATAAATATAGCATGAGTAGTTAAAGGAAATGTAATAAAATTAATATTATAAGGTCACCGACAGACGTCACATGACCACAAATGGGTGGCTGACACGCATGTAGCAAGCAACGTAATTGCTTTTTCAGAATAGAGGTGCTTGTTATATAGCTTTCAAATGGCTAACCGTTTGTAATTATGGTGCACGGTAAAGTATGTATGTACATCATTGCTAAAAATATCTCGAAATAACATTTGTAAAAGTCTGAGCAAATATTTCGGTATATATACAGGCTGTCCCAGAGTTCAACGTCAAGCCAAAATCGGGAGATAGGTCAAGTCATAATAGTTAACAGAAAAATATTTAGAAATAAATCTTTGCTCTGTATTTTAAAAATAAAAGCAATCAAGTTCAATAAATGAAGCCAAATGTGGTTAGTATGAAATCAACACGAATGAATACAGAAAGATGAGCAGTAAACGAAGGAGCGTAAGGTTCTGAACTAACTGTCTTGCTCACACTTTGTCAACTGGTTTCCTCCGTTTCACTCAAACTAGAACCTTAGGTAACAGGCTTGAGGAAAATTTTCGGGTACACAAAAATATTTTGGACATGCACGGAAAATTAATTTACGAATGTGTTTCTTTAAAAAAAATTATCCATAATTTAACAAATAATCTTGCAAATGTTATACCATTATGGAAATATATCTATGTATTTTCGTACTAATTTACATGATTCTAATATGTATAAAGATGTAACTGTTAATATCTTGTATTGTATAAAATATGGTCTACAGCTTTCCCTAGAGTCAATATATGCTAAAATTCTTATACATTTTTTTTTGAACGATAAAGGGTTTTTGGATGCCTGTGCAGTTTCCCCACAACGGTATACCGTAGCGCTACCACGCATGCGTATAGGCATTATGGGCCATTTTGGCTGTATTTGTATTTGTGGATCTTGTATTTTAACTCATTTAGCGCGTATATACATATGGACAATTTATTTAATACACATTCTATATGGCTTTTCCAATTTAGATTACTATCTATTTTAATTCTTAACAATGAAAAATTTTGTACACACTCGAATTTTGTATAACAAATCAAAAAATTTATATATAACTGTTGTTTTTGATGTGGTTTGAAAATCATTAATTTAGTTTTGTTATGATTTAATACTAAATGGTGGCCTATTAGCCATGGAACTATTTCATTTATAATGCAGGTTAACTTATTATTTACTTCTGTTTCAATTGTCACAGTTTACCGACATATCATCTGCAAATAATATACTCTCTTCCTTTATAATTTTAGGCAATTCATTTATATATACCAAAAAGAGGAAGCATCCTGTTACACTTCCCTGGGGTATGGATTTTAGTACAGATACTTTCCTTGATCTTACTTTTTCAACAATATTCCTTTCTTGGGATGTATGTTGTATTTCAACATTTCAGTTTTAAAATCAACCATGCTAATTCCGAACTTCTTTCGAGATTTTTCTTAAAAATAAGGGATGCACTAGCTGCTACTGTCTATGGTCAGTTAATTTTCGAGTTGAAATTCTACAGTAGTTTTTAAGGCCAGCTAGAGGACTAGATTATAAATAAGTACGAATTATGCAGTTAAAGTTTTATATTACCATTTTTTTCTTGGGTAAAAGTTACGGGACACGGAAGAAATCGCTCACCTCCGCGTACAATGAGGGTATTACCCACGAAGGCTGGGGGTTTTTTCCCTTCGGAATGCTACTGCTGCGTCAACATCTTGCAAAAGTCATTCATTTTGCAGTAGCTCATTTGGCCCATATCACTTTTGACCCATCTAAGAACTTAGGGTCAATGATACCACCGGTGTGTTAATTTTTATTTTAGACAATAACTATTAATTACCGACGAAGCCACTAGGTGATCTTAAATTATGACGAATAAGGGTGACAAACGATCAAACAGCCCACCTGATAGTGATCTAAAAACATCTACATTTATATTCGATTAAGAATTAAAATGCAGATGCGCTGTCACCCCTGAGGACTAGGTTGCGTCATTGTTATGCATTCAGCAAAATAAATATTGCTCGCTGGTGCTATATGTGACAAGAATTAGTCGTCACGGTTAATTTACCGTATAAAACTATGATTGTTTGAAAACTAATCGAGTTATTTCTATTTTCAGGTCACCCAGTTAGTCTGCACACACCGACGTATTAGGTACTCTTCTATATCATGTGAAGCCCTGTTATAGAAGATGTAATTTAAAAAGAAAAAAAACAGAGTACCTAACCAAACTAGTTTGATTAATATACGACGCAAACTTCCATATTGGATCAGTCATTCAGTCAGTTGTTCAATCTTTGTCGTGGCTGTATATTTTGTAGGAATTCTTTCTGAGCTGGAAAAATAATTATGTCGTGAATAAGTTGCCCTACATTAAATCATTACAAACCGTCATACTGTTGATTTACCAAATTACTTCTAAATTATAATCACTTCTGACAAGTTAAATCATTTTTTTATTAATATTGTTGTATTAATTTTGTGTGTAAAGCGTCACTGTTTCGTTAGTTGCCAGGATTAATTGCGTAAGTAAGAGATAAGTTGCACATCCGCACCTTGTGTTAAATACATGTTTAATAAACAGGCTTTCTTAAACTTATATCCCCACGTACATCTATGAAATTTCCCAGATAATAGAAACCCTCCTAAAAAAAACGCATGCACTTTAGAGCGTTTAGCAAAAAGTAAAGTGTGTAGCACTCATAAGTCAGCCAGTCAGCCGCCATAACATGGTGTCACAAACCCCCTATGGTTAACTTGCGATCCCTAGAGGATTCGCGTACTGCACTCTGGGAAAATCTGTTTTACAATATTTAAATTCCATTTCGTCCGTGGTAGTCGTTAGAAGCGACTATAGTGACGGACACCAATGTCAAAAATGCAAAGCATCTGGTAATTGGATTGTCGATCCACCTACCAAGTATGTGTGTATGTACCAATATTCAAATCTAAAAACGTCTCACAGCTGAGCACAGGCCTCCTCTCATTTCTGAGAGGGTTTTAGGACAAGGAAAAATCCGCCACGCTGTTCCAATACGTGTTGGCGAACTTCACATATCTGAGACATTTATTTTTCTTATTTCTCAGACATGCAGGATTTCTCACGATGTTTCCTTCATTGCCGAGCACGTAGTATATCAACACTTAAAATTAAAATCGACTATTTCATTGAGGCAGGCGGGGAAACTTACAGCGAGTGCTTAGTCCCTAATGAGAATTAGAATCCAACTAATTCAGAAATAAATAAAGTAGTGTCAGTTATAAAACGTCTGGCACCACGGTCGTCGGTCCGTCTGCCAAGCGTGATTCAAATTTAATCTTCATTACAACAGGAGAAGCCCATATCCACCAGTGGACTCTTACGAGCCGTTAAGGAAGAAAGAGAAATATTTTTAAAATATTTTCCATTTCAATTTATGTTTTAGTAAATTATATTCGATTTAGTCAAATTTAAACCTTTTCTAATTTTAATTCATCTCGTTATATGAGACTTAATTAAATAGATTGGTAGTGAACTAATGAAACTAGGTTACTGTCACCTTGCAGCATTCGATATTTCAACATTTAGGTCAACGTCAAGACTACAAATTAGATGCACCTGATGAACAGTATAGTAAGTTAATATTCCCTTGACATTTCGTTATTTATATCATGGATTATAGTTTTTTTCTCATCGTAAATGGAACGTTGCTCCACATAAATGTTAATGCGTCGTATTTTTTAAGGAAAGTATATTAATAATTTTAAGGAAATTATATAATAAAAGAAATACACAACGATGGGTCCACTAAAGGCGTATATATCAATTATACAGTGGCATTTAACGCGCATTTAATTACAGAAGTAATAGTTTTTACAAACTGTAAAAAATTACTTATTTAATTATTTTACGTTATTCCTTATTTATTTAATACTAACTTTTGTCTGCGAATAAACACACGTGTGTATTTTTGTTCTAGGATAGGCAGGAAAGAAACCCTCTGGAAGAGTGGATTAATTTGGCTCCTTTTTCACCTTGGATTCTGGCAGAGTTTAACTGATTTTTCCACCAAGCAGCAATGATCTCATTGCTGTGTGTCAACGCGCATGTTGTTTTGCAGTTCATTATAATCCACAAAACTAATAACTCATCTGCAACCTTTTTATTTATTTTTTCAATCAATTAATTATTTATTTGCTGCTACGTGTATTACCAAAATGTTTTATAATCTTATTTATTAAGTTTTTCTATATTTGGCATGCAAAATAATAAACATACAATAAAAAAGTACATACATACAAAAATCACAATATCATATCGTTAATTATATTACATTCCATTATATCATATAACGTTACAATAAATTTTAGTAAATACCAATATAATAATCGAATTTCGCTACTATAATATGTAATTATGATTCCACCATTTAAAGTTTATCGGTTTCATTACTTTGTATCGAGTTTTATTTGATCGGTCATACGAGTACATTCCGATACGCTATAGTAAGCCTTTTCCATTAGTAACTCTTTCAATTTGCGGCTAAATGTTGAAGCTCTCTGGATTTTTAATTTCTGATTCTGTTTTGTTATACATTTTAGCGCCTTATGTAGCACATTATTACTCATGAACCTTGTTTTATTTCATGGCATAAAAGTGTATTACTGTGCCAAGTGCTATTAAGAGTTTTATATAAATTTAAATTAGTTCTTACGAATATAGCCATTCCATAAATATACATATGCACAAAATATACTATATGAGGCAGTAGCAATGTCAATATGTTTCAAAGATATAAAATATGGTATAAGACTAAGAAGTTTGTTTTTTTTTAGCTTTTGATGCACAATCCTTATCTACTAAGTTTCCTCAGAATATCAATCCATATGGAAGTATAGATGCTACATAGGCATGATATGTAATCGACACGGTATACGTATCTACTAGTTTAGTGAGCATGTGTAAAGTAAATACATTGTAGCGGAGCTGTCGTCGCACTACAAGCGAAACACACCGAAGCCTAAATCGAGCTATCAACATTCCGAATCATAAACAGTATTAGAACTTCTCCGAACTATCACTCGGAGTGTTGGCCGCTCCCCGGGCAGAACACCTTGCCCGGCGGAAGATCTCCCCTTTTCCTCCTCGCACACGGTGGTAACCACCCGACGTGATCTGAACACGCAACCATCAACCTTCGGAAACTTCAAGCTTCATCATCGTCATTAAAAAAATACCTTAGTAATTCGCTCCCGAGCAGATATCGTCTGCAGTCTTCATATCCTGCAAGCCATCTAGCTTCACAAGGTTCACTGCAGCACTTTAATAATAATGCTTCCTGTTCCTTCAAGCTGATATCTGCGCTATACAGTGTTCGGCACGGCTCTGAGCCTTACTGCTCGCATCTTCTTCACGGCACTTTCGCAGATTACTTGCCTTCTTCTCGACTCACCGCAGACTACAAAGCAATCTCTTGGCATTTGCATATTCGTCGGCAACGAGGCTGCACCATCGACCTCCGGTCTGAGCAGGGGGGTGATGTAGCGGCGCTGTCGTCACACTACATGCGAAACACACCGAATCCTAAATCGCGCTATCAACATTCCGAATCATAAACAGTATATATAGAACTTCTCCGAACCATCACTCGGAGTGTTAGCCGCTCCCCGAGCAGAACACCTTGCCCGGCGGGAGATCTCCCCTTTTCCTTCTACGGCCATAACTTAATATGTGCCTTCCAACCAAGGTTCAACGTTCAAACCTAAAAACTTTGTTACTTTACCTTCTTTTACCTTCCCACCACAATAAATAATTTCAAATGATATGGAAGTCGTAGATCTATTTTGAAATGTGTGTTTTTCTAAATTTAATAGTAAATTATTGATTTTTAACCAGTTAAAGATATTTTATCTTTTTAAAGACTCATGTGAGTTTATGGATTCTATTATTTATAGCTTCAATATGAGGGTGCCAAGATAGTCGATGGTCCAGAGTTACTCCAAGGTATTTAGTACAATTAACACGCTCAATTGCACTTACACATAAGGTGTGAATTCTTACTATATGATTGCAATAAAGGTTATGATTATGACCACAGTTTTTCTGGATGAAGGTTCAACCGTGGCGCTCATAGAGCATATAGCTTAGAAGTTAGCTCTTCGCGGGACCAAAGAATAGTTACCTATTAAAGGCATAGGTGGCAAGCGAATTAACGAAAGTAGTTCGTATAGCTTGAACGATAAGGGAAATTTCATACGCGACTTAAAAGATATAAGTGTGCAAACCATTAAGATACTTAATCTCTCTTCACAATCAATGACGCGAAAGTAATTGAAACGTAGTCCGCATTTAGCACAATTAGAGGATGAATTGATATATAAAAAGTCCAGACCTACCATACTGATTGGGTAGAGGAACTAGCACCTTATTATTACACGTGAATTAATTTTAGGTGACAAAGTCAAGTACAGAACTCGTAGTAATTACAAAACTCGGCTAGGTTGCATGGTCACATGACTGGTTGTATCAAATTGGTTAGATTAGTTAACCACGTCACCAACACAACCAACAATTCAAGACTATTTCAATCTTGAATCGTTGGCCATCGCCGCGTGCCGGTGAATGAGCCAGAGGTCGCTAGATATTTTAAGGAAGACGGTACGTCGTTCACCGGACAAGAGATACGAATCTGGTTTGTTGTGATGGTCTAATGATGGAAACATTCCACCGAGTAGAGCGCAAGCTGAAAGTCAAATGTTAAACATCGAGAAGAAGCTCGACAAGAATTCGGATTTGAAAAAAGATTATGAGAAGCATGTTGAGAATCTCATCGTCAACGGTTACGCCGAAAAAGCGAGCCATATTTCCACTTCCCCGCGTACGTGATATCTTCCCCATTTTGCAGTACAGCATCCTCAGAAAGAGAAAATAAACCTGTTTTAGACGCGATCGCCAGAATCGGCGGAAGGTGTCTCAAGGACGGCCCTGTGTAATGCCTTTTGCAGTCATTGTTTGGCGTGCTGTTACGATTCAGAGAAGGCTAATAGAGAGATATTCCTGAAGTGAAGGTTCGTGAGGAAGACAGGGGCAGTGTCCGATTTCTATGGCAACACAATCGTGATGCGCCACTGGAGGAGTATAGAATAGACTTCTCTTATTTTCGGAGCGGTGTGATCTCCGTGCATCGCGATTTATATGAAAAATAGGAATACACATGAGCAGCTTCTACTAAGGAAAGCAATTTTTATATAGATCAACTACAGGCATTTCCCGATGTGACGACGGCCGAAATGATAGTAAGCGATGTATATAAGTTACATAAACATGCTTCTTTTAAATTGAGGGGATGGGCTAGTAAACGACCCGAAGTGTTATGTAAAATGAAAGACAAGAATAAAAGCAATAGCGCCTCGTTAGGTGATAACGACCACGCCGAGCGCATATTAGCTTTGATTTGGAAAACCAACCATGACATATTAAGCACGTACACTGCAAGTAGTCGAAAATTATAATGTTTAATCGTTAAAATATTAGTATAGTCGGTTAAAGGACCCAACGATCTGTTAGAAAAGCTGGTTATTGGTTCCGACTATTTATTAGCAAAGTCGGTTAAAGGCCCCGACGATGCGTTGGAAATAACACTTTTCAGCAGCAGAAAGCGTTTCCATATAAGCAGAATTCCTTATATGGAAGTTTGTTCTGTCTGAATTTTTAGTGCTGAAATAAACTGTTTAAAAACGGGTAAGAGCCTCGAAAAAGGTTCGCACTTAAGTAAAATAGCCGTAAAAATAGAAGAAAATGGCTTGCTTAGATTAAACGGTCGTTTACCTTTCAAATCCAATTTCACAGAGTAGTAGTAGTAGATTATGCTGCAAGGTAATCTTCAGTTAGAATAGCTCATCATGAGTCAGCCTTCACGTGTTTAGGCGTGGATTATTTTGGACCCATGAACGTAAGTGTGGGAAGGCAACACCAGAAACGCTGGGTGTTTTATTCACATTTTTGACTACCAAAGCAGTACATCTGGGAGGAAGTAGCTGAGAATATTATTGAGGCCAGTGTAAATGATCATTTCATTGAGGCGATTTATTGCCGGAATTGGAAAGTCGTCTGTTATGTACAGAGACAAGGTTAGAAATTTCAAAGATGCAAATAAAGAGTTAGTGCAAGCGTACGTAGGTCTGCACTAGTATGAAAAATGAATCAGAGCAAAAAATACTATTTGGACATTCATACTCCCCGGACCGCCATATATGGGGGGTACTTGAGAGAGGTTAATAAGATCGATTATGGTTACGTTGGATGCCTCGCTCAAAGAAGGGAGTCCGGAAGAGGAAGTGCTGCATACGTTGCTCTTGAAAGCAGAGCATAAGGTTAATTGAAGACCGTTGGTTACGGTAAATATGGATGGTCCTGAAGAGAGCTTAACACCCAACCACTTTCTACTAGGGCGCTCATGTGGAGATCGTCCACCTGATGTATTTACGGAGCGACATTTAGTAAATCAACCCAGCTGGAGAACAGCTCTAAAGCTAACTGATTGTTTTTGGACAAGATGGTTAAAAGATTACATGTCTGCCTTATTACCTCGTACTCGTGGCAATTACGGAAAAGACTTGATCTGTACACCCCATTCCCTTTCTAAATCCCGCTTATACATCCCAAATTTTTCCGCCGGTTTCTTTCATAACTCTCTCAATTAACACCTTAGCATAAAGTTTACCCACAATACTAAGCAAGCTGATACCACGGTAGTTTTGCAGTCCTGCTGTGACCATTTTCCTTTACATATTGGGACCATAACCTGCCATCACCAGCCCTTAGATACTCTATCATATCCAGCTGCCTGACCTGTCTTCATATTTCTAAAAATCTTTTCTAATAATTGATGTCTAAAATTAACCTTTAAAGATTTAAATTGTGAATTGGATCGTTATATCGTTTAAGACATTCATGTTTGTAGTTTAAAATTTGTATTAACAAAGTTTCAGTCGACATTTAAAATTTGTGACTTAAGAAATAACTCCTAAAAATGTGATATTTTCTTTAATGTTTTATTATTATTTTATCCGATGTTCGTCTTCAATGTTCAGCCTAATAGCAGGTTAAAGAAGATACATTCCATATAGGCGCATATATATATTGTCTGCGCCTGACGCTTTTATCATTCGTACATCGGGCTCTCCACTCGACATAGTTTTACTTTTTAAGGCATTTCGTCAAGTGTCATTTTTCGTTCCTCCACCTCAACACACAAATCGTTCATTTGTCTTACAAAGAACATTGCTCTCACCTATTTTTGTTCGTCTTTGTGAACCTGCAAATATAATAAATATTTAATCAGACTTTGTGTTTGCATTTATGTTCAATGCAAGACATAAAAAATTGGCCACCGTGACAGGACAATATAGCAAGAAATAAGAGACCATTTTTCAAGACGGTTAGGACGCCGGTCAATCATTACGTCGAAGCCATCTATCGTCTCAAAAACTTTTTACCGCGAGATATTTCGAAGAATAAGCTATTGCAGTGATCAACCATCAGCATCGCTCCGCAGCCAGACCAATGCAGCTAGGGGTCTTCCTATAAATTCCCGTCTGTGCAACCCTATATTTCCATTTTATCCTTACTTTTATTTGTGTTTTATTCATTTGCAATACAATACGATGTATTTTGAATACTAAAATACTAAAATCGTCAATATATTCTTCACATTTTATAAAACTTTAACAATATTCAATTTTTTTCCGAAGTGGGTACTTTCATATCATTACATTTCTTGGTTCGTTACGAGAAATTTTATTGTTTTATTCCGTACATATTATATGCCGTTCATACATATTATTTATAGACTTTCACCACGAACATTCCAGGGTACGAGCTGTAGTCGTGCATCAGCGCAACAATTGCAACAATTGCTACGCCTGGCTACCAGCTGACGCCAAGAGGGGAACGTGAGCTAAAATTTATGTTTTATTTGTATTGTCCTTTATCATAAAATTTATTTTATTTTACAATTATAATTTTTATTTTTATAGGATAGGATGACAAACGAGCACATAGTCCACCTGATGGTAAGTGGTTGCTGTGACCCATAGACATCTACAAAATGCAGATGCGTTGTCATCCGTGAGGACTTAGATGAAATGCCCCGTTTAGAGTAAAAAAGGTCTCCAGTTCTCCACACTCACCATACGAAACACAGCAGCACTAAGCTACTATTTGACGCTGGTATTCTGTGAGAGCGTGGTCCTTCCCCGGTCGAGCCGACCCATTCGTGCTACAACTATACCACTAATATAACTGCAGCATGGCTCTACCACGTAAAAATGAAACAGATTTTAAGATATTAAAATTAACTTAAAATATTTAGGTAAAATTTTAATTTTTCTTAATATTTTATTTGCAATTTTAACTTTTAGAGATAAACAAAAATAAATATTTGGCTACTGAAGAAGTACTAAAGACATGCAAAATTTGCAAGATCTCTCTCTCTCTCTCTCTCTCTCTCTCTCTCTAGATGTCTCAGTGATCGCAAGGGTGAAAACTGGCAGCGATCACCGAATGGTTAAAGATATGCTGAACCTAAACGTTAAGTTGGAGAGGTCTCATCTAATGAAGTCAACGCTCCGTCCCCCTCGTGCTCTAATCCGAAATCCCGAAATCTTTCAGCTCGAGTTACAAAACCGAAGATTGCAATGCAATGCGTGGACGATATGAATGACAAGCTCGTGGAAACTGTTCATGTGGTCGGAGCTAAGTTCTGCAAGACCCACCGCAGAAGAACACAAAAATACTCCAATCACACTCCTAATCTCATGTCTGTTAGACGGGAAATGAAGCTGCAGTCGTCAGCAGATTTGACAGCATACAGGCAACTGAACAGACAGATCTCCTCCAAATGCATGCGGCAGGACTTACGCAACTTCAATACTGCTCGTATTGAAGAAGCAATCGAGTAGAACCAGGGCTCCAAAGTCTTTGTTAGAGATCTGTCTGCCAGAAAGAGCCAACTGTCAAAACTCAAGTGACGTTGTGTCAGCATCGTTTCCGGGACACCTGAAATTTTGAGTGAGATTGAGAGGTTCTATGGGCAGCTGTATACATCATCTTTGGAGCCGAACGTAAGTGTGAGTAACGATCAGGAGCAAGTCTTATCTAAAACTATTCAGATGATATCCCGTACGTCAGTCTGAGCGAGATTAGAATGGCTCTCCAGCACCTTAAAAACGGCAAGTCCCCGGGCGAGGATGGAATTACAGCGGAGCTTCTGAAAGCGGGTGGAAAACCGGTACTTGAAGTCCTTCAGAAGCTCTTTAATTCCTTCCTCCATGGTGGCACTACTCGCCTCTCTCACCACTACACGCCTTAGGGGCGTGGAGCAAAAGTGCGGTGGTTTTGTTCTTCAAGAAAAGAGACAACGCTCTCTTGAAGAACTACAGACCGATTTTCCTTCTGAGCCGCCTCTACGTGCTGTTTTCAAGAATCATTACGAATCGTCTCGCACGCAGACTCAATGACTTCCAGCCTCCCGAACAAGCCGGTTTCCGAAAAGGCTTTAGCACCATAGATCACATACATACCACAGTACAATCTGCCACTTTGCCTGGCGTATGTGGACTATGAAAAAGCCTTTGATTCCGTCGAAATTTGGGCAGTTCTACAGTCCCTTCAGCTATGCCAAGTTGACTGTCGGTATATCCAAGTGCTGAAGTGTTTGTACAGTAGCTACGATGGCTATCTGAGTACAGAACCAGAGTTTGAAACCTATACAATTTCAGAAAGTGTAAGACAGGGTGACGTTATATCTCCGTAACTCTTCACCGCTGCATTGGAAGACGTTTACAAGCTACTGGGCTGGAAATGATATGGTATTAATATCAATGGCGAGTACATCACTCACCTTCGATTTTCCGACGATATAGCCCTTATGGCAGAATCGCTGGAGGATCTAAGCACTATCAATGACCTCAATAGTGTCTCCCAACGGATAGGTCTTAAGATGAACATGGACAAAACAAAAATCATGTCCAATGTCCGTGTCACACCTATGCCGGTAGTTGTTGGGAGCATTAAGCTCGAAGTTTTTGACCAGTACGTTTACCTGGGACAAATAGTCCAACTAGGTAAGTCCATCTTCGACCGAGAGGTCAATCGACGGATTCAACTCTGCTGGGCAGCGTTCGGGAAATTACGACACATCTTCTCGTCATGTATTACCTCAAAATCTGAAAACTAGATTGGAAAACAAGTGCATTTTGCCAGTGAAGACTTACGGATCTGAGACGTGGTCCTTTACTGTTGTCCGTATGAGGACGCTCAAGGTCGCTCAGCGAGCTATGGAGAGGGCTATGCTCGGGGTTTCTCTACGTGATAAACTTAGAAATGAGAATATCCGCAGTAGAACCAGAGTGACCAACATAGCCCAACGGATTAGTAAGCTGAACTGGCAATGGGCCGGCCATATAGCTCGAAGAACCAACAACTGATGGGGAAAAATGTTCTCGAGTGGCAGCTTCATACCGGTAGGCGTAGTGTATGGCGACCCCTCACTAGATGGAGTGACGACCTGGTAAGACATGCAGGAAATCGATGGATGCAGGTGGCTAAGGATCTTGCTTTGTGGCATTCTTTGGGAAAGGCCTATGTTTAGCAGTGGATTTGTGAAAGGCTGTAATGATAAAGATGATGTTGAAGGAATTTTTTAGGTTTTCTTCGGAGAATTCTCGTTTTTTGATATACCAATGAGCAGTAATGCATCTTGATTTTACTGTACAAATAAGAAGCTGAATGATCTGATGAGGCAAATTTTATGATTTTACTCTTATATCCTCAAGTATTATGAATAAGTTTTACTTTTACTTAAGTTTAAATTGTAACTGGCAAGTAGGTTTAATTTAATTTAAAATCTGTTTTATAATATTTAAATTCCATTTCGTCCGTAGTTGTCGTTAGAAGCGACTATAGTGACGGCCACCAATGTCAAAAATGCAAAGCATCTGGTAATTGGATTGTCGATCCACCTACCAAGTATGATTCAAATCTAAAAACGTCTCACAGCTGAGCACAGGCCTCCTCTCATTTCTGGGAGGGTTTTAGGACAAGGAAAAATCCGCCACGCTGTTCCAATACGTGTTGGCGAACTTCACATGTCTGAGACATTTATTTTTCTTATTTCTCAGACATGCAGGATTTCTCACGATGTTTCCTTCATTGCCGAGCACGTAGCATATCAACACTTAAAATTAAAATCGACTATTTCATTGAGACAGGCGGGGAAACTTACAGCTAGTGCTTAGTCCCTAATGAGAATTAGAATCCAACTAATTCAGAAATAAATAAAGTAGCGTCAGTTATAAAACGTCTGGCACCACGGTCGTCGGTCCGTCTGCCAAGCGTGATTCAAATTTAATCTTCATTACAACAGGAGAAGCCCATATCCACCAGTGGACTCTTACGAGCCGTTAAGGAAGAAAGAGAAATATTTTTAAAATATTTTTCATTTCAATTTATGTTTTAGTAAATTATATTCGATTTAGTCAAATTTAAACCTTTTCTAATTTTAATTCATCTCGTTATATGAGACTTAATTAAATAGATTGGTAGTGAACTAATGAAACTAGGTTACTGTCACCTTGCAGCATTCGATATTTCAACATTTAGGTCAACGTCAAGACTACAAATTAGATGCATCTGATGAATAGTATAGTAAGTTAATATTCCCTTGACATTTCGTTATTTATATCATGGATTATAGCTTTTTTTTCTCATCGTAAATGGAACGTTGCTCCACATAAATGTTAGTGCGTCGTATTTTTTAAGGAAAGTATAATAACCTCTCAACTGCGGATGTCCAAGACTTGGACACGAAAATATCTCCGTTGACTGCGGGCGTCCAAGTGTTAGACATTTTTTACCCGCTCTTTTAATGAAGAAACAAAGCATTATGTGCTATTTCTAACTCATTCTACCATATGTCAATGTGTATAGGATAAAAAAGGCTAGCATAAAAACCTCACAGCTTTATACACTTTAGTAGTATATTTTATTTAAATCATCCGTTCCTTGAGTCACCCATGATTGACGCGCGCAAACAACGAAGTTGTTTGTTATTATTTTGTATTAATTTATTTTTATTGTGTGGTGAATTGTGTTAAAACAATGGCTGGGTAAGGAACCTTCTTATTTGTAATCTCATATTGTGTTTTATCTTATTAAGTACGTGTAAAATCGTTTTTTTTAATATGTATAAAGCAAACTGCTATCTTAGAACTAACATGCTGGTTATATTATATTTAGTTATACTAATTACTTTAAAATTTTATTAAATATATGTACTCGTTTATAGGAAATTTTATAGAGAATTCAAAAATGTATACATATTATAGTATTCGATATACCAAAATCAAGATATTTGCGTTTAAACGGATTGGGCCCAATCAAGCGTCCATTTTATTATACAGCTCCGCAGTCAACGGAGTATTACGGTTAGAGTCTCCGCAGCTGAAAGGTTAATAATTTTAAGGAAATTATATAATAAAAGAAATACACAACGATGGGTCCTAAAGGCGTATATATCAATCATACAGTGGCATTTAACGCAGATTTAATTACGGAAGTAATAGTTTTTACAAATTGTAAAAAATTACTTATTTAATTATTTTACGTTATTCCTTATTTATTTAATACTAACTTTTGTCTGCGAATAAACACACGTGTATATTTTTGTTCTAGGATAGGCAGGAAAGAAACCCTCAGAAAAAATGGATTAATTTGGCTCCTTTTTCACCTTGGATTCTGGCAGAGTTTATCTGATTCTTCCACCAAGCAGCAATGATCTCATTGCTGTGTGTCAACGCGCATGTTGTTATGCAGTTCATTATAATCCACAAAACTAATAACTCATCTGCAACCTTTTTATTTATTTTTTCAATCAATTAATTATTTATTTGCTGCTGCTTGTAAAACCTAAATGTTTTATAATCTTATTTATTAAGTTTTTCTATATTTGGCATGCAAAATAATAAACATACAATAAAAAAGTACATACATATAAAAATCACAATATCATATCATTAATTATATATTCCATTAGATCACATAACGTTACTATAAATTTTGGTAAATACCTATAAAATAATCGAATTTCGCTACTATATGTAATTATGATTCCACCATTTAAAGTTTATCGGTTTCATTACTTTGTATCGAGTTTTATTTGATCGGTCTTACGAGTACATTCCGATACGCTATAGTAAGCCTCTTCCATTAGTAACTCTTTCAATTTGCGGCTAAATGTTGAAGCTCTCTGGATTTTTAATTTCTGATTCTGTTTTGTTATACATTTTAGCGCCTTATGAAGCACATTATTACTCATGAACCTTGTTTTATTTCATGGCATAAAAGTGTATTACTGTGCCAAGTGCTATTAAGAGTTTTATATAAATTTAAATTAGTTCTTACGAATATAGCCATTCCATAAATATACATATGCACAAAATATACTATATGAGGCAGTAGCAATGTCAATATGTTTCAAAGATATAAAATATGGTATAAGACTAAGAAGTTTGTTTTTTTTTAGCTTTTGATGCACAATCCTTATCTACTAAGTTTCCTCAGAATATCAATCCATATGGAAGTATAGATGCTACATAGGCATGATATGTAATCGACACGGTATACGTATCTACTAGTTTAGTGAGCATGTGTAAAGTAAATACATTGTAGCGGAGCTGTCGTCGCACTACAAGCGAAACACACCGAAGCCTAAATCGAGCTATCAACATTCCGAATCATAAACAGTATTAGAACTTCTCCGAACTATCACTCGGAGTGTTGGCCGCTCCCCGGGCAGAACACCTTGCCCGGCGGAAGATCTCCCCTTTTCCTCCTCGCACACGGTGGTAACCACCCGACGTGATCTGAACACGCAACCATCAACCTTCGGAAACTTCAAGCTTCATCATCGTCATTAAAAAAATACCTTAGTAATTCGCTCCCGAGCAGATATCGTCTGCAGTCTTCATATCCTGCAAGCCATCTAGCTTCACAAGGTTCACTGCAGCACTTTAATAATAATGCTTCCTGTTCCTTCAAGCTGATATCTGCGCTATACAGTGTTCGGCACGGCTCTGAGCCTTACTGCTCGCATCTTCTTCACGGCACTTTCGCAGATTACTTGCCTTCTTCTCGACTCACCGCAGACTACAAAGCAATCTCTTGGCATTTGCATATTCGTCGGCAACGAGGCTGCACCATCGACCTCCGGTCTGAGCAGGGGGGTGATGTAGCGGCGCTGTCGTCACACTACATGCGAAACACACCGAATCCTAAATCGCGCTATCAACATTCCGAATCATAAACAGTATATATAGAACTTCTCCGAACCATCACTCGGAGTGTTAGCCGCTCCCCGAGCAGAACACCTTGCCCGGCGGGAGATCTCCCCTTTTCCTTCTACGGCCATAACTTAATATGTGCCTTCCAACCAAGGTTCAACGTTCAAACCTAAAAACTTTGTTACTTTACCTTCTTTTACCTTCCCACCACAATAAATAATTTCAAATGATATGGAAGTCCTAGATCTATTTTGAAATGTGTGTTTTTCTAAATTTAATAGTAAATTATTGATTTTTAACCAGTTAAAGATATTTTATCTTTTTAAAGACTCATGTGAGTTTATGGATTCTATTATTTATAGCTTCAATATGAGGGTGCCAAGATAGTCGATGGTCCAGAGTTACTCCAAGGTATTTAGTACAATTAACACGCTCAATTGCACTTACACATAAGGTGTGAATTCTTACTATATGATTGCAATAAAGGTTATGATTATGACCACAGTTTTTCTGGATGAAGGTTCAACCGTGGCGCTCATAGAGCATATAGCTTAGAAGTTAGCTCTTCGCGGGACCAAAGAATAGTTACCTATTAAAGGCATAGGTGGCAAGCGAATTAACGAAAGTAGTTCGTATAGCTTGAACGATAAGGGAAATTTCATACGCGACTTAAAAGATATAAGTGTGCAAACCATTAAGATACTTAATCTCTCTTCACAATCAATGACCCGAAAGTAATTGAAACGTAGTCCGCATTTAGCACAATTAGAGGATGAATTGATATATAAAAAGTCCAGACCTACCATACTGATTGGGTAGAGGAACTAGCACCTTATTATTACACGTGAATTAATTTTAGGTGACAAAGTCAAGTACAGAACTCGTAGTAATTACAAAACTCGGCTAGGTTGCATGGTCACATGACTGGTTGTATCAAATTGGTTAGATTAGTTAACCACGTCACCAACACAACCAACAATTCAAGACTATTTCAATCTTGAATCGTTGGCCATCGCCGCGTGCCGGTGAATGAGCCAGAGGTCGCTAGATATTTTAAGGAAGACGGTACGTCGTTCACCGGACAAGAGATACGAATCTGGTTTGTTGTGATGGTCTAATGATGGAAACATTCCACCGAGTAGAGCGCAAGCTGAAAGTCAAATGTTAAACATCGAGAAGAAGCTCGACAAGAATTCGGATTTGAAAAAAGATTATGAGAAGCATGTTGAGAATCTCATCGTCAACGGTTACGCCGAAAAAGCGAGCCATATTTCCACTTCCCCGCGTACGTGATATCTTCCCCATTTTGCAGTACAGCATCCTCAGAAAGAGAAAATAAACCTGTTTTAGACGCGATCGCCAGAATCGGCGGAAGGTGTCTCAAGGACGGCCCTGTGTAATGCCTTTTGCAGTCATTGTTTGGCGTGCTGTTACGATTCAGAGAAGGCTAATAGAGAGATATTCCTGAAGTGAAGGTTCGTGAGGAAGACAGGGGCAGTGTCCGATTTCTATGGCAACACAATCGTGATGCGCCACTGGAGGAGTATAGAATAGACTTCTCTTATTTTCGGAGCGGTGTGATCTCCGTGCATCGCGATTTATATGAAAAATAGGAATACACATGAGCAGCTTCTACTAAGGAAAGCAATTTTTATATAGATCAACTACAGGCATTTCCCGATGTGACGACGGCCGAAATGATAGTAAGCGATGTATATAAGTTACATAAACATGCTTCTTTTAAATTGAGGGGATGGGCTAGTAAACGACCCGAAGTGTTATGTAAAATGAAAGACAAGAATAAAAGCAATAGCGCCTCGTTAGGTGATAACGACCACGCCGAGCGCATATTAGCTTTGATTTGGAAAACCAACCATGACATATTAAGCACGTACACTGCAAGTAGTCGAAAATTATAATGTTTAATCGTTAAAATATTAGTATAGTCGGTTAAAGGACCCAACGATCTGTTAGAAAAGCTGGTTATTGGTTCCGACTATTTATTAGCAAAGTCGGTTAAAGGCCCCGACGATGCGTTGGAAATAACACTTTTCAGCAGCAGAAAGCGTTTCCATATAAGCAGAATTCCTTATATGGAAGTTTGTTCTGTCTGAATTTTTAGTGCTGAAATAAACTGTTTAAAAACGGGTAAGAGCCTCGAAAAAGGTTCGCACTTAAGTAAAATAGCCGTAAAAATAGAAGAAAATGGCTTGCTTAGATTAAACGGTCGTTTACCTTTCAAATCCAATTTCACAGAGTAGTAGTAGTAGATTATGCTGCAAGGTAATCTTCAGTTAGAATAGCTCATCATGAGTCAGCCTTCACGTGTTTAGGCGTGGATTATTTTGGACCCATGAACGTAAGTGTGGGAAGGCAACACCAGAAACGCTGGGTGTTTTATTCACATTTTTGACTACCAAAGCAGTACATCTGGGAGGAAGTAGCTGAGAATATTATTGAGGCCAGTGTAAATGATCATTTCATTGAGGCGATTTATTGCCGGAATTGGAAAGTCGTCTGTTATGTACAGAGACAAGGTTAGAAATTTCAAAGATGCAAATAAAGAGTTAGTGCAAGCGTACGTAGGTCTGCACTAGTATGAAAAATGAATCAGAGCAAAAAATACTATTTGGACATTCATACTCCCCGGACCGCCATATATGGGGGGTACTTGAGAGAGGTTAATAAGATCGATTATGGTTACGTTGGATGCCTCGCTCAAAGAAGGGAGTCCGGAAGAGGAAGTGCTGCATACGTTGCTCTTGAAAGCAGAGCATAAGGTTAATTGAAGACCGTTGGTTACGGTAAATATGGATGGTCCTGAAGAGAGCTTAACACCCAACCACTTTCTACTAGGGCGCTCATGTGGAGATCGTCCACCTGATGTATTTACGGAGCGACATTTAGTAAATCAACCCAGCTGGAGAACAGCTCTAAAGCTAACTGATTGTTTTTGGACAAGATGGTTAAAAGATTACATGTCTGCCTTATTACCTCGTACTCGTGGCAATTACGGAAAAGACTTGATCTGTACACCCCATTCCCTTTCTAAATCCCGCTTATACATCCCAAATTTTTCCGCCGGTTTCTTTCATAACTCTCTCAATTAACACCTTAGCATAAAGTTTACCCACAATACTAAGCAAGCTGATACCACGGTAGTTTTGCAGTCCTGCTGTGACCATTTTCCTTTACATATTGGGACCATAACCTGCCATCACCAGCCCTTAGATACTCTATCATATCCAGCTGCCTGACCTGTCTTCATATTTCTAAAAATCTTTTCTAATAATTGATGTCTAAAATTAACCTTTAAAGATTTAAATTGTGAATTGGATCGTTATATCGTTTAAGACATTCATGTTTGTAGTTTAAAATTTGTATTAACAAAGTTTCAGTCGACATTTAAAATTTGTGACTTAAGAAATAACTCCTAAAAATGTGATATTTTCTTTAATGTTTTATTATTATTTTATCCGATGTTCGTCTTCAATGTTCAGCCTAATAGCAGGTTAAAGAAGATACATTCCATATAGGCGCATATATATATTGTCTGCGCCTGACGCTTTTATCATTCGTACATCGGGCTCTCCACTCGACATAGTTTTACTTTTTAAGGCATTTCGTCAAGTGTCATTTTTCGTTCCTCCACCTCAACACACAAATCGTTCATTTGTCTTACAAAGAACATTGCTCTCACCTATTTTTGTTCGTCTTTGTGAACCTGCAAATATAATAAATATTTAATCAGACTTTGTGTTTGCATTTATGTTCAATGCAAGACATAAAAAATTGGCCACCGTGACAGGACAATATAGCAAGAAATAAGAGACCATTTTTCAAGACGGTTAGGACGCCGGTCAATCATTACGTCGAAGCCATCTATCGTCTCAAAAACTTTTTACCGCGAGATATTTCGAAGAATAAGCTATTGCAGTGATCAACCATCAGCATCGCTCCGCAGCCAGACCAATGCAGCTAGGGGTCTTCCTATAAATTCCCGTCTGTGCAACCCTATATTTCCATTTTATCCTTACTTTTATTTGTGTTTTATTCATTTGCAATACAATACGATGTATTTTGAATACTAAAATACTAAAATCGTCAATATATTCTTCACATTTTATAAAACTTTAACAATATTCAATTTTTTTCCGAAGTGGGTACTTTCATATCATTACATTTCTTGGTTCGTTACGAGAAATTTTATTGTTTTATTCCGTACATATTATATGCCGTTCATACATATTATTTATAGACTTTCACCACGAACATTCCAGGGTACGAGCTGTAGTCGTGCATCAGCGCAACAATTGCAACAATTGCTACGCCTGGCTACCAGCTGACGCCAAGAGGGGAACGTGAGCTAAAATTTATGTTTTATTTGTATTGTCCTTTATCATAAAATTTATTTTATTTTACAATTATAATTTTTATTTTTATAGGATAGGATGACAAACGAGCACATAGTCCACCTGATGGTAAGTGGTTGCTGTGACCCATAGACATCTACAAAATGCAGATGCGTTGTCATCCGTGAGGACTTAGATGAAATGCCCCGTTTAGAGTAAAAAAGGTCTCCAGTTCTCCACACTCACCATACGAAACACAGCAGCACTAAGCTACTATTTGACGCTGGTATTCTGTGAGAGCGTGGTCCTTCCCCGGTCGAGCCGACCCATTCGTGCTACAACTATACCACTAATATAACTGCAGCATGGCTCTACCACGTAAAAATGAAACAGATTTTAAGATATTAAAATTAACTTAAAATATTTAGGTAAAATTTTAATTTTTCTTAATATTTTATTTGCAATTTTAACTTTTAGAGATAAACAAAAATAAATATTTGGCTACTGAAGAAGTACTAAAGACATGCAAAATTTGCAAGATCTCTCTCTCTCTCTCTCTCTCTCTCTCTCTCTAGATGTCTCAGTGATCGCAAGGGTGAAAACTGGCAGCGATCACCGAATGGTTAAAGATATGCTGAACCTAAACGTTAAGTTGGAGAGGTCTCATCTAATGAAGTCAACGCTCCGTCCCCCTCGTGCTCTAATCCGAAATCCCGAAATCTTTCAGCTCGAGTTACAAAACCGAAGATTGCAATGCAATGCGTGGACGATATGAATGACAAGCTCGTGGAAACTGTTCATGTGGTCGGAGCTAAGTTCTGCAAGACCCACCGCAGAAGAACACAAAAATACTCCAATCACACTCCTAATCTCATGTCTGTTAGACGGGAAATGAAGCTGCAGTCGTCAGCAGATTTGACAGCATACAGGCAACTGAACAGACAGATCTCCTCCAAATGCATGCGGCAGGACTTACGCAACTTCAATACTGCTCGTATTGAAGAAGCAATCGAGTAGAACCAGGGCTCCAAAGTCTTTGTTAGAGATCTGTCTGCCAGAAAGAGCCAACTGTCAAAACTCAAGTGACGTTGTGTCAGCATCGTTTCCGGGACACCTGAAATTTTGAGTGAGATTGAGAGGTTCTATGGGCAGCTGTATACATCATCTTTGGAGCCGAACGTAAGTGTGAGTAACGATCAGGAGCAAGTCTTATCTAAAACTATTCAGATGATATCCCGTACGTCAGTCTGAGCGAGATTAGCATGGCTCTCCAGCACCTTAAAAACGGCAAGTCCCCGGGCGAGGATGGAATTACAGCGGAGCTTCTGAAAGCGGGTGGAAAACCGGTACTTGAAGTCCTTCAGAAGCTCTTTAATTCCTTCCTCCATGGTGGCACTACTCGCCTCTCTCACCACTACACGCCTTAGGGGCGTGGAGCAAAAGTGCGGTGGTTTTGTTCTTCAAGAAAAGAGACAACGCTCTCTTGAAGAACTACAGACCGATTTTCCTTCTGAGCCGCCTCTACGTGCTGTTTTCAAGAATCATTACGAATCGTCTCGCACGCAGACTCAATGACTTCCAGCCTCCCGAACAAGCCGGTTTCCGAAAAGGCTTTAGCACCATAGATCACATACATACCACAGTACAATCTGCCACTTTGCCTGGCGTATGTGGACTATGAAAAAGCCTTTGATTCCGTCGAAATTTGGGCAGTTCTACAGTCCCTTCAGCTATGCCAAGTTGACTGTCGGTATATCCAAGTGCTGAAGTGTTTGTACAGTAGCTACGATGGCTATCTGAGTACAGAACCAGAGTTTGAAACCTATACAATTTCAGAAAGTGTAAGACAGGGTGACGTTATATCTCCGTAACTCTTCACCGCTGCATTGGAAGACGTTTACAAGCTACTGGGCTGGAAATGATATGGTATTAATATCAATGGCGAGTACATCACTCACCTTCGATTTTCCGACGATATAGCCCTTATGGCAGAATCGCTGGAGGATCTAAGCACTATCAATGACCTCAATAGTGTCTCCCAACGGATAGGTCTTAAGATGAACATGGACAAAACAAAAATCATGTCCAATGTCCGTGTCACACCTATGCCGGTAGTTGTTGGGAGCATTAAGCTCGAAGTTTTTGACCAGTACGTTTACCTGGGACAAATAGTCCAACTAGGTAAGTCCATCTTCGACCGAGAGGTCAATCGACGGATTCAACTCTGCTGGGCAGCGTTCGGGAAATTACGACACATCTTCTCGTCATGTATTACCTCAAAATCTGAAAACTAGATTGGAAAACAAGTGCATTTTGCCAGTGAAGACTTACGGATCTGAGACGTGGTCCTTTACTGTTGTCCGTATGAGGACGCTCAAGGTCGCTCAGCGAGCTATGGAGAGGGCTATGCTCGGGGTTTCTCTACGTGATAAACTTAGAAATGAGAATATCCGCAGTAGAACCAGAGTGACCAACATAGCCCAACGGATTAGTAAGCTGAACTGGCAATGGGCCGGCCATATAGCTCGAAGAACCAACAACTGATGGGGAAAAATGTTCTCGAGTGGCAGCTTCATACCGGTAGGCGTAGTGTATGGCGACCCCTCACTAGATGGAGTGACGACCTGGTAAGACATGCAGGAAATCGATGGATGCAGGTGGCTAAGGATCTTGCTTTGTGGCATTCTTTGGGAAAGGCCTATGTTTAGCAGTGGATTTGTGAAAGGCTGTAATGATAAAGATGATGTTGAAGGAATTTTTTAGATTTTCTTCGGAGAATTCTCGTTTTTTGATATACCAATGAGCAGTAATGCATCTTGATTTTACTGTACAAATAAGAAGCTGAATGATCTGATGAGGCAAATTTTATGATTTTACTCTTATATCCTCAAGTATTATGAATAAGTTTTACTTTTACTTAAGTTTAAATTGTAACTGGCAAGTAGGTTTAATTTAATTTAAAATCTGTTTTATAATATTTAAATTCCATTTCGTCCGTAGTTGTCGTTAGAAGCGACTATAGTGACGGCCACCAATGTCAAAAATGCAAAGCATCTGGTAATTGGATTGTCGATCCACCTACCAAGTATGATTCAAATCTAAAAACGTCTCACAGCTGAGCACAGGCCTCCTCTCATTTCTGGGAGGGTTTTAGGACAAGGAAAAATCCGCCACGCTGTTCCAATACGTGTTGGCGAACTTCACATGTCTGAGACATTTATTTTTCTTATTTCTCAGACATGCAGGATTTCTCACGATGTTTCCTTCATTGCCGAGCACGTAGCATATCACCACTTAAAATTAAAATCGACTATTTCATTGAGACAGGCGGGGAAACTTACAGCTAGTGCTTAGTCCCTAATGAGAATTAGAATCCAACTAATTCAGAAATAAATAAAGTAGCGTCAGTTATAAAACGTCTGGCACCACGGTCGTCGGTCCGTCTGCCAAGCGTGATTCAAATTTAATCTTCATTACAACAGGAGAAGCCCATATCCACCAGTGGACTCTTACGAGCCGTTAAGGAAGAAAGAGAAATATTTTTAAAATATTTTTCATTTCAATTTATGTTTTAGTAAATTATATTCGATTTAGTCAAATTTAAACCTTTTCTAATTTTAATTCATCTCGTTATATGAGACTTAATTAAATAGATTGGTAGTGAACTAATGAAACTAGGTTACTGTCACCTTGCAGCATTCGATATTTCAACATTTAGGTCAACGTCAAGACTACAAATTAGATGCATCTGATGAATAGTATAGTAAGTTAATATTCCCTTGACATTTCGTTATTTATATCATGGATTATAGCTTTTTTTTCTCATCGTAAATGGAACGTTGCTCCACATAAATGTTAGTGCGTCGTATTTTTTAAGGAAAGTATAATAACCTCTCAACTGCGGATGTCCAAGACTTGGACACGAAAATATCTCCGTTGACTGCGGGCGTCCAAGTGTTAGACATTTTTTACCCGCTCTTTTAATGAAGAAACAAAGCATTATGTGCTATTTCTAACTCATTCTACCATATGTCAATGTGTATAGGATAAAAAAGGCTAGCATAAAAACCTCACAGCTTTATACACTTTAGTAGTATATTTTATTTAAATCATCCGTTCCTTGAGTCACCCATGATTGACGCGCGCAAACAACGAAGTTGTTTGTTATTATTTTGTATTAATTTATTTTTATTGTGTGGTGAATTGTGTTAAAACAATGGCTGGGTAAGGAACCTTCTTATTTGTAATCTCATATTGTGTTTTATCTTATTAAGTACGTGTAAAATCGTTTTTTTTAATATGTATAAAGCAAACTGCTATCTTAGAACTAACATGCTGGTTATATTATATTTAGTTATACTAATTACTTTAAAATTTTATTAAATATATGTACTCGTTTATAGGAAATTTTATAGAGAATTCAAAAATGTATACATATTATAGTATTCGATATACCAAAATCAAGATATTTGCGTTTAAACGGATTGGGCCCAATCAAGCGTCCATTTTATTATACAGCTCCGCAGTCAACGGAGTATTACGGTTAGAGTCTCCGCAGCTGAAAGGTTAATAATTTTAAGGAAATTATATAATAAAAGAAATACACAACGATGGGTCCTAAAGGCGTATATATCAATCATACAGTGGCATTTAACGCAGATTTAATTACGGAAGTAATAGTTTTTACAAATTGTAAAAAATTACTTATTTAATTATTTTACGTTATTCCTTATTTATTTAATACTAACTTTTGTCTGCGAATAAACACACGTGTATATTTTTGTTCTAGGATAGGCAGGAAAGAAACCCTCAGAAAAAATGGATTAATTTGGCTCCTTTTTCACCTTGGATTCTGGCAGAGTTTATCTGATTCTTCCACCAAGCAGCAATGATCTCATTGCTGTGTGTCAACGCGCATGTTGTTATGCAGTTCATTATAATCCACAAAACTAATAACTCATCTGCAACCTTTTTATTTATTTTTTCAATCAATTAATTATTTATTTGCTGCTGCTTGTAAAACCTAAATGTTTTATAATCTTATTTATTAAGTTTTTCTATATTTGGCATGCAAAATAATAAACATACAATAAAAAAGTACATATAAAAATCACAATATCATATCATTAATTATATATTCCATTAGATCACATAACGTTACTATAAATTTTGGTAAATACCTATAAAATAATCGAATTTCGCTACTATATGTAATTATGATTCCACCATTTAAAGTTTATCGGTTTCATTACTTTGTATCGAGTTTTATTTGATCGGTCTTACGAGTACATTCCGATACGCTATAGTAAGCCTCTTCCATTAGTAACTCTTTCAATTTGCGGCTAAATGTTGAAGCTCTCTGGATTTTTAATTTCTGATTCTGTTTTGTTATACATTTTAGCGCCTTATGAAGCACATTATTACTCATGAACCTTGTTTTATTTCATGGCATAAAAGTGTATTACTGTGCCAATTGCCATTAAGAGTTTTATATAAATTTAAATTAGTTCTTACGAATATAGCCATTCCATAAATATACATATGCACAAAATATACTATATGAGGCAGTAGCAATGTCAAAATGTTTCAAAGATATAAAATATGGTATAAGACTAAGAAGTTTGTTTTTTTTTTTTGAGCTTTTGATGCACAATCCTTATCTACTAAGTTTCCTCAGAATATCAATCCATATGGAAGTATAGATGCTACATAGGCATGATATGTAATCGACACGGTATACGTATCTTCTAGTTTAGTGAGCATGTGTAAAGTAAATACATTGTAGCGGAGCTGTCGTCGCACTACAAGCGAAACACACCGAAGCCTAAATCGAGCTATCAACATTCCGAATCATAAACAGTATTAGAACTTCTCCGAACTATCACTCGGAGTGTTGGCCGCTCCCCGGGCAGAACACCTTGCCCGGCGGAAGATCTCACCTTTTCCTCCTCGCACACAGTGGTGACCACCCGACGTGATCTGAACACGCAACCAACAACCTTCGGAAACTTCAAGCTTCATCATCGTCATTAAAAAAAATACCTTACTAATTCGCTCCCGAGCAGATATCGTCTGCAGTCTTCATATCCTGCAAGCCATCTAGCTTCACAAGGTTCACTGCAGCACTGGAATAATAATGCTTCCTGTTCCTTCAAGCTGATATCTGCGCTATACAGTGTTCGGCACGGCTCTGAGCCTTACTGCTCGCCTCTGCTTCACGGCACTCTCGCAGATTACTTGCCTTCTTCTCGACTCACCGCAGACTACAAAGAAATCTCTTGGCACTTGCACATTCGTCGGCAACGAGGCTGCACCATCGACCTCCGGTCTGAGCAGGGGGGTGATGTAGCGGCGCTGTCGTCGCACTACATACGAAACACACCGAAGCCTAAATCGCGCTATCAACATTCCGAATCATAAACAGTATATATAGAACTTCTCCGAACTATCACTCGGAGTGTTAGCCGCTCCCCGGGCAGAACACCTTGCCCGGCGGGAGATCTCCCCTTTTCCTTCTACGGCACATAACTTAATATGTGCCTTCCAACCAAGGTTCAACGTTCAAACCTAAAAACTTTGTTACTTTACCTTCTTTTACCTTCCCACCACAATAAATAATTTCAAATGATATGGAAGTCCTAGATCTATTTTGAAATGTGTGTTTTTCTAAATTTAATAGTAAATTATTGATTTTTAACCAGTTAAAGATATTTTATCTCTTTAAAGACTCATGTGAGTTTATGGATTCTATTATTTATAGCTTCAATTTGAGGGTGCCAAGATAGTCGATGGTCCAGAGTTACTCCAAGGTATTTAGTATAATTAACACGCTCAATTTATCGCACTTACACATAAGGTGTGAATTCTTACTATATGATTGCAATAAAGGTTATGATTATGACCACAGTTCTTCTGGATGAAGGTTCAACCGTGGCGCTCATAGAGCATATAGCTTAGAAGTTAGCTCTTCGCGGGACCAAAGAATAGTTACCTATTGAAGGCATAGGTGGCAAGCGAATTAACGAAAGTAGTTCGTATAGCTTGAACGATAAGGGAAATTTCATACGCGACTTAAAAGATATAAGTGTGCAAACCATTAAGATACTTAATCACTCTTCACAATCAATGACCCGAAAGTAATTGAAACGTAGTCCGCATTTGGCACAATTAGAGGATGAATTGATATATAAAAAGTCCAGACCTACCATACTGATTGGGTAGAGGAACTAGCACCTTATTATTACACGTGAATTAATTTTAGGTGACAAAGTCAAGTACAGAACTCGTAGTAATTACAAAACTCGGCTAGGTTGCATGGTCACATGACTGGTTGTATCAAATTGGTTAGATTAGTTAACCACGTCACCAACACAACCAACAATTCAAGACTATTTCAATCTTGAATCGTTGGCTATCGCCGCGTGCCGGTGAATGAGTCAGAGGTCGCTAGATATTTTGAGGAAGACGGTACGTCGTTCACCAGACAAGAGATACGAATCTGGTTTGTTGTGATGGTCTGATGATGGAAACATTCCACCGAGTAGAGCGCAAGCTGAAAGTCAAATGTTAAACATCGAGAAGAAGCTCGACAAGAATGCGGATTTGAAAAAAGATTATGAGAAGCATGTTGAGAATCTCATCGTCAACGGTTACGCCGAAAAAGCGAGCCATATTTCCACTTCCCCGCGTACGTGATATCTTCCCCATTTTGCAGTACAGCATCCTCAGAATGAGAAAATAAACCTATTTTAGACGCGATCGCCAGAATCGGCGGAAGGTCTCTCAAGGACGGCCCTTTGTAATGCCTTTTGCAGTCATTGTTTGGCGTGCTGTTACGATTCAGAGAAGGAAGCATAGCAGTAATGGCTAATATTAGAGAGATATTCCTGAGAAGTGAAGGTTCGTGAGGAAGACAGGGGCAGTTTCCGATTTCTATGGCAACACAATCGTGATGCGCCACTGGAGGAGTATAGAATAGACTTCTCCTATTTTTGGAGCGGTGTGATCCACGTGCATCGCGATTTATATGAAAAATAGGAATGCACATGAGCAGCTTCCACTAAGGAAAGCAATTTTTATATAGAGAGATCAACTACAGGCATTTCCCGATGTGACGACGGCCGAAAGGATAGTAAGCGATGTATATAAGTTACATAAACATGCTTCTTTTAAATTGAGGGGATGGGCTAGTAAAAGACCCGAAGTGTTATGTAAAATGAAAGACAAGAATAAAAGCAATAGCGCCTCGTTAGGTGATAACGACCACGCCGAGCGCATATTAGCTTTGATTTGGAAAACCAACCATGACATATTAAGCACGTACACTGCAAGTAGTGGAAAATTATAATGTTTAATCGTTAAAAGATTAGTATAGTCGGTTAAAGGACCCAACGATCTGTTAGAAAAGCTGGTTATTGGCTCCGACTATTTATTAGCAAAGTCGGTTAAAGGCCCCGACGATGCGTTGGAAATAACACTTTTCAGCAGCAGAAAGCGTTTCCATATAAGCAGAATTCCTTATATGGAAGTTTGTTCTGTCTGAATTTTTAGTGCTGAAATAAACTGTTTAAAAACGGGTAAGAGCCTCGAAAAAGGTTCGCACTTAAGTAAAATAGCCGTAAAAATAGAAGAAAATGGCTTGCTTAGATTAAACGGTCGTTTACCTTTCAAATCCAATTTCACAGAGTAGTAGTAGTAGATTATGCTGCAAGGTAATCTTCAGTTAGAATAGCTCATCATGAGTCAGCCTTCACGTGCTTAGGCGTGGATTATTTTGGACCCATGAACGTAAGTGTGGGAAGGCAACACCAGAAACGCTGGGGTGTTTTATTCACATTTTTGACTACCAAGGCAGTACATCTGGGAGGAAGTAGCTGAGAATATTATTGAGGCCAGTGTAAATGATCATTTCATTGAGGCGATTTATTGCCGGAATTGGAAAGTCGTCTGTTATGTACAGAGACAAGGTTAGAAATTTCAAAGATGCAAATAAAGAGTTAGTGCAAGCGTACGTAGGTCTGCACTAGTATGAAAAATGAATCAGAGCAAAAAATACTATTTGGACATTCATACTCCCCGGACCGCCATATATGGGTACCCCCCCTTGAGAGAGGTTAATAAGATCGATTATGGTTACGTTGGATGCCTCGCTCAAAGAAGGGAGTCCGGAAGAGGAAGTGCTGCATACGTTGCTCTTGAAAGCAGAGCATAAGGTTAATTCAAGACCGTTGGTTACGGTAAATATGGATGGTCCTGAAGAGAGCTTAACACCCAACCACTTTCTACTAGGGCGCTCATGTGGAGATCGTCCACCTGATGTATTTACGGAGCGACATTTAGTAAATCAACCCAGCTGGAGAACAGCTCTAAAGCTAACTGATTGTTTTTGGACAAGATGGTTAAAAGATTACATGTCTGCCTTATTACCTCGTACTGGCAATTACGGAAAAGACTTGATCTGTACACCCCATTCCCTTTCTAAATCCCGCTTATACATCCCAAATTTTTCCGCCGGTTTCTTTCATAACTCTCTCAATTAACACCTTAGCATAAAGTTTACCCACAATACTAAGCAAGCTGATACCACGGTAGTTTTGCAGTCCTGCTGTGACCATTTTCCTTTACATATTGGGACCATAACTGCTTTACACCAGTCTTGCGGTACCCGCTTCAATTTCCAACATAAATTAAAGAATGAGTATAGCAGACCTGCCATCACCAGCCCTTAGATACTCTATCATATCCAGCTGCCTTACCTGTTTTCATACTTCTAAAAATCTTTTCTAATAATTAATGTCTAAAATTAACCTTTAAAGATTTAAATTGTGAATTGGATTGTTATATCGTTTAAGACATTCATGTTTGTAGTTTAAAATTTGTATTAACAAAGTTTCAGTCGACATTTAAAATTTGTGACTTAAGAAATAACTCCTAAAAATGTGATATTTTCTTTAATGTTTTATTATTATTTTATCTGATGTTCGTCTTCAATGTTCAGCCTAATAGCAGGTTAAAGAAGATACAGTCCATATAGGCGCATATATATATTGTCTGCGCCTGACGCTTTTATCAATCGTACATCGGGCTCTCCACTCAACACAGTTTTACTTTTTAGGGCATTACGTCAAGTGTCATTTTTCGTTCCACCACCTCAACACACAAATCGTTTGTCTTACAAAGAACATTGCTCTCACCTATTTTTGTTCATCTTTGTGAACCTGCAAATATAATAAATATTTAATCAGACTTTGTGTTTGCATTTATGTTCAATGCAAGACATAAAAAATTGGCCACCGTGTCAGGACAATATAGCAAGAAATAAGAGACCATTTTTCAAGACGGTTAGGACGCCGGTCAATCATTACGTCGAAGCCACCTATCGTCTCAAAAAATTGGCCACCGTGACAGGACAATATAGCAAGAAATAATAGACCATTTTTCAAGACGGTTAGGACGCCGGTCAATCATTACGTCGAAGCCACCTATCGTCTCAAAAACTTTTTACCGCGAGATATTTCGAAGAATAAGCTATTGCAGTGATCAACCATCAGCATCGCTCCGCAGCCAGACCAATGCAGCTAGGGGTCTTCCTATAAATTCCCGTCTTTGCAACCCTATATTTCCATTTTATCCTTACTTTTATTTGTGTTTTATTCATTTGCAATACAATATGATGTATTTTGAATACTAAAATACTAAAATCGTCAATATATTCTTCACATTTTATAAAACTTTAACAATATTCAATTTTTTTCCGAAGTGGGTACTTTCATATCATTACATTTCTTGGTTCGTTACGAGAAATTTTATTGTTTTATTCCGTACATATTATATGCCGTTCATACATATTATTTATAGACTTACACCACGAAAATTCCAGGGTACGAGCTGTAGTCGTGCATCAGCGCAACAATTGCAACAATTGCTACGCCTGGCTACCAGCTGACGCCAAGAGGGGAACGTGAGCTAAAATTTATGTTTTATTTGTATTGTCCTTTATCATAAAATTTATTTTATTTTACAATTATAATTTTTATTTTTATAGGATAGGATGACAAACGAGCACATAGTCCACCTGATGGTAAGTGGTTGCTGTGACCCATAGACATCTACAAAATGCAGATGCGTTGTCATCCGTGAGGACTTAGATGAAATGCCCCGTTTAGAGTAAAAAAGGTCTCCAGTTCTCCACACTCACCATACGAAACACAGCAGCACTAAGCTACTATTTGACGCTGGTATTCTGTGAGAGCGTGGTCCTTCCCCGGTCGAGCCGACCCATTCGTGCTACAACTATACCACTAATATAACTGCAGCATGGCTCTACCACGTAAAAATGAAACAGATTTTAAGATATTAAAATTAACTTAAAATATTTAGGTAAAATTTTAATTTTTCTTAATATTTTATTTGCAATTTTAACTTTTAGAGATAAACAAAAATAAATATTTGGCTACTGAAGAAGTACTAAAGACATGCAAAATTTGCAAGATCTCTCTCTCTCTCTCTCTCTCTCTCTCTCTCTAGATGTCTCAGTGATCGCAAGGGTGAAAACTGGCAGCGATCACCGAATGGTTAAAGATATGCTGAACCTAAACGTTAAGTTGGAGAGGTCTCATCTAATGAAGTCAACGCTCCGTCCCCCTCGTGCTCTAATCGGAAATCCCGAAATCTTTCAGCTCGAGTTACAAAACCGAAGATTGCAATGCAATGCGTGGACGATATGAATGACAAGCTCGTGGAAACTGTTCATGTGGTCGGAGCTAAGTTCTGCAAGACCCACCGCAGAAGAACACAAAAATACTCCAATCACACTCCTAATCTCATGTCTGTTAGACGGGAAATGAAGCTGCAGTCGTCAGCAGATTTGACAGCATACAGGCAACTGAACAGACAGATCTCCTCCAAATGCATGCGGCAGGACTTACGCAACTTCAATACTGCTCGTATTGAAGAAGCAATTGAGTAGAACCAGGGCTCCAAAGTCTTTGTCAGAGATCTGTCTGCCAGAAAGAGCCAAATGTCAAAACTCAAGTGACGTTGTGTCAGCATCGTTTCCGGGACACCTGAAATTTTGAGTGAGATTGAGAGGTTCTATGGGCAGCTGTACACATCATCTTTGGAGCCGAACGTAAGTGTGAGTAACGATCAGGAGCAAGTCTTATCTAAAACTATTCAGATGATATCCCGTACGTCAGTCTGAGCGAGATTAGAATGGCTCTCCAGCACCTTAAAAACGGCAAGTCCCCGGGCGAGGATGGAATTACAGCGGAGCTTCTGAAAGCGGGTGGAAAACCGGTACTTGAAGTCCTTCAGAAGCTCTTTAATTCCTTCCTCCATGGTGGCACTACTCGCCTCTCTCGCCACTACACGCCTTAGGGGCGTGGAGCAAAAGTGCGGTGGTTTTGTTCTTCAAGAAAAGAGACAACGCTCTCTTGAAGAACTACAGACCGATTTTCCTTCTGAGCCGCCTCTACGTGCTGTTTTCAAGAGTCATTACAAATTGTCTCGCACGCAGACTCAATGACTTCTAGCCTCCCGAACAAGCTGGTTTCCGAAAAGGCTTTGGCACCATAGATCACATACATACCACAGTACAATCTGCCACTTTGCCTGGCGTATGTGGACTATGAAAAAGCCTTTGATTCCGTCGAAATTTGGGCAGTTCTACAGTCCCTTCAGCTGTGCCAAGTTGACTGTCGGTATATCCAAGTGCTGAAGCGTTTGTACAGTAGGGCTACGATGGCTATCTGAGTACAGAACCAGAGTTTGAAACCTATACAATTTCAGAAAGTGTAAGACAGGGTGACGTTATATCTCCGTAACTCTTCACCGCTGCATTGGAAGACGTTTACAAGCTACTGGGCTGGAAATGATATGGTATTAATATCAATGGCGAGTACATCACTCACCTTCGATTTTCCGACGATATAGCTCTTATGGCAGAATCACTGGAGGATCTAAGCACTATCAATGACCTCAATAGTGTCTCCCAACGGATAGGTCTTAAGATGAACATGGACAAAACAAAAATCATGTCCAATGTCCATGTCACACCTATGCCGGTAGTTGTTGGGAGCATTAAGCTCGAAGTTTTTGACCAGTACGTTTACCTGGGACAAATAGTCCAACTAGGTAAGTCCATCTTCGACCGAGAGGTCAATCGACGGATTCAACTCTGCTGGGCAGCGTTCGGGAAATTACGACACATCTTCTCGTCATGTATTACCTCAAAATCTGAAAACTAGATTGGAAAACAAGTGCATTTTGCCAGTGATGACTTACGGATCTGAGACGTGGTCCTTTACTGTTGTCCGTATGAGGACGCTCAAGGTCACTCAGCGAGCTATAGAGAGGGCTATGCTCGGTGTTTCTCTACGTGATAAACTTAGAAATGAGAATATCCGCAGTAGAACCAGAGTGACCAACATAGCCCAACGGATTAGTAAGCTGAACTGGCAATGGGCCGGCCGTATAGCTCGAAGAACCAACAACTGATGGGGAAAAATGTTCTCGAGTGGCAGCTTCATACCGGTAGGCGTAGTGTATGGCGACCCCTCACTAGATGGAGTGACGACCTGGTAAGACATGCAGGAAATCGATGGGTGCAGGTGGCTAAGGATCTTGCTTTGTGGCATTCTTTGGGAAAGGCCTATGTTTAGCAGTGGATTTGTGAAAGGCTGTAATGATAAAGATGATGTTGAAGGAATTTTTTAGGTTTTCTTCGGAGAATTCTCGTTTTTTGATATACCAATGAGCAGTAATGCATCTTGATTTTACTGTACAAATAAGAAGCTGAATGATCTGATGAGGCAAATTTTATGATTTTACTCTTATATCCTTGAATATTATGAATAAGTTTAACTTTTACTTAAGTTTAAATTGTAACTGGCAAGTAGGTTTAATTTAATTTAAAATCGCAGGTTTGTTGTTTTTCCTACCTTCTTAAAATATAGATTTATTATGTTGTTTAAATTATGAAAGAAAATATCTAACTTTTCCATATTATTGTTAGGTGGTTGTTAGGTGTGTAAATATTAAGTTGTGGTTTGTAAATTCAACAGCACTACATACTATCATATTAAGAACAATGAACATATAATATATATATATATATATATATATATATATATATATATATATGTATATATATATATATATATATATATATATGTATATATGTATATATATATATATATATATATATATATATATATATATATATATAATACATCTGGGTTTTCGAAATCGATGAACATTCCATAAAATTATGCGTGGCCCCACCGTATCTATTTTTCCTTGTACATACGACCCAATGGTGTAATTAGCCATATTTTTTGTATCATTATAATATATTATTTTATGCTCAGTTACACAAAGGACGTCAGCTTAATTCGTATTTTCGAAAATGTGAATGTGTAATATGATATATTAGGCAACTAAAATTAAATTACATTAACAGAATAACAGTAATTCGATTAAAATAGAAAGAAAGAAACACTTTACTTTGGCACAGACAAAATGACGTACAACAATATAGTAATTTTTGACAAAAAATGAAATTTAATGCTGCTGAAATATATATCCCCGAATAATTTTATCGATATAATATTTACTGATATATTGTTTATCGTTAGTAGTAGTTAGATCTCTACACTTATTTATAAGAAATAAAGTTTTTACGTGGGGATTGAGTAAAAGTGCCGGTGAGGATAAGAAATCAATGTATTTTGCACACAGCAATTTGTAATTATATCTCTTCAATTATACAGTAACAACAGTTAATAGTACAAAATATATATGAAATAAACAACACATAATTATACTAGTAATTAATTAAGTAAAAAATAAATGACTCCGTAGAGCAGTGGTAAAGCGTTTGGCTGCAGCAGTGAAGGACCGAGGATTTGTTACCGCGCTAAACAAGTGTTTCTATGCTATAAAATAAGTTTGCATGCTGCGTCTGGATCACGGAGCAAATATGCTCCGTGGTCTGTATGTTTGTTTCTAGCATTAGTTTTTTGTTTTGTTTTTTTTTTGAAAAAAGGGTAAAAATATTGGTTTTCTTTAACATTTCTTTATAGGATATGGTGACCAACGAGCGAGCACACAGTCCACTTGATGGTAATTGGTTACTTAGGCCCATAGACACCGACATGTATCCTCGAATACGAATCAAAATGCAGACGCGTTGTGAACCGTGAGTACTAAAATGGAATGCCTCATTTCTAGTAAAAAATGTCTCCGGTTCTCTACACTCACTATACCAAACACAGCAGCATTAAGCTACTATTTTATGCTGATATTCTGTGAGAGAGCCGAGCTATTCGTGCTACAACTATTCTACTAATACGAGTATAGCTATTAAATATAAAATTACGACTGAGTTATTTTGCTTTTAAGTGTCACAAATATTATGTACAAATCGCTAGGCTTCTTTACAGAGGTACATACTACTCGCAGAGATCGTTTAATAATAGTCGCTTTCAAAATAAGGGCTCATTATAGCTAATGTTTGTCTGTGAATCCATTAAAAAAACAGTAAATATTTATAAACAGGTATTAACAAATTACTTTGAGTCTGGTTATATAATTGAATTCTTACCAAAATGTGACTTTAGACATTATCTTTTACTGCATGTAAAGGGAATCTAATTAACATACACATAATTGTGGAAGTCCGCTGATGAAATAAAAGTTCGTTTTAGTTGGATTAATATTCAATAGATAGTCCTGAAAGTTACCAAACACAGCGATATAATTACGAAATGCGAGCGAAGCTAATGTAATTCATAGGGTAGGAGAATCTCTCACACAAGTGAGAGATAAACTAGTGACAAGTTATCATTTAGTGACGTCAAAACTGGGGGTACCGAAAACGATTCATTTTTATTCCTTTCCTAGGATTTACTATGGCCATAGGTTACAAATAGTATGACATCAACTTTATCATACGATAATATTAATACCTACCGTAACAAGTAAAAGAATGTCCTACTATACATCCAATAAACTATACTTCTCTACTTCTTCTGTACTCGTAATATTATTAATTATAACATATACATCTAGTTTGCAATATTTTTATAGATTTAAAAAAAACAATTATAATTCAAGCAGTAACGCGACTCTATGTTTTTTTAAATATTTATTAAGGGGAAATATAACCTCAAATGGCTTAGCAAGATCCTCAGTTATACCGAAAACATTGCAGCATTAATTTTGAAACAAATATATGGTAAAGTTGAGGATTAATGTTAAGGACGATGTTAGACGAAAACACAATTCCGTAAAATTTTCTCGATAAAAAAAATCCAAAGTTACCTCCAAACTGAACAATAAACCGCTGTTATTCATAAAATATTTTAAATAAGATCATGAAACTTTGCATACTAATTGAACTAACTATAAAGCAGTGCTTATGTTATTTACTTTTTTTTAAATACCATTATTTTCACTGTAAAAAGAAATTACCTAAACTATCGGCGTCTTGAAGCTTGATTCCTATCGTCCCGTTAGTATCGCTTAGGCTTTTGAAGGGGGAGGTTGTATCGCTTACGATCAGAATACACATTACGCAACAGGACGACGTAAAATTAAAATGGGAAATAACCGTGATAAAAATAAGAAGTGACTGAGTTGGCGTTAATAAAAAGGCATAAATATGATAAACCTAATGAAATAAGTATCTAACGACCTATCTACTTACAGCATTAGTGATTACAAACATGTCGGTACATAGCATACGACGCGCGGGGGAAGTGAGGGTGAAATTAGAATTTGAGCTGACTTACTATATCCCCTTAACGTAAACTCGTAAGTGATTGTTTAGTTAGAAGTAAACACACACTTTTCTAAACCATAGTTAGAAAACATAAATAATAAGAAAATATAAATAATTAGGTTTTATTTACTTCAACATTATTCTAACTACCTATTTAAAATCGAGTATGACCTCATTAATTAGGTATAGTAGGTTTTTAAATTATAACTTTAGGGAACAACAAAAATGAATAGTGATTGACTTTCTATTTACACTTAATTCAAAATAATTTCAAAATATGATTCAGTTTAAAAATATGCAACAGTTCATTAAAAATTCAAAAGATCGATTACAATCTATTTGGCACCCTAGTCATTTTTTATACACCACGTGACGTTTGGCGAAGATGACGACGATTAATGTTGTAAGTCGAGTAGAATACTTTTTAATGTTTATTTTGGAATTCAGCTAGTCCGTTTTATTAAAGTATTTGCAACTAATATTATAAAATAGATAATTATTTATCGACTATATCCGATGCTTTTATTTCACATGCCGATTTTAGACATTGTCCTTTGCATAGATATAGTATACATTAGATTGGCGATGGAGTGATTAGTGTGAGACCAAAAACGAAATGTACTAGTGTGAGTGAAATGCGTATGTGTGCAAGACGAATCCGTATTATAAAATGAATATCTTTATGTTTGAGGGCATAAAAATAAAAGTTTGTGATTTTTATTTTTCACCAAAAATAACAATTTTATTGTAAAAATGTCGTAAGCTCTCCTTAGAGGTAGTTTGCAATTTTGCTTCATACTTCAATCTAATAATCAAATAAATTTCCATTATTAATTTAATAATTAAGTTTTATACTTATTTAAGTTGCTGGCGAATCATACATATGTCAAGTATATCAAAATATTTTTTTAGGATACAAGGCATTCGTTTACTAATTTTCGAAACATATTTTCGTTTAAATTTTTTTCTTTACATGAACGTCTTGAGAGGGATAAACGAGGCTACATATACATCCTTTATGTTTATAAGCGAACCTTCCCTAACTTCACAATAAAGTACATTTACACAAGATTCGCATTGAATTTTATTTGCGATTTTTTTTTTCACCACGATACCAAATATGTACTGAACAATGGACTTAACTACAGATTCTATTCCTTCAGGAATCCATGGCATAGATGATATGAAATGAGAATTTTTATTATCGATTTAGCCTGGGCCAATAGCCACATCATCGTTTGGCGTCGTCATTGCACTAAGGCCAGTTGTAGTATTTAATATATATATATATATATATATATATATATATATATATATATATATATATATATATATATATATATATATAGTACACGATCATTGTAAATTGAGCATACCAATATTCTCCAAAGGCAAACAATTAGTCTTTTCGTTGATTTGCACTGCCACGTGGCAGATTAACAGCAATGGCAATCCTACAGCCGGATAATTCCCAACCTACCGCCAGACAATTCACAGCAGCATACAAAAGATTAATCTGCCACGTGGAAGTGCAAATCAGCGAAAAGACTGATTGTTTGCCAGAAATGAATGAATTGTTCTTAAATAGCAACAATATTCATATTTTATGTATTATTGAACATTGGTTAAAAGCCCATAATTTAATGTTTAACTTCAGTAATTACCAGGTGGTCAGTTCTTTCAATAGAGGAACGGTTTTAAGAGGTGGCTCCTTAATTTTAGTTAGTAAATTATTATCATGTAAAGAATGAACGTAAAGATATTGTGAGCCTCTCTGTTAAGCGAACTGTAGAAATAGCGTGTGTTGAGTTTGAGCACCTCATTGTTGTGAGCTTTTACAAACTCCCATGTTCTTTATATGATACTTTTGAAAAAAGTTTTTGCTAAGCTTAATAAACAGAATAAATCTGTTGTAATATGTGGAGACTTTAATATCAATCTCCTAGAAGCTACCTCCACCAATATTTAAATTTAGATCATTGTTTAAATTTTATGGTCTTTAAAATTTATTTTTGGAGCCAACGCGTATTACTGAATCTAGTGCAACATGTGTAGATAACATTTTTACAAATGTTAAGCCATTCAATAAATGTATTATTCAAAAATTGATTGGTTGGTTTCGTTATCTTATGTTCACATAAAGCAAGTAAATAAAAAAGTAGTGTTTGTTCCAGTAAATGCACGTCGCTTAGAGAAGTTTAGAAGTAACATCGTAAAAAAATTCCACCACTTTCATACCAAAATAATCCAGATTTTTTGTATGGAACATTATTTAAACTGATTTGCAATGAATTTAATAATACTTTTCTTGTAAAACATTCTCCTTGAACAATCGCAAGGCATTTAATGAGTGGGCGACAGTAAGAGTCCATAAGAGTAGACAAAGATTATATGAGCTTTACAATGAAAGGTCATAAAATCCTAGCGTCGAATTTAGGGAATATGTAAAAAAATATTCCAAAATATTTAAAAGAGTGTGCTCTATATCCAAGTCATTGTATTTGAGCAACAAAACAAAGATGGCTTCTAATAAAATTAAAATGATATGGAGTATATTTAATAGTGAAACTGGTAAGGTTAACTCTCGCAATTCGAACTATCAGTTAGGTTTTAACAATAAATTAACTGAATCAGATCAGGACGTTGCAATGGTTTTCGAGAAATATTTTACTGATATTCCTATCTTAACCACTAAGTCACTGAATTCTTCTCCTGCCGTCGCCGAATCATTACTTAAACAAAATGTAAATGCATGTACAAAGAATTTTACATTTCATAAATTGTCATCAAAAGATATTCTAAAATATTTTAAGACTATTGATTAAGAAAACCGCCGGTCTGTGGGAGATTTCCGTTAAAGTTATTGCATCTATAATAGATGCAATCGCACCTCAACTAACTGTTATTTTTAATACTAGTATCAAATCTGGTGTGTTTCCTGATTTAATGAAGCATAGTAAAGTAATACCTTTATATAAATCTGGCAGTATATTGGACCCCGCTAATTTTAAACCTATTTCTGTACTGTCAACACTTTTGAAAATTTTTGAAACAATTAATCTTGATCAAATGTTAAATCCTATACCTTTAAACGAGCAATTCTTATATATATATATATATATATATATATATATATATATATATATATATATATATATATATATATATATATATATATATATATATATACATATACATATATATATACATTTATATATATATACATATATATATATATATATATATATATATATATAATCGGAATCTCGGAAACGGCTCCAACGATTTTCATAAAATTTTGTGTGCAGGGACTTTCGGGGGCAATAAATCGATCTAGCTAGGATTTATTTTTAGAAAATGTCTTTTTGTCCGTGTTTTTAGGCAATGAAAAACTGCTAAAATATCGTAAGAATAAGAAGGTAAATTTTGACGGTTTATTAATGATTACAAATAGCATAATTGGTATATTGGGCGGTCACAAAATCGTAATACCATGGTTCGAGCCCAGACCGACCGACCTACTTTTTTAAATTTTTTTTTTTTCAAGTTCCTTTCTTTTTTGAGAAAATCTATTTTTTCGAGCCCTTTTTCTATTATTTTTTAAAAACACGAAAATTTAAATTGAACTAATTGCACTCATGATGTTTTATTCAAATAACCAGTTCGGTTTTTTCTATTATGTCGCTAAGATCAAAAAATATTATTCGTATTTCATCAGTATGTAATAATAATAATAAATATAATTTCCAAAACACACGAACTAAAAAAAACCGAGCGAAAAATACCGAGCAAAGCTCGGTCAACCGGGTACTTTTTTTACATATGTTAATAATTTACTTCATAAAAATCAATTCGGTTTCACAAGGGGTCGCTCGACAACTGATGCTGGTGTTGAGATTATTAAAAGTGTAAGAAGTGATGCTCTTAAATTAATTATTTCATATTTAAGTGACAGAACGCAAAAAGTTGTCATATATCTCTCTCTCATACTATTAGTATGAGTTCTTCCGGGTCGACTGTACAAATGGGCGTGCCTCAGGGCTCAATTCTTTCCCCTCTCTGTTTCTTGTATATATTAATGACTTACCTTACATAGTAGGGGATAACCATGATATAGAATTATTTGCTGATGATACTTCAATAATTTTCAAATTAAAATGACAGTTATTAAATTACGACGAAGTAGTAATATATATATATATATATATATATATATATATATATATATATATATATATATATATATATATATATATATATATATATATGTATATATATGTGTATATATATATATATATATATATATATATATATATATATATATATATGTATATATATTTATATATATATATATATATATGTAAGCAGTTAAATCATTAATAAATATTATAAATAATGTGGGTCCCATAATGTTAATAATTTGCATTTAAATGGTACTAAGACTTAATGTATGAAATTCGTAACTCCTAATGTCAAACATATTAATACGAATGTAATTTTAAATGGGGAAGAACTGAGTCTTGTTGATACCACCATTTTTCTTGGAATCACACTAGACGCAATGCTTCAATGGCTCCCCCATATATCAAAACTAGGTAGAGACTTAGTTCTACAGCATATGCTGTAAAAAAGTTTAGGACTCTTACCAGTGTTGAAACAGCTAGAATAGTTTACTTTAGTTATTTTCATAGCATTATGTCGTATGGTATTTTGCTATGGGGACACGCGACTGACACTGAAATTATATTTATTTTACAGAAGAGGGCCATTAGAGCAATATATAATTTAAAACCAAAAGAGTTACTGAGACAAAAATTTAAAGGAATTAATATATTAACTCTGGTCTCTCTATACATTTACGAAAATGTAATGTACGTACACAAGAATAAACGTAGTTTTGCAAAAATAAGTGATATTCATTTTGTAAATACTAGGAACAGACACAAGCTAGTAGTATCAGTTACTCGACTCCACTGAGTCAGTAATTCATTCTTGGGGCGATGTATACGCTTTTACAACAAAATCCCAGAAAATATACAAAATTTGTCATACGCAAAGTTCAAAAATGTTATTGAACTAATATTTGTATAAAAAGGGTTATTATAATATTAAAGAATTTATGGATGATAATAACCCCTGGGAAGGGTGATCGCTACCAAGCTATTTCTAATTTGTCTTGTGTTGACAATTGCAAACATGATTGTAAGCTATCATTTGAAAAAAAAATAGTCCCCCTGGGTTTGGGTTGCTGGTTCTTCCCAGGACAGAGGTTTTTTTTCGAACCAGTGGTAAATGAAAAAATTGACTTTCAATAAGTATTGTTTATAATTGAATAAATAAGTTTCTGTTTCTGTTTCTGTCGGACGTAAGGGCGTTGACCAAATCTTGTTTTCTTATAGCATTTATGGTTTCTACGGCTTCCTTAGTGATGCCGGGTTTACAGCCTACATTTCGGTACTAGACTCATAGTGTTCGAGGATGTGGTAGGCATAGGTCAAATTTTGTTCTCATGTAATTGTAATCCCTGGGGCTTTAAAAGTGCAAAGTAAGGGCAAATATCTTTAGTTGCACCATCGTGCATCATGCATCATACTCTTGGTAAATTTTTTTATTTTATTTTTTCTTAACCCTCTTTCGAGGAGATGCTGCAACAAATCGTTTGAACTAGACACCATTACAGCACTAATGTTATTTTGAAGTTAGGGAAGCCTTTCAAGACTTTTTATCGCTTGAGACACCTTTTTCACTTTTTCATTAGCCCGTTTTTTGTGCTCTTATATTTTTACTGTTTTTTTTTTTTGTTTCATATATAGGCGTCTCCGAAGAATATCAATAGTTTTCTTCATTTTTTTCTTTCTCGGGAATTTGTCTATAACAGAAACGTTTGCAGTATAGCTACTGGGTACTGGGGTTATATCTCTGTAGACATATGACGATGCTTTGCGTTTCGGCTTCAATACAACCTACAAATAAATATAATTAGTGTATATATTATGTACTCATCTATGATTAAATTGAAAAATAAGGTTTTAACACAACCCTTTTACCTATTTCTGTCGCTAAGCAGCAGTGCTTACACAGGCGCATTCTGACCTGTTGAGTATAGAGAACCGGCATAATTATAAGCTGTAAGGCATTTTGTATTAATCTTCAGGGGTGAAAAATCTTTGTTTGAAGCTGACTGTAGGTGACCATATTTGGCGTACTGTAGTAGCCGTTTAAATTAAGTGATACTGTAAGTTCTTTTATTACTTTCGTTTTAAAAAAATAAAAATCACAAGGATGACAACAATTTGTACATATTTGAACATGCGCAAACGAAATGAATATATATATATATATATATATATATATATATATATATATATATATATATATATATATATATATATATATATATATATATATATATATATATATATATATATAATTAACAAACTACGCACGGGCATAAATAATGTGGGAATTGAACCAGAACGCAGCTTTACTTTTTGTGCACTTCTATGACTAAAACATTTTTTTTAAAGTGCTTGCTGCATATCGTTGTATATTTGTTGGGAACCCAGTTTCCCATATTTATCATTTTTAACCATTTAGGTTTAACCTCAGTATTTTTTGGAAATCTGAAACATTGTAAGACTTTAATTTATCTCACTAAAGTATTTAAGTACTATAATGCCAAAAAAATTAAATATTAAAAATTAAAAAAAATACGAAGTTAGAAGCGGCTGCATCCAAGGATATGCCTTTGCCTAGTATAAACTTATTATCGATAAGATGACATCGATAGCGTCAATCTCTCCAAAAATTAGATCAGAAAAAGCGGGAATTCACGTATTTGTTAATTTTTTATTATAATTCTTATGCATTTAGAGCATTTTAATTGTACTTACGTGGGAAATATTCAATTTTGTGGATTTTCTTTTCTCGATGAACTGCATTCAGGTACTGTTACACGTCACCATATTTAATCACACCTTTTGAATACTTTTTACTGATTAATGCTTCAAAATCAAAGATATTTCGAAAATAAGCGGGATTTGTTTCGTTAACTATTGACATCAGCCCGGTATAGGTCTAAAGCTATGCCCTTTTTCTTTTACATTCCCAATCTAACGTAAGTATATACTTAATCTATGGTCCTTTGGCTATGTATGTGCAATCGTGCCAAAAAGTGCGCTATTTGTCAGTAACAACCAAAAAAAAAATCGAAAACAAACTCGGTCGCTCCATTTAATTACCAAATATCTATTCAATCAAATAGTAATTACAAAAAGTCAAAAGTAGTCAGTCTGGAATCAGCTAAAAATTATGTCGTAAATACTCGTGTACTACAGATGTTATCGCCTTACCTTGATATACATAAAATTTTTGATAACCCCCAAAGGCCAAATCAAAGCGGATCGAAGTGGTAGCATAGTGAGGCGCCGAAGGGAAGCAGGTCAACCGTCTGGGTCAGTTGGAAATAAATACGGCGCACGCAAGGTGTAGCAGTCCCCGCTGTCCGTGGCTTCGATTAGAACTGCATATGAATGATTAAGACGATCATTACAGCTTATAGTAAGTTTCAGAGTTTAACTATGCTATTTTCCCGGCTTAATAATTATTTTCAAGTATTTTGTCATAGCCGATTTTCAACCACGGCAAGAACTTACAAATAGTCTGACTATATTAACAGCGCTATCTCTTGCACAATGTATTCGAAAGCCGAAAGGTGGAGGTATTAGAGAATCAATCGCTGCATTTCGTTCCGTATTTTTATATAAGAACGAAGATCGCTAGTATCTCTTAATGGTGCAAAGAATTTTATTTGATTTTTGTTAATACATAATATACAACTTTCATTTTACTTATAGTGAATATTTTCAGGCAATAAATCGAAAATAATAAGTTTTGTTTATTTATTTTATAGGATAGGTGACAAACTAGCACACAGCCCACCTGATGGTAAGTGGTTGCTGTGGCCCATAGACATCTACATCTATCCTCGATTACGAATCAAAATGCAGATGCGTTGTCACCCGTGAGGACTAAGATGGAATGCCTCGTTTCCAGTAAAAATGGTCTCCGGTTCTCTACACTCACCAAACACAGCAACATTAAGCTTCTATTTCACGCCGGTATTCTGTAAGAGCGTGGTCTTCCCCGGGTCGAGCCGACCCATTTGTGCTATACTTCTAATATAACTGCAGCATGGCTCTACCACGTGAAAAAGGTGTTATTAATATAAGGTCTTTACCTATGAAATTGCTGTTTTTTATGAAATAAGTTAACGTAATTTTCTTTTCTTCATTCTTTGTTTCTATTAATCACAGTAATTACAAATGCAATGATACATCTTTGCGAACGCAGTGGCAGTTTGTTGATGCCCTCCTTGAAGCTGGACGGTAGGCAACAAATTCTTCATAGGCATTTAATTTTAGACAAAAAAACAAGTTCAAAAATCAAAACTAATAAAATCTAAATCAAAATCATGCGTATTTGTGGAATAAATGAAAATAATAAATGAAAAAAAAAATAAAAAAAAATAAATGAAAAAATTTGTGGAATACTTCTAGTCCAAACTACATGAATAAACAATAATTTAAAATTAAAAAGTTTGAACAACCGAGTTCAATAAAAATTATTATGAATAAGTAACTAAAAAACTATTGGTTAGACCTTGATTAAATTTGCATCGCCTCTCGGGTATTGAACTTTTATCCCGCCAAAAACTTATCCAAATTCCAGGAAAGTAAAAGTCTGTAGGCGCAAGGCCTGGTAAGTATGGTGGATGACGGAGAGCTTCCAACCACAGCTCTTGTAACTTAGAGACCGTCTTTTGTGCAGTTGTGGAGTGCGCGTTGTCGTACAGGAGCAGCGGGGACGAGCCACCGACCGAAGCTGGTGGAGACGCGCGAGCTTCTCCATCATTGTGTTCAGTTCTTCATAGTACACATCTGTAGTAATGCTCATCCCGTTTGGTAATAAGCTGTGTCGTGAATCACAACGGCGCTAAACTACCAAACAGTGACCATCAATTTTCTTCCAATTCGACGCAAATGGACCAATATTGTTTTAATGCTAACGTTGAAAGCTGCTGCTAAAGTATATTGAGCATTGGCTTCCACAATCATTTTTGTTTCGTCATTATCAGCAAAAATTTTCGGACGACCATGGAGTTCATTTCTCAGGTCGAAATTTCAAGAACGGCAGCAGACAAACCAATTACAGGTGGTGCGTTCATCTGTAGTATTCACTCCGTAAACGTAGTTGATGTTGCGTGCCGCTTGTGCCGAGATGCTGCAATGGCTGCAACTCATATTTAATAATTACTCGAATTTTTAACGTATCCATGACGATGATTCAAATACGATGATCAATGAAAAGACTAATTTAGAAAAAAGAATTCCATGTTTTTAAAATAAAATTAATTTGAAATAGAATTCTGAGCCAAACAAAAATTATTTTGATTTGAAATGGCCAGTACTGCAGATCAGCAAATTTCATACATAAAGATTAATTAATGAAATAAAACTGATAGGTCATGAGACTGTCATTATGACTTACATTACCTGCAATTTCTATGACTTTTCCAAGCTGCGGTAAAGCATGATGCTGCGGTCTTTGTGACTTCGGTAAGTTGCCGTTTGTGTGAAGTCTTTAAGCTGCACTCGTGTATGTTGTATCCAATATCCGGTCTGCGTGACGTCTCTATACGACATGACCAAGCTGCAGTATGTGTGATGTTTTGTAGGTTCAATTTGTGTAACGTTTTAGAGTTGTGGTCTGTGTGAACTCAACTAGCTGCGGTCTATACGACGTAACCAAGCTAAAGTCTGTGGGATGTCTCCAAGCTTTCTTTTATATAATAGGATGACCAACGAGCTCACAGTCCACCTGTTTGTAAGTGGATGATGTGGAAATATCAACATTTATCCTCGATTAAGAATCAAAATACAGATGCTATGTCACCAGTGAGGACTAAGAAGGAATGCTTCGTTTCCAGTAAAAGGGATCTCCGGTTCTCTTCATTCTCCATACGAAACACAGTAGCGTTGAGCTGCTATTTCAGAATAGTATTCTGTGAGAGCGTGGGCCCACCCCGATTGAGCCAACCCATGCGTGCCACAATCATAATATAGTTGCTGCGTGGCTTTACCAGGTAAAAAGCCATGCTGCGGTCTGTGTGACATCTAAAAAGCTGCCGTCTATGTGACATCGTGGTGACATTGAACGGACCAAAAATACCTAATCTGTGACCTAATGAATATGCAGTCTGTAAAATTCTTAATCTATATAATACTATATTCTAAATATATGCTTACTCAGGCATATATTTTAAACGTTCTGCATAAATAAAATTATAAGCTTTTAAAAGTATCCGTTATTAGCGGTTACGAAAAAAAGGAAAATTCACGTGGTTCGTTTTCGCAATGCCATAGTCGGATAAAAAGTAACCTATCTAGAGTCACCTTATAAACCTTTCTGTTGCACTTTTAAACTATTAATTCAATAATTAACTATTAATTTTCAGCATTTGCGATTGTCGATTTTAATGAAATGAAATTGAACTTTTTTTTTGAAAAAATGTATCACCTACGATAAGAACGTGCGAAAACATCGTGTTCAAATTAGTCAAGCTCCACAGACTGTAGAACTAGAGACTGTATACTGTAGACTGACACCCGAATTAACACGCAATAAGGTGATGCTGTGTGTATGGTTGGATTGAAAGGTCATCGCTTATTATGAGCTTTTACCGCCGGGTAAAACCATCGATTTGGATCTCTACTTCCAGCAACTAATGAGAATCAAACAAGAAATTGAGAAGAAACGGCCAGAATTGATCAACAGGAAACGAGTGGTCTTTCATCATGACAACGCTGGACCGCACACATATTTATCCACTCAGCAACAATTGGGAGAGCTTGGTTGGGAAGTGTTAATTCATCCACCATATAATCCTGACCTTATTATACCCTCAGATTCTCACCTGTTTTGGTCTTTTCAGAATTTTTTGGGTAGTGTTAGGTTAACATCAGGTAACGACTGTCAAAACTACTTGTCGTATTTTTTTGAACAATAATCCCAAGATTTCTACACCAACGGGATTATGTCAGTACCTATAAGATGGCAAAAGTTATCCAACAAAATGGCACATATATAATATTATAATTAAATGTAATTAAATTTTGAAAAAAATATGTCGTGAATTTGTATATAAAATACGAAGAAACTTTTCCCCAAACTAATATAACATTGTATGGGTGTATTCTTTTTTGAAATATAATTAGGCCGTGTAGTACCGGCGTAAGAGAATGTACTGACCAATGCATCGTAAAAATACGTAACATTATAATAGTCATAAACTTTCATTAATATCTGGTTATTAAACATTTTTACTAGCATGTAAAGAAATAGAAAGCACTGTAATGGAACGCAACAGTCGCAGTCATAGTCATAGTCATTTATTCCATAGAACAATATTTATTGCAACATTGTATTGGAAAATTAATTACACAAAATCAAAAAATTACGTTTACATGCAATTGACTTGAATAAAACTAAAATGGAACAAAATTTAAATATCATTTGACAATCATTCTATATACTTATATGCATTTAATACTTTTCATGTCATAATTAAATATTTTTCATGTCATAATAGAACATATTAAGCAGTACATAAACAAAAAAAAATTACATTCATTAAGTTTATTTTTGTCATTTAGGTATTCGTCAACTGAGTAGTAGCTTTTCTTAATTAATAATGATTTGAGTTTATTTTGGAATTTTCGGTGGCAATAAATAACTTTAAATGAGATAAATAAAGAATTAAATAGAGCAATAGCTTGATGTCTTGTGCTGTGGCGTACAACATTCAATGTTGGAATTGAAGTTTTTAAATCTTTTCGACGTGTCATTTCTCTCTTTTTCCTTTCTTCGTTTGTTTCATATTTGTAATTTTTTTTACTAAATATGTAAGTGAAACTAAGATATACAGAGTAATACAAACCATAAGTACGCCAAGTTTTCGAAAATGTTCTTTACACGACTCAATTTGTGGAATACGTAACATGGTGCGGATCGCTCTTTTTTATAATACAAACGCTGTCTTAATATTATATTTATAACTGTTGCCCCAGAATTGTATGCTATAACGAAGTTGTGATTCTACTAGAGCAAAATAAACCAACTTAAGGTGCTTTAACGTAACTTTGTCTCGTAAACTTCTTAAGGCATAGCATGCTGAACTGATAGTAGATTCTAGTGCTGTCATTTCCTTTTTCCAGTTCAAGTATATGTCAATGTGGAAATTCTAGTTCAATCAGTAAAATTCCTAGAAATTTTACTGATTGAACAGAGTCAATACTTTTACCGTCAATATTAATGTTTATTGAGTCCTTTTGTCTTGCTGTAGATTTGAAAAGCATTGCGTATGTTTTATTTGTATTTAGTAGAAGATCGTGAATAGCAAACCAATTTTTAAAGTCATACAGTGTGCTTTTCATTTTGGTATTTATTTCGTCTATCGAATTGGCAGATACAATTGGTGTTTGTATTATCCGCATAAATGGTTAATTTAACGTCTTGCTATATATATATATATATATATATATATATATATATATATATATATATATATATATATATATATATATATATATATATATATATATATATATATATATATATATATATAAACAAATTTAATTTTATTATTATTAAAATTCTCTATTAATAATATTTATAATATTTAATCTCAACAAATTGCGTTCTATTTGATAAGTAGGATTCTAATAACCTCAACATTGAGCCTCTAACTCCGTAATGTTCCAATTTCAGTAGTAGTATGTTATGATTTATCGTGTCAAAAGCCGAACTCAAGTCTAAAAATAGACCTCCTACCATATATTTATCATTGAGTCTACATACTGCATCATCAAATAGCGTATTTATAGCATCTATAGTACCTACACGCGTTTGATAACCAATTGCCTCTCACTTAATATATTATTTTGTCGCAAATGTGCTACTAGTCTTACCTTTATTAGCTTTTCATAAATTTAAGATAAAATTGGTAGCAAAGAAATCGGTCTATAGTTTTTGGGGTCCCTTTTACTTCCCTTTTTATGTACCGGAAGTACTCGTGCAACCTTAAGCTGATCAGAAAACAGAGATTATTCCACACACTTATTAAAAAGATAAGCTAAAGGTTCAGCCAATATATCAATATTATATTTAATAATCTTGATGGGTATTTCATCATAACCATGAGATCTTTTATTTTCCATTTCCTTAACTGTTTTTAAAATTTCATGGCTAGTTATAATCTTAAAAGGCATGTCTGTTACAATTTTCTGCACACTTTGTTTGAGAATTAATTGTGCGGAGATTGAATCACTAGCGTTGTTGCTTAACGAATTAGTTTCTTACTTACGATGTTATTGTTTACCTTTAGTCGTATATTCTCTTCTTTTTTACGAAACGAATTTTTCCTACTTCCATTTACAATATTCCAGATTTATTTATTAGAATTTAACGCCGACTTAATTTTTCTTTGTATAACTATTTGTTTTTCTTTTCTCAATATTCTTCTATATATCTGTATATATGACCTTTTATATTTATCTGCAAACACTGCATTACATATTTTAACATTTAATGTCAGAAACCTTTTCATTTTACCTGAAACCCTTGTAGTGATTAGTGATCCACTGTAATGTATTTTTTTAGTATGTATTTTTCTCGTTCTTTTCTTATAACAAGTTTTGAAAATGTAACTTAATTTATTGAGAAAAGAATTTATTCGTAGATTAGGCCAATTTATTTTGCTAATTTGCTTTCTAAATTCTGCTGAGTTGTGGTCACTTAAAACTCTACGACTAATTTTATACTTTCATTCATGTTACGACTTATTTTATTTTCCAATTCTACTGTACAAAATAAACCAGCGTGACCGTCTCCGAGACCATTATGCTCTACTCTACTGTCAATATTTGTTATATCTATATTAGTAATTACATTGTCAAGACAAGATGTTACATCATTGCGCAAAAAGGTTGCTGAGTCAATTAAATATTTGAAATTATAACAAGTCAACAAGTTCAAAAATTCATTTTTTTGTTTATCATTGTTCAATAAATTAATGTTGGTCACCGCACAATATAAATTTTTTATTAAAAAAATTTTAGAAAATCGTTCTAATCTTTCCATAAAAAGATCAAAATTTTTCTGTATAGGATTTTGATAGCAACAACAAACATAAATATGTGAGTTTATGTCTTTAACAACACAAATTTCAAAATGTTCAGATTTATATAGTTTTCTGCAGAAGGCATCTACCTCATATTTAACATCATTTAAACCCAATATCATTGAACCACCTCGTATTTTGTTTGCTCGGAAATTGTAAGCTACTAATTTATAACCTTCTAATTTAAATATAGGAGCTGAAACCTCATTTAAGAAATGTTCACAAAAACAAACGTATAGTAACTCAGATTTTACAGAATTGATATACAGTTCTATCTCACATTTTTTATTTGTTACACCACAAACGTTTTGATAGAAAATATTCATTGTTTTTTTTTTGGGCATCTGAATTCTTAATGTATTGTTATTGACGAAAAAGCGAAATGCAACTTTGAGGAGGAATATCCTCAGTTTGAGTGCCTGCAGTGCACTTCATATTATTAGCTGTTTGAGTTACAATGCAAGGAACATTTGCCCTCATAGTATTATTATTATTATTATTATTATTATTCGAGCTACGTAGTTTGTTTATAAAGTTAATATAATTTATTTTATATGTCACTCTCAATATTTCACGAAGAATTAGTTTTGCAACAGTATTTAAATTTTTATACCCACGACCATCATTATGAGTATTATTATACATTAAGGGCATAAAAGACGCATGACTGAAGCTTTTACAAATCCACTGAACTAGGTTATTTAGCTTTGTTTCAAATAATATTTTTTTTTTGTATTTCACATACAACAACATTTGTACATTTAATTTGGTGTGACGTATAATACAAAAATGATTGAAATTCCATTAGATCATTATCATTTGAACCACCAAGTATAATTACATAATCCTCCTTAGTAAAGTTCATGCAGAGAGTATTACATGAATTTAATAATTTATTCAGTTTTGCATTCGGCTTTAAAAACATGTAACGTGATAATCATTCCCTAGTAAACTTTGTAATTTGCTTCTCAAACCGCAACCTGCTTGATCTGACAATATCATGACTCGATGTTTGATGTTTTGTTGAGTCTGTGAAGCTCGAGTTTCGTTGAGCGAACTTGCTCTAGCGCCACGTGACCTCATGCAAGGTGTATCATTTATACCCGAAGCAGTGTTCTTAATCGGTGTGCTGTTTTGTGTATTTGAGATAGATGCCAACCCTTCAATCGATTTGTAACAGCTTTGCAGGTTATCGAAACTTTTCGAGAAAGTACTATTATGCTGCAACTTGATAGGTTTTGCGGATTTAATCAACTGGGGAGAAGCTAAACCTCCTAAAGATTTATATGCTGAGTTTAATTTTCTATATTGTAGTGAGTAAAATCTTTTTGCTAAACCAGTTGAATTTCCTCTTAGGCCTTCTATCCCAACAGTTTTGTAGAATTGTAATTTATTTTCATAGTTCTGCAACTTTTTTTAACGAATTATTTTCAAGATTTAAGTTATCAATCTCATTGTTTGCCGTTAATAACTCCTGAGTCAATTTTTCTATAGTAGATTTTAAATGTTCTACTTCCGTAGAATCTAATGTACCAATATAGGGCAGGCTTTGATATGAGTTATCGAGGAAGGATTCATCACTCATTTGATTGTATAATCTGGTTTTATTTTGGTCAAATTCAAACTGCAGTCATTTTGCAAACACCCACTTTTAGTTTTTTTTATAGTTAATGTATTTATGAATTTTAAACACTGAGGATTATATTTATTTTGTTTAATTTGTTTCTATCTAAGTTTTTAGCACCTTTTTGTGTATTCACAGGTTCACTCAACCATAAAAATCCTTCATAATTATAGCAAGCAACTGTTATACTCACACTGGTCAACAAATTTTTATTTTACACTTTTAGCTATGTTTATACTTTGTTATAGTTTTGGATAACATTCACTGAGCTTATTTATAATGTAATTTTATTGTTTACACTAAAATTATTATTTACACACTGTATAGTATTTAAACATAAATATATTCGTACGGAGCTTTTGTTTACTCAACGGCGCCCTCTGCTGAACTCTATTTATAATAGTAAATTTATTTGTTACTCCGCGTAAGAACATAATAATTATATAGCTTGTATATAATTACAGACTATAAAAGCAGGTATTAAAAAACTTAAGCCAATTTAAAAAGAAATAAAGCCGTTTCAAACTTACCGCACGATTCCATCCTCTACCGCAACACGGCGTAACTTATCGATAGTAAGCAAGCTAATAACCGCTATTTTTAAATGCTTCCGCACTGCATTATGACGTTGATGTAGAAAGCATTATCTAAAACAAAGAGTAACTTTTATGTTTTGATGACAATGATCATGATGTGAATATTATGTCTCAGTTACGCACTATGTCAAATTTATACACATAGCTTTACTACATATTATAAGTCATCTTCGCAAAAGTTTAGTTTTCAATTATTTTCAATTTTATTTCAGTCCAATATTCGTCTTAGAACTCTAAAGAATAGTTCAATCCAAAAATATAGGTAAAGACAAAGGTTTGTTACTTTACACGCATTTAAGCTGTAAATAAATATAATAAACGTGTAATTGTGTTATTTTATCATAGATTAAAGTTATTTAATTAAAACAAACGCAAAATTTTGATTATATATTCGTTAGCGGGATTAGCTATATTAGATTCTATGTATAATGATTTTATTATTATTTATTTTACAAAAGAGACGCTTTCTTAAAGTTATTTAGTACTATGGAACGATACGAAAAAAAAGGGATATTGACATTTTGAGAATTATCTATCATACACTAGCTGGTACCTGACGTAGAAAAAATAATTGTGGAAATATCGTTTTAAATTTGGGAGAGTTACCAGGATGGTCTGAAAAGTTTTCGATCTCAACGTGATGATGGCAGCACTCGTCAACAAAAGCTAGTGAATGTAGTTGTGCACATAGATAAGAGTGTATATACGGAAAGTTGTACATCTTTTGACAGTTACGCATCCGATAGTAGTTATAGTATTCTGTGGTTACGCACCAAAATTTCAACCATTTTGGACGCGTAGTTGTTATTTGACAGTCGTTTGAGAGAATTGATGTGAGTATGGTTGTGAAAATGTAATAAATTTAGTATCGAGCTTTCATAAAATTTTTGTTTTTGATAGACAATATGCCTACGCAAACACATTTTGGAATCCCCGGGAATGATAGAGCTAACGAAATGGCGAAATTAGCAGCGGAGACGTCTAAACAAGCACAAACCTACGACTATTTCCCACTGTCCTTTGTAAAGCGCCAAAGCAGTGACAACTCAATTATAAGATAGCAAGAAAGGTACAACACATGCGACACAGGGACTATGATAAAAAGATTCTTCCCTAATATAAGAAAAGCATAATATAAAACGATGTGTGAAATAAAAATAAACAATTTGATGTCGCGAATATTAACGGGCCATGGAGGCTTTAAATCATACCTGTTCAGATTTAAACTGTCACAGAGTGACACTACTGTGGCTGTGATAGTCAAACAGCGCAAACAATAGAACATATCCTGTTGGTCTATCCAGAATTCGCATATGTAAGACTATCAAGCGAGCAAAGTATGGGCTTTGTGTTAAAATAGGAAACCTCATGTTAAGCTATTAACAGCAATAAGAGTCGATTTCAATTTCTAAAATTTCCATTACAATCAACGGAAATTATTCTTAAAGAAAATAAATCAAAACACAAACAAAAATAATTAAGTAATAATTATTTAGAAGATAGTATACTATTTTCTAAATTAGGTTTATATACTCGCATTTATATATACAATGTAATTAAATGAACAACGTAATGTCAATATAACCAAACAGTAAAAATAACTAATAGGAAGGATATAAGACTAATATAAATAAAAGTATTGTTATAAATAGTAAAAAAAAGAAATTGAATGGATCGATGTAAATAGTTTCAAATATATAGAAATTAGCGTAAAATATTAATGTTAATTAGCGGAATACTGTATAATCAGAAATAATTTCAAATATGTATACATATATAATCTATGAAAAAAAGAAAAATATGTATAAAAAAGAAAAAAAGAAATAGAAGTCATTTAATGTTCACATATAAAAGCACGAAGAAAAGGTGCTGTAAAAGAAATAACAGCAGATGAACTGAGTTAAAAAACCTAACCTAACCCAGTACCGCGCCATACGACGAAGCGTAAGCGTCATTTAAAGTGAGCTTTGCGTTCGAAAAATCCGGGAAAATGTAAATTTTGTGCTATTGTAGTGTCAAACGTCAAATTGTGAGTTAAAGTGTCGGCTTTACGGTGCGAGCAGTGTTTTAAGCGCACGATTTCGCCGGATTGGTTTTTTGGCGAAAAACCTGCGATTTTTATCAAAATAAGATAAATTTTGATCTTAACTTTGAAACGCTGCGAAACCTAAACCTATGACATATAAGTTTTCTTACACCAAAATTTGACGCTTTGCATGCTGCACATTTGGTTTCTTGTTTCGAAATTTTCTAATAAAAATTGCAGAAGTTATAAGGATTTTTCTTGTAACCACGTGGACATGTTTTTGGAACCAGAATAGTGCGGCTATATCTAAGTGTGTGGTGGCGGTTAAGAATATCCACTACCCCATATGTTCCCGTGGGTGTCGTAAAAGGTGACGGAGTGAACAAGCAATGGATGGGCAGCAGCATCTTCCTGATAACAGCAATTGTGCAACAAAAAAACCGCGGTTGCCAACCCAATCTTCAAGCATGGCAACTGTGGCAATGTGGGGTACCCCCATGATGAGAGTAACGAAGAGACGGCCCCCAGTCCTCGGTGGCACCACTATTCCTGGCTACGGTGGCGACCATGGTAACAATGGGCAGGGGTGCTAAGAATCTCTGGTGGAAGTTCGCCACCTAAGACGGCACGACCTGGTAATATATAACGCACGCACCCGGAAGACTAACAAGAACATCCTGGAGCTAGAAGAAGAGATAGACAAGTTGCGCTGGAATATCTGAGGTCCGAAGAGAGGGGCAGGGCATGGTGATTCTCGAATCCGGCAATTTGTTCTATCACCGGGAGGGCAACCATCTGTCCCAAGGAGTTGTTAGATTTATCGTCCACAAGTCTCTCGTTAACAACGTTGTATAGATTGGGAGTGTGTCGACGGGGGTTGCGTAACTTATACTCAGAACCACAAAACGGTATTCACTAAAGGTCATATAGGTTTAAGCTCCAACCTCGGCACGCCACTCGCCCTATCCTCCGCGACTCAAACGGGGCCGCACCGTTGATGCAGTGGTGGTTGGACTGCGGGGGGAGAGGATTGTCGGTATTGCGAAGCGCCGCTCTCCCTACCCTCCGCAGCCGAATCTTGGTTGGCGGCGGAGCCATAGACCAGATGCGCCGCTGGGGTCGGGAAGGCTGGTACTTCTAAGTGCTTGTTTTTCCTGGCCCCATGGCCTTCTTGCATTGGACGCGGGGGCGTCCGTTGCGCAGATGTAATTAGAGGCCGAGAAGGAAGGCCCGCGATGTGTTCTGGTGCGCCTTACCTGTGAAGGAGAACGGGGAGGAATATTCCGCTCCCGAGGAGGTGCTGCCATGGGGCGGCAGGCGCTGGTGGGGCTGCGGATGTGTGCGAAAGCGTTCCCGTGGCCCTGCCAATAAGCGACAAAGGTGGAACGCCATGGTGTTTTAGTCGGTGCGAGTCCGACATAACCCGTCCTTGCCCCCGCGAGGCGGGTATTCGTAAACATTTCCCCATGTAAAAAAAAAGCTGGAGAGATCTCGTCTAATAAAGTCAACGCTCCACCCCCCTCGTGCTCTAATACAAAATCTCCGAACCTTTCAATTCGAGTTACAAAACCGTTTTCAGTGCCTAGAAGACTGCAATGCAGTGGACGATTTAAATGACAAGCTCGTGGAAACTGTCCGTGCGGTCGGAGCTAAGTTCTGCAAGACCCGCCACAAAAGAACACGAAAACTCTCCGACCACACTCTTAATCTCATGGCTGTTGTTGATCAAAATTAAGCTACATTCTTCAACAAATTTGACAGCATACAGGCCACCGAACAAACAGATCTGCTAATTCATTCGGCGGGACTTACGCAACTTTAATACTGCTCGTATTGAAAAGCGATAGAGCGAAACCGGGGCTACAAAGTCTTTGCCAGAGATCTGTCTGCCAGAAAGAGCCAAGTGTCAAAGCTGAAGACTGAGTGTGGCTGCATCATTTCCTGGACATCTGAGATTTCGAGTGAGGTTGAGAAATTCTATGGGCAGCTGTACACATCATCGTTGGAGCCACACGCAAGTGCGAGTAACGATCTAAGAGCAAGTCTTATCCGACACTAATCTGATGATATCCCGGAGGTCAGTCTGAGCAAGATAAGAATGGCTCTCCAGTACCTTAAAAACGGTAACGCCTCGGGGGAGGATGGAAATTCAGCGAAGCTCCTGAAAGCGGGCGGTACTTAAAGTCCTTCAGAAGCTCTTAGAAATTGTTCTCCGTGGTGGCACTACTCCGGACCAGAAATGCGGTGGTCTTGTTCTTCAAGAAAGGCGACAATGCTCTCTTGAAGAACTGCAGATCGATATCTCTTCTGAGCCGCGTTTACGAGCTGTTTTTGAGAGTCATTACGAATCGCCTCGCGTGCAGACTCGACAACTTCCAGTCTCTCGAACAAGCCACTTTCCGAAAAGGTTTCAGTACCATAGACCATATACATACTCTGCAGCGGATCATACAGAACGAAGAGTACAATACTCGTAATCCACTTTGCCCTGCGTATTTGGACTATGAAAAAGCCTTTGTTTCCGTCGAAATTTAGGCGGTGCTACAGTCCCTTCAGCGGTGCCAAGTTGACTGTCGGTATATCGAAGTGTTGAAATATTTGTACAGTATGGCGACGTGGCTATTACGGTTTACGGTTTAAGAAATTTATTTCTCAAAAAGAATACAATTCGCTTTTCATGAGAAATAACAAGTTAATAATTAGATACTAAATACAAACTTATGAAGAACGGCAGGTACTTGTAAATGATCTGTTAAGTAGTGGATGGGCACAATCTTGTTACTTGTTGTCGGTAATAAGAAAAGTACGTGTACAATTACATATCGTTATTGAAAGAAAGTCTATAGCAATCACACATTGTTCATATTTGCAAGCAATTTAGATGGTATTTTTATGTTAATGGTTATGTTTTAAATAATTGGTAAAATCAAATTAAGTAAATAGCTTTTTGAACAAGTTATTGGTATTTAAAATCGAGAAAAATCTTTTAAGATGTGGTGCTTTAATGTTTTTTTTGTATAAAATAAAGGACTGGATCTCTTTTATGTTATTAGGCAATTTATTATATAACTCTGCTCCTTCGTATAATATATTTTTTCTTCCGTAGTTAGTTCGAGGTTGTCTTAGACAAATGTTATTTTGTCGGTTAGTAATACGTTTTTATATTAGTCCTTTCTTTGTAAACGTTATTATGGAGTGTATATCTTTATTTAATAATTTATGTACTAATATGCATTTATTATATTTATAAATCTGTGATAGTGTCATTAATAGAGTTTCTTTGCATTTTTCTTCAAATTTTTTCGGTAGGAGTTAGATAGTGATAATGAAATAATAGTTTGATTATTTTGTTTTGACATGTTTCAGTTTGCTTTAGATTTGTTTTATTCGAGTACAGAACCAGAGTACGAAACTTATCCACCTTCAGACAGGTGTAAGACAGGTTGAGGTTATATCCCGCAACTCTTCACCGCTGCATTGGAAAACGTTTTAAACTATTGAACTAGAAAGGATACGGTATTAACATGAATGGTGAGTACATCTCTCACGACGCCGACGATACAGTTCTTATGACAGAATCGCTGGAGGACCTAAGCACTATGCTCAATGACCTCAATAGTGTCTCTCAACGGATAGGTCTTATTATGAACATGAACAAAACAAAGAACATATTTAATACCTACGCCGGTAGTTCTTGGGAGCACTAAACTCGAAGTTGTTGACGAGTACGTTTATCTGGGCCAAATAGTCCGACTAGGTAAGTACAACTTCGACCGAGAGATCAATCGATGGATTCAATTTAGTTAGTCTAGTTTGACTGGCCTGTTGGTCTAGTGGTTAGTGACCCTGACTGCTATGCCGGAGGTCGTGGGTTCGATTCCCACCCAGGACAAATGTTTGTGTGATGAGCACGATTATTTGTTCTGTGTCTGGGTGTAATTTATCTATAATATTTATGTATTTACAAATATATAAGTATGTTTCATCAGTTGTCTCTAGTACCCATAACACAAGCTCTGCTTAGCTTGGGACTAGATGGCGTTGTGTGATAGTTGTGGAATATTATTATATTATTATTATTATAATTTGGTTGGGCAGCGTTCGAGAAAGTACGACACATCTTCTCGTCAGCTATACCTCAACTGGAAAACTAGGTTGTACAACCAGTGCGTGTTGCCAGTGATGTCTCAGACCACAGCGACATTCCGTTGGAAAAACCCACCCTCCGAACTACTCCATCCCGCCCAATATATCTCTTTAATGAACAGGACTTTTACACAAGCACTCATCGACTCACCCTATACATGGACAGAAGACACAATCATATATTTACAGACGGAAATAAGCAGGAGGACGGTGCGGTGAGCACCGCCTTTGAGTGTTATCTTCCTACCAATCTTAATGAAGTAGCCTACACTAAGAAATTTAAACTGTGTAATACGTGTACAGTATTCCCAGCCGAGCTGTTTGCCATTTTGTAGGCATGCAGATGGATCAAAGAACACAAATATGCACACACAATCATTTACATTGACTCACACTCATCCATACACGCCATACAAAAGAGAAGCAACACACACCCCATTATCACACAAATACATCAAAGCATATGTGAACACAGTAAAACAGCCACCATAGAAATAAGATGGGTCAAAAGTCATTTAAGCATAGCGGGAAATGAGAAGGCAGAAAATGCTGCGAATGCCGACTCTAAGCTGCACAAACAGCCTGATTACCGGCCTTTCCCATTTCGTACCTCAAATATACCATCAGTATACAAAACCGTATAACCTGGCACGCTAGGTATTATAGCACAGAACAAGGTCAACACACAAAAGCTTCTTCCCACACTGGAGGACATCGAGAAGCTACGTAACCTCACAAAACCCAGGTACTCACCGATCACGATTTTCATAAATACTATCTCTGCCGTTTTAAAATAACCGACAATAATTATTGGCCGTGAAATAATGACACCCGACAGACGCTGGAGCATCTTAAAGAGCATTGCCCTGCATTTTCAGTGCAACAACATGACCATAATTTTTTTATAAGAATTTAAGAGTTTTTCAATTCAATTTAGTCAATTTAATGAAGAAGGAATCCCGAGAATGGATTCATTCATCCAATTTGTAAATAACATTGTTAAAAGCCTTAAGAATTTCAATTATTATTTATTTAATTAATTAAACAACACCTCCTCTCAAATTGTCTTGTTTTTCTTTAAACTATTATTTACAATTAATAATTATTATCGTATATTTTTTGATTATTTTTAAAGACTAAGATTACCCGTTGTGTTTAGGTTTTTACTTTTCTTTCATCACGAAACCATTTTGTTTGTGCCTAAAAATAAAATATTTATACGTGGTAGAGCCAGAGTAGAGCCAAGCTCCAGCTATACTTAATAGTATTGTTGTAGCACGAATAGGTCGGCTCGACCGGGAGAGGACCACGCTCTCACAGAATACCAGCGTAAAATAGCGTAGCATAAAATATAAAATGTGTTTTTTATGGTGAGTGTAGAGAACCGGAGACCCTTTTTACTGGAATCGAGGCGTTCCATCTTCTACCTCACGGCTGATAATGCATCTGCAATTTTGATTCGCAAACGAGAATAGTGGTAGATGTCTATGGCCCACAGCAACCATCAGGTGAACTTTGTGCTCGCTTGTCATCTTTATCCTATATAAAAATTACCCTTTGTTTTATTTTATATTATTTTGATGTAATTATAGCATTTTGTTTGTTTTTGGAACAAATATGTCCCATTGTTTTATATTAAGATACTATACTTTATCGTGTCATTATATACCATTTTATATCTGTGCCTAGAATTAAGACTGCTCTTTTTTACAGAAGACGGGGCAAACGAGCACGCGACTTACCAAGCTCTTTTCTTGAAGGTCTCTAAGTCGTATCGGTCCGAAAAAATCGCCGGTGGTAAACAGTTCCACAGAGAAGTTGTACGAGGAAGAAAACTCTTAATAAAACGCTCAGTGGTGGACCGCCAAACATCCAGATGGTGAGAATGGTATCGTGAATTTTGACGCGATGTGTGTTCATGAAATTTGGTGGCTGGAACTAATCCGAACAATTCCTCAGAGCACTCCACGTAGTAGATGCGTTAGAAAACGCAAAGGGATGCAACATCCCTACGCAGCACCAGTGAATCGAACCAATCAGAAAGAACTCGGTCATCGACGACTTGAACTGATCTGCGCTGGATGCGGTCATGTAGAAGAAGCTGGCATTGGGGTGCCCCGGCCCAAAGATGAGAACAGGACATGGACAGGATTTTGAGAACACATGGAATAATGTGAGGTCCAGCTTGCGCTTTGTAAATCTGCAAGTGATGTGTCTCGCTCTGCTGAGCACGCCAAGCATTTTACAGGCCAATTTTGTCTTCCCCTCCAAGTGACCACGAAACTGCACATTATTCGATATGTCGATGGGGATTTTTTCAACAAAAGTGATTTGTTCAACAAAATCTCGACTTTAGACACAAGTTTGTCCCAGTACTCGGCACTTTTCCTACTCGGTACTACCTCGGTACTCGGAGACGTTTTCCCGAGAAATATTGGCACGGCCGGTGTATAACATCATTAGTGCTGTCGTCTGGATAGCAATGAATGTTACCAGTTCACATATCATTAATATGCAGAAGAAACAGCAGCCTTATGGAACACCAGCTTTAATAGACTTGTTGTCTGAGCATGCACCGTCAACTACGACTTTGATGCTCCGATTAGCAAGGAAACTGGTAATTCAATTGCACAATTTCTCAGGAAGCCCATAGGAAGGGAGCTTTCAAAAGAAGCGGTTTGTGCCTGACCCGATCGAAAGCCTTTGCTATGTCCAAATTAATGGCCTATGCCTCCCCCTTAGACTCTACTGCCTCCGCCTATATATGAGTTAGGTAGAACAGAAGCTCACGCGCTGATCGATTACGATAAAAACCTTATCGGCAGTCAGTAATCAGCTGGTGATTCTCAAGGTACCTCATGAGCTGGCAGTTTATATTACACTCCATTATTTTGGAGAACAAGGAGGTGATGGCGATAAGCCTGTAGTTGGATGGGTCTGAGCGGTTGTCTTTTTTAGAGATCGGGTGGACCAAGGCAATTTTTTTTAATTATATTTATTATGACGATCCTAAGCCCGTTTAAAATATAAAGGGATAATTGAAAACATAATGCACGTCGCAGTTATCAACTTAGTAGCAAGAGTGTCATAAAAGAAGTAAATAGTAGTCAAAAGCGACTTATGGCCAACGAAAACGACCGCGCGTTTTTGTTGCCCATAAATCACATTCAATTTCGGATATTTTCAAATGAATGTAAAAACCTTATTTACGCCTATTTTTCAAAATTGCATTTATACTACATTTAAACTGTATTTATATCTTGCAAAAAGCGTACATCAGTATTTATATCTTGAACTTAATTATTAAATTTAGCTAGTCTTAAAAATAACCCTGTTTAATATGTATAGATTATCGTTTGAAGTTTTAACTATTTCCGTTCTTGTATGTTTACTTTTGTTTACGTTTGTCGATCTACGCATTGTTTATTGGACTTTTGCAATTATATTAAATAATCACCTATTGCTCATCTTGAGGGTTTATATCTTTTCGAGTCCAAACGGATATCTCCCCATGCATCACGACGTGGATTATATACGAAATGTCGAAAGGATCAGTCAACAATTCGGCCGAATGGATAATCGATCGGCGCTTCTCTTGAAGTCTTCCAACTATTTTTTTCTTAGTTTGGCAACTACCAATGGATTCTGCCAGCGTCAAATATTTCATGAAAGTCACACAGTTTAATGGACTAATCTTTGCTACATAACCAATTTTACGCAACTATAATTTTGACAATATAGTCAAATGGCAAAAAAAAGCAATATTATAGTAGTTGATAAGAGTATTTTTCTCGTATTTCCCGTGCTTTACCCTTAAATACGTTCATTAAATATTAAAATAATTTCCATTTCCTACGACTCGTTATACCATCCGTCTCAGTATACCAACGTGAGACATAAGGTGAAGGCATATTAAATTGAAGTTTAATTCCAAAGTAAGCTACTTTGACATTCCGTAGTAAATTGATTAAAACTACTTTTACGGATTTCTTTCGCGTTTTATTTATTTTATTTTTAACCCGACGTTTCGGGTGCTTTCCAGCACCCATGGTCACGGGGGACTGAGGTGACTGACGTCCCGATGTCAAAGTCAGTCACCTCAGTCCCCCGTGACCATGGGTGCTGGAAAGCACCCGAAACGTCGGGTTAAAAATAAAATAAATAAAACGCGAAAGAAATCCGTAAAAGTAGTTTTAATCAATGTACAGTGTTCGCGTAAATATAAGAAATCATTATTCCGTAGTAAAGTTTTGTTTTGTAAAGTAAGATTTAGTCAGGACTATGAAATGGTATTTTGTTCGGAAGCTAAACTTTCGTTTAAAGTAAAATTTGGGTACGGTCTTCCACTTACACGGTCGGTCACTTAGGCCAGCATTCCAAGACAATCTTCGAGTTTCGACTTAAACTTAACATCGCCCAAAAGTTGCGTAGCATGGGTAGACTCAAAATAAATACATGCATCGCTTCATGTTTTGTAACAATAAAGATACTTAAAGCATTAATTTTGGTGACGGTGACGGTTAACGCTTTAAGTCGTGGCTATCGTCACGAACTTTAAAGGAACATAAAGAAAAGGCAAATTCTATTTGAACTAGAATTTTTTATTGCTCTAAATTATATAAAATCACACATGCCCTAATCTTTAAAATATTCAATTATAAATTGTTTTCGAAATTACTCATACCGACGTTATTATCCGTCTCCAAAAGATGACAATCTTCAAACTCATTTCTTTTTTCATCGGCCTTATCAAAATTATTTTTACACAAAAAATCGCCATCACAAACGAAGTCGTTTCTTCCATCTTCGATGATAGATTCATCAAATGTTGATTCTCTAAATCTTTTGTCATTTTCATTGTTATAATTTTGATATCGTTCTATTTCAAAATCTGGTGATATAGTTTGCCCTTCACTTACTGATTCTTTACCAAGTATGTCTTCGGCTTCTATGTTGGTATTTGGAATCGATGTGTCAGGAATTTCATTAAAATTTATTCTATTTACATTTTCATTTTTCACTTCATATTTTAACTCCGACATATCGATACCTTCACGATTCTCAAGAATAGGTTTAATATTCATCAGATTATAGTTCGATATCATCCGAGAGTCCCAGTGATTTGGCACCTGAACATTTTCCGACGTTGACGCTTCTAGGTCCAAATGGACATCTTCACCTATCTTTTTAAAACTTCCAAGGTTATACTGAAGTGGTATTGAGAATGACGGAAGATCCATTTGTGAGTTTTGTCTTGTTGGTAATGCTGATATATGGATAGCAGGTGCTGTTTGTTTAGCTTTAGAACCGTAATTGCTTAAATTCGCAGATTCCGCTAAGTTAATGACTTGTGAAGAAGATACTGTAAAATAAAAATAAAACTGTATTAGGACACATCGTTTTATAATTTTTAATGGAGCTATCAAATAACATATTAGGTACATGCTGACGTATGGTTAGAGAAACCATCATCATCATTTAATAATTGGCGTTATTAGAACATTGTTAACGTTTCGGGTACTTTATATATTTTTTTTGTATTTGATAATTACTGATTATTATTATTTTGTCAGTAGTCAATGGTCGACATCACGACGACATGTTTACATCAGAGGAATATGTCTGGACTGATGATGGAGAGGCAATATATTATGTACTAACTTCACCATGTGTTTAGTAACAAATCTACTTTTTGCACTAAGTTTAGTTACATTAATGCAGTTACATTAAGCCTTAGATGGAAAACATTTTTTATATTTTCACTAAATCAAAATTAGGTTGTAGCTGCTTACTATATCAACAATGACATAAAACAAACCTGGTATCGTAATGAAATCTCTCATCTCAAGCGCTAAGGACGATGGGGACCTTGGATCTGGCGACCTTCCACCTCGCCCTGGATAAGGCTCACAACCTACTTTCTGCTGCTTTCGCCACTTCGCCCGACGATTTTGAAACCAAACCTGTAATGTTAAAAGTTAACATTGGAGTTTAGTCGATAAAATTAATGACACAGCCGTGATTACCGACGCTTGATTATGTGGTGACTATGTAAAAAATACTATCCCATATCGTCCCATGACTGCCTGCTACGTATTTCTAATAATAAAAAATAATAATAGAAAATCTGCTCAATAGTGAAATAAGGTCCGAGAAGTAGAACAGGTGTTTCCAGGGCACAGGGGTGAAACACCGCCAACTTCTTGACTCCAGGCTGTAATTGAGAATTTCTTGAAAGAAAAACCCAATAACTGATTTTGAACCATCCCGGGATGATAACAACTGTTTTTTTATTCATAGTAGTAGTAGAGCTATACTACAGCGATATTATAGCTACAACACCAAAGCCGCTACAGACCGCCTGGAGAAGAACCCAAGAGAACTGGGGACCCTTTAAGCACCTAACAGGGCTTCTCTTCCATCTTAGACCAGTTAATAGATGATAGATGTATGTCTCTATGTACCTTAGCATCCACTTGTCTAATGGCTGATGAACCGTGTGTTTAATTGTCACCCCTATTTTTATAAAAATATATAATGTAAACTTTAAACATTCTAAGTTATATTACATGGTGCAAGATTACAGTCTGGCTGTTCATTACCACATTAGTATATTTAATATTTTAGGCTATATTGGTAGCTCAATTTGTTTTTATCGTTGTGTGTAATGGGTGGCAAAAGGCGTACGATAAATCGTTACGATCGCTTTTTACCGTTTAAACCGTTCCGATAATCGAAGAGTGTAATAGGATTTCACAATTATTAAATTTCTCTGGGCCTGTATACTTCCTACTAAACCACTCACTTGATTAAGGTACACATACGGCCTCAAACTTGTGCAAATGATAATGAACTTATACTAACTACCCTGGCATATTTATGAACTAGACATAGAAAACTGGTTAACTTATTTACCTGAACCCTGGCTTCGGTTAGGTCTATTCTCATCGCGAGCTCTTCCCTGAAGAACACATCAGGGTAATGAGTTTTGTGAAATGCAGCCTCTAACTGCTCCAGTTGAATGTTTGAAAACGTTGTCCTGTAATTTAACATTAATACATATATTAGAATATTAATATGGCATGATAAATAAAAATACTTTATTTGTCATCATCATCCTTAAATCAATCAATAAATATATTATTGCAACCTATACACATTAAAACGAAAACAAAATTAAATAAATTATATAAAAAGTAAAATAGGCGGTGCTATCGTTTTGAAAATGATTTTATTTCAGATAACTTTTTTGCACAAAGAACTGTTGTTTACAGATAAATAAGACAAAAAAGTAAGAGAAAAAATAAAAACACAAAATAATGACAGTTGAGGATAAGATTAATTGCCTTAGTTTATTATTTTAATTGTTTATACAGGTTGTTTAGAAGATGGGTGCCAAGTCTGAAGGGGATGACACCTTAAACCATTTAGAACATATTAAATTAAATGTGTCTTGGACGAAGTCTGCTTCGTTTTTTTATTTATTTTTATTTCTATGATTTTAACAATAAAATCCTTTTTTTTTCAATTAATTGCTAATAGTGTCCAGTAACAGTTGTTATGTTATTATTTTTATTTATTTTTTATTTATGTAAGGTGTTATTACTCAAACAAAATAATTTCCAAACATTTTCATTATCAGATAAACATTCTACGCCTTTAAAGTTAAAAAAATAAGGAAGTGTTGTGTTTATGCCATCATAAAAGAATAAATCAAATAGCGTTTGTCGTTCAAACCTTTTTAAAAATATGCTTAGTTATTGCTCTTTCGTTTGAGGTATTATTTACGCAGATGTCTCATCAAGTCTTGGAATCAGGGTGGACAAAGAAAATTGCGGACGAATATTTTTATTTTTATACGGACCAAAATAATGCACCATTTTTGATAATGCACTATTGTTTTCGTTAGAAGTGATTAGTTTTCAGAATTACGGAGTACATGCACGAATTAACTTCCAGAAACTTGTTCAGCAAAAGTCACCGCACGACCTAAAAAAAACTTGACCTTTTTTGACTCTCAGGTAGCGCTTAGTGAATAGACTTTTATTCAATAAAACAATCAGCCTAGTAAATCACATAAAGTCGTTTTATTTATTCACACTAATTAGTATCAGTACCCGAATAGTAAGGGCAAGTTCGTCACATCTTCGGAATCTCAGTTAGTCAAATAAATACTCCCTCGTGACTAGACGTTTTAATTGCAAATTCGTTATTATTTCGAATGTTCTTTGTTATTGAGTTGAGCCTAGCTCTAGATGTGTGCTCCTTCATTGTTCTCCGACTAATCGTGTGATTAATCAACTATGACTGCTTTTACTAATGAAGAATATGCTGATGATATCGTCTTCATGTATGGCAGAGGCAGACGGTAATGGATGTTTGGCATGGCGGATATACCAAGAGCAATATCCGAATCGAAGATTACCAAATGTTAGTGTTTTACAGCACAGTTTGTCACCTTTCTGCTTTATCATTTTGTTTGAGTAAGAACACCTTATATAAATAAAAAATAATAACATAACAACTGTTGCTGGATACTATTAGCAATTAATTAAAAAAAATGGGTTTTATTGTAAAAAAAATCTTAGAAATCCTATTGTAAAAAGGAGCAGACTTCGTCTAAGTTAAGTTTACCTCAATATATTCTCAATGGTTTAAGATATCATCCCCTTCAGACTTTGTGTTAGTGGCGGTATAACTTATCTACTACCCACTAAGGCTCTATCCCAAATCATTATTTGGGTGTCATAAGAGGCGACAGAGGTGGGCAGCAGTATCATTCTGATAACAGCTGAATAGTATCTATGGCAGATAACCCTTCAATGATGCACTCTATGGGATATATTTAGCAGTGGACTTATGTTAGGCTGTGAAATCATAAATTATCTATATTTGCAAGAAACACGGTATAAGAAGATGTTACAATTTATCTAGTGCACTCGCGTTTCACTATTAATCGTACACAGCATGCAAATTTACAATCAACAATATGAATTAATTACTATCTAAAAAAAATTACGTCATAAAAGCATTCGGTTTTTACCAATTAAACAAATGTTTCTTATACAATTTTTCGCTTAATAATTTAAATTATTTAGGTAGTTTATTAAATATTTTATAGGCATATTTAGGCAAGTTTTGTTGTATTTGACGAATGTAGAAATGACATTTAGAAACAGTTTATATTTGTCACGTCGGTTTCGGGGATAAATATCACGCGCTTTAAAATGGCGGAAGATTACAGTCTGGCTGCTCATTACCACATTAGTATACTTAATATTTTAGGCTATATTGGTAGCTCAATTTGTTTTTATCGTCGTGTGTAATGGGTGGCTAATAAACAGTGAAAAGGCAAACATGCCAACTTCGTAAATGTATAGTGACGGTAGGAGTAATATAACAAGTCTTTTAAATACAGGTTTATAGGATTCCTCTGAAGACACCCCGCACATTGCACGAATACTTTTATTTTGGGCAACGAATGCCCTATTTCGTTCAGTACTATTACCCCATATTATAATTCCACAGCGTAGAATGGACTACGCGTGCGTGGTACGTTGCAATTTCCGTTTTAATATTTGTGATATTTTTGACGTGTCAATAAGGGCATATACAAAATGATTAATTCTTCTGCATACGTTACCTCTTTCTTTTTTTCCAGTTTATATCTTCATCTTACGTTACTTCCAGAAAGTTCGTACATCTAACTTTTTAGTTTTGGTTTATTCAATTTAATATTATGATTTGAATTGATACTCGTACATTTATTATATTGTTTGTAATGAGATTAATTTTCAAATTATTTACTTCAAGCCATTCTATTAGTTTGTCAATTGTACTATTAGTGTTATCTTCGTGATTATCTTATTATTATTTTTATTACTAGTCACTATAATTTAAATGTCATCAGCGTATAGAATACATTCATGATTCGTAATGTCAACAAGATCATTAATATATAATAGGAAAATAGTCGGACCTAATATACTTCCTTGCGGAACACCAAATTTATTATTTATACCCAGATGGATAAGATGTTAAGTTATTGTTTTTATCTATTTTATCAATGATGACACATTATTGTCTATCTTTTAAATATGACGATAATCACTGAAGTACTAGTCCTCTGATCCCAACTGTCTCTGTCTTTTTGCAATAATATGTCATGTGAAACGAAATCAAAGCCCTTTGAAAGGTCAAAGAATAATCCTATTGTCAACTGTCTATTATTTATGTTACTAAGTATTATTTTTACTAACGAAAACATGGCAAGTGAGGTCAATTTTTGTTTTTGAAACCCGTATTGCTTACTTTTAACTATCTGGTATTATAGGAGATAACTATTCTTTTATACATGCATCTTTCAAAGATTTGAAATTTTAGATTAGCCATAATATGTATCAAGGTGGTTGGACGATAATTTTGAACATCATTCTTTCGCTCTTTTTTAAGTAAAGGTTTTATAATTGACAACTTTAGTGCTTCTGGGAATTTTGCTGAGGAGAATGGTAAATTAATAAGATGTGTCAAATTTTTTTTACGTTATCAGTGCATGATTTTAAAATTTTTGTGTTAATTTAGTCATATCTCTCTGAATTGGTTTTGTTTAATGTTAGTAAGTAGTTCTATTTTAACTGCATTTTCTGTCATAAGTTTAAAACACATCGAATTCTCTTGAATTTTTACTTAAACCGTATTTTATATTTAAATTTTGTGTTATGGTATGATTTGTGGCCGTATCTATAAAATAAGCATTTAAAGCAGTAGCTATTTCTACAGGATTTGATATTATGTTATTTCCAATTTTAATAGTGTCTGTATTAAACTATCCTTAACTTTCGGGTTATGAAATTTTAGTGAATAGTTTAAGTAGTTAATTTTATTACGTGTATTTTTTGTTTATAGTATGTGTTTCGCAAGAACCGTTAAATGAAAAGGTAATGTAATTTGTTATCAGGGCTCCTACTTGTCAGTTTTAATTTCTCTCTGTCACCTCCTTTTACCGTTTTTTACTTTGACAGACGCAAAATTAGTTCATTACGTGATAAAAAAGAGGTTAAGAGTTAAGAGGTACTTACCGGTATCTTCTTTGTTTTCGTTTCGGAACATCACTCTTGGAATCTATAATAAAAAAATATGAACTAATAATAATAATCAAAAATGCACTGATCATGCACAGCGATGATCCTATTAAGGATATTAAATCATGGTCGTGAAAATAGTGTGTTGCCATTGTTTTTATTTACATTTGCTGTATTCAGATTATTATTCAGACATCTGGAAGTGCGTGTAAACTGAATTACCAAATTCCATTTCTTTCACAAAAAGATACACAGATACAAACAGTTCAAGCAACCTTTGAAATTGCCGTTCTGCAGTAATGGTCATATCAAATTAAAATAATTTTTGTCTTGAATCTTTTTCGTCATTCCCTTTTTTCTTCACCCGTCGTACTCCCCAGACCTTGCGCCTACAAACAACACAATACTTTTTTCTCGCCAAAAATTTAGATAGCGAGAAAAAATTCAATACCCGAGAGGCAGTACAAATTGCCTTTAAAGAATTTGTTGCTTCTCGTCCAGCTGATTTCTTCAAGCAAGGTATCAATAAACTGCCACTGCGTTGGCAAAGGTGCATCGATTGCATCGGGCGACTACTTTGATTAATAGAAATAAAAAATATAGAAAAAAAATACGTTAACTTATCTCATAAGAAACGGCTATTTCATAGGTAATATACCACGTGCTCGGCCGTGAAGGAAAACATCGTGAGGAAACCTGCATGTCTGAGAAATAAAAAAAAAATATTTCGAAGACATGCGAAGTTCGCCAACACGCATTGGGGCAGCGTGGCGGACTATTCCTTGCCCTAAAACCCTCTCAGAAATGAGAGGAGGCCTGTGCCCGGCAGTGGGACGTATATAGGCTGTAACTATACTTTTTACTTTTTCATAGGTAAAGACCTAATCTCAAAGCTACAGGAACTCCGTGACCGACCGCTCCGGGCTACAGAAGGCGATGCTCCTCGAAACCGCCCGCATCTTCCGCCGATTTATTTCTCTCTCCCTCTAACCTTCGACCGTTTGGTTTCCCCTACAGAAGGCTGTCGTCTTGTTGGGTTTTTATTCAATAAATTATTTGACTTTATTTCTTACATAGTGATTTCTTATAGTTACGCGAACACTACACATTTAATTCCTTAAAACATCTGCAAGATTACAGAACATTCAGACGCATAAAACGTGAGTGAAAACTGAATTATAGAAAATTCCGTTACATTCACATGTACATAGGAACATGCAGGTCAAGCTTTTATAAAGCGTGTAAAAAGTAAGGTCATATAAAAAATTTGGTGGAAAAGGTGGCAACTCAACAATCCATCGCTTCAATGCCTTATATCACCCGCTTTAGGCCGTGACTTCCCGACACAAGGCGAAGGCGAATAATGTCGCATACACCAAATTTTAAATCCCAGTGACGGTAGGCAGGGTTTAACCGTTTGGGGGAGAAGCGGCTGATAAGGATAGAGGAACTATTTAGTTTTATGTTAATAGGTGCTCGAAGTTTTTATTACCAGTCAGGTTGAGGTCACGATTTTATTGTGCCGTAAATATATCCTCCAATACAAACAGTAGGTACATTAGTAATGCTTGATATGCTATATCAGACGTAGACTTAGATACTGTGTCGGAGATAATATTATACACTAACGAAAATATTATTTGTTTTATGAACATTAGCTGCCGCAGTTTTTTATAGTTTTAATTTGTTATCATTTACCTGTGTGGCCTCTCACGACACCCACGGGATTGCGGATATATTTCGTGCACGGGATTATATGGGATAGGTAGTGAATTTCATTACGCCGCTCCTTCACGCCGTGACAATAATGTGCCACAAAGCCTGACAACTATGGCAAATATGAGACAATTTATGGTAGGCTTATGTTCAGCAGTGGAATTTTGTTATGCTGTTCCGAATGATGACAAGATAATTGAAGGAATTATGAACATTAATTACTTTGCGTGGGATTCGAATTCGCAATATACGAAACAGGTACCCTTACTAACAAAAGGATTCCTTCTTATTCTTTAATATGGCCTTACCTATGTAATGTCTAAATTATTTGTTTAGTCAATTTAACTATGTATATTTTTAAATTACTACTAACTACGCAACTTATATCAATAGATTTGCCTTAAGTAGTACAACTTACTTGAATTGGGTGAATACTCCTCGTCGTCCTCGTACTGCTGGGTTTCGACAGCGTCTTCTGCATGTTCAGTATTGGTTGCATATGCGTCACTGGGGTCAGTCTCGGGGCGTTCACATAAAACGGATCCAGGACCTAGTCTATAAATAAAATGCATATTCATTTTAATTTTTGCTCCTTGTATGATTCGAGGAGGGAATGCAACCTCTCCTATAATCCTTTTATCACTGGTTGTTTTGTGCTGGGTTTGTACGTAGCTATGCGCAGGTCTAAGAGAAGGGTCATGGGGTCAAGACCATCCTTTACCTTTACCACACGAAATATATTTTTTATCAAAGTATTATTTTGGTCCTTATTCCAATTCGCGATAAACTTGACGTCTCTGACCCTCTCCAAACTAACTTTAGATCGGCTAATAAGGGACGTTTGTGAAACCTACCTGTAGAAGTGCTTTATTTTCTAAGCTTCTCTCATCATTTTTACGTGGTAGAGCCATGCTGCAGTTATATTAGTTAGTATAATTGTAGCACGAATGGGTCGGCTCGACCGGGGAAGCACCACGCTCTCACAGAATGCCAGCGTCAAATAGTAGCTTAATGCTGATGTGTTTCGTATGGTGAGTGTAGAGAACCGAAGACCTATTTTACTGCAAGTGAGACTTTTCATCTTAGTCCTCAAAGGTGACAAAGCATCTGCATTTTGATTCTCAATCGACGATAGATGAAAATGTCTATAGACCACAGAATCTATGTATTTAACGTCGTTTGGATTGTGTGCTCGTTTGTCAACCTTATTGTTTAAAAAAATCATCACACTTTAAAGAAGTCAATCAACGGCTGGACTCATATGTTTCTGATTGACTTCTTTTAACCATTGTGGGGAAAACATACTGCTTCCATTCCATTTTTATCACTGAACACCATCATCATTACTGAAAAACAGGAACATAGGCCTCCCCTTGTCTCTTAGATACTAGATTGCCATTGTTACCACTCTTGGCAGGGTTGAAAACCACAGTTTTGATTTGTTATCAGGAAGATGTTGCTACCCGTTGTCTGTTAAAGTTTCCGTCGACGCCTCTTATGACACCCACGGGACTATATAGTGTAGTGAAAGTACTTTTAAAGATAAAGTTAAAGAAATTTTTTTGTAAAACATGAGTAGAAAAAATACGGGTGTTAAAAAACTTTAAACGAGCTACATGTTTTGCCATTTATGGCGTACAAAAATTATACTACATATATTAATTGTTATACAAGATAAATTAACTAACCCTACGGACATAATTTTAGATGTGCAACAATTTCAATGGCATCTCGTAAAATTGCTTTAGAGAAATGTCGCAATTCATTATTTAGCTTAAAAAAATCAATTACTTAAGAAATCAGGCAAGATATAATAACATTTAGCTATCAGATGTTTTTTAAGATGTAGCTTAAAAAGTCTAGTAGGCATTTGTTTGATGTGTTTGGGGATTTTATTACATATCATTGGCGTAAGATAGAAAATACTTTTATGCATCAATGCCGTTCTTGAACCAACTGCACATAACCTACTATTATCCCTACGATTGCGAATTGTAACGTCCGATAGTTTGTTACACAATTTAGGGTTACTTTGAACGAAGTTTTTGGCACAAAGCGCTTCTTTCGAAGCTCCCTTCCTATGGGCTTTCCGAGAAATTGTGCGATTGGATCACCAGCTTTCTTGCAGATCGGAGCATCAAGGTCGTTGTAGACGGTGCAAGCTCCGATTGCAAGCCTATTAATGCTGGTGTTCCACAGGGCTGCGTGCTATCGCCAACGCTGTTTCTTCTGCATATCAATGATATGTTGCATACCCGTAACATTCATTGCTATGCAGATGACAGCACTGGTGATGCTCTTTACACCGGCCGAGCCAATATTTCTCGGGAAAACGTCTCCGAGTGCCGGGACAAACTTGTGTCTGAAGTCGAGTCTTTGCTGAACAGAGTCTCGGATTGGGGACGACTAAATCTAGTCCAGTTTAACCCCCAGAAGACACAAGTTTGCGCGTTAACCGCTAAAAAGAACCCCTTTGTCGTATCCCCTCAGTTTCAAGGCACTCCCCTTGTTGCCTCAGCCAGTATCGGAATCCTCGGTGTCGACATATCGAGTGACGTGCAGTTTCGTGGTCACTTGGAAGGGAAGGCCAAATTGGCCTCTAAAAAGCTTGGCGTGCTCAGCAGAGCGGGACAGTATTTCATGCCGGCACACCGCCTGCAACTTTACAAGGCACAGGTTCGGCCGCACATGGAATACTGTTCCCATCTCTGGGCTGGGGCTCCCCAGTACCAGCTCCTTCCACTTGACCGCATCCAGCGCAGAGCGGCTCGAATCGTCGACGACCGAGTGCTTTCCGATCGGCTCGATTCACTGGCGTTGCGAAGAGATGTTGCATCTCTTTGCGTATTTTATCGCATCTATCACGGGGAGTGTTCTGAGGAATTGTTCGGATTAATCCCAGCCGCCAAATTTCGTGAACGCACGACACGGCAAACGTCCCGATACCATCCACACCATCTGGATGCTTGGCGGTCCACCACTGTACGTTTCACAAGGAGTTTTCTTCCACGTACAACCTCTCTGTGGAATAGTTTATCACCGGCGATTTTTCCGGACCGATACGACCTGGGGACCTTCAAGAAAAGAGCTTACTCCTTTCTAAAGGGCCGGCAACGCACCCGCAATTCTCCTGGTATTGCGATTGTTCATGGGCGGCGGTAGTCACTTAACATCAGGTGAGCCGCATGCTCGTTTGCCCCCTCTTCTATAAAAAAAAAAAAAAAAGTTTGCTACTTCATGTATAAATACTTACACCGGCTACACGCAAACCTATTTCATATGATGATAAAAGGGGTTGTATTATTGTAGAAACTTACCCGTTAAAAAGGTTTGGAATGTTGTAACAGAAGCTGGTGGTTGGAGACACATCGTCGTTTAAAATTGCTGCTGAATCGAACCCCGCAGCGCCCGCTCCGGTCTCTCGTCCGTCCAGCGACTCTTCCATCTATAGAAAATTATTATTTTATAAAGTTATTCCTTTTTCAAACCTAAGAATAATAAAGGATTCTCTTAAATATACAAAAAAAAATATTTAATTGTTTAATCTTTATTGCATTCCTAAAAACAAAAGAATACAAAGAGAGGACTTACATAATGCCTTGAGGCATTTTATACCAGTCAACCTATGAATTTATTTTGCCTAAAGATCGTCATTTCTTTATCAAAATTGTCTTTCTATAACCTAAAGAATAACAATATTCTAACGTCTTTCCTTAATTCTGTTTATTAGTTTATTAATTAAATTTAAAAAATAAACCTAGAAAGACTAAAAATAATTTGCACATAATTTTATAGTTTGAAGTCGGTGCTGAGATATAGCGTATCAAAGATTTAAAGCAGGGTAGACAGACCCACTTGCAGGTGAGGTTAGCACTAAACACAATTTGGTATATTTCACAAATAAATCAAATATCTTAGAGATATTATACGACCGAATACATTATAGCGTCATCTTTTCTTCTGCCAAGCAGGGGGAATATGGAAAGCCCGTATTGTGAGGTATATACAGATTGTGAGACATTTTATCTTAGTCCTTAAAGATGACACATCCTTTGCATTCTTTATTTCAAATTGATTGCAGATTTTCATGGGTTGCAGTAACCACTTACCTATTATATATACCTATTGTGTAAACTGTAAACTTGTTTATTTTTCATTATATCCATGTACTAATTTGGTGTGCAGAAACATATTTTTTAAATCATTGCAATTACTTAGACATTAATGTAATACTCAATAAGTGAACAGGCTTCATTCAAGTAGGGAGATTTTTTAGTGAAAGTCACGATTAGCAGGCTGATTGGCGATTGGAAATATCGGAACAGTTAGAATGCGACTTCACGGCCTCAGCCTGTGTTTTGAGTACTGGCTTTAGTGTTTGCAAGCACAATTCCTGATCGTGAGGCTTAGGGATATTTTACGATACATAAAGAGCATACTAATAATAATCAAAATAATAGTAATAGAATTATGTCATCCAGACCGATCGGTCGCGGCAGCCACTCAACGGAGACACGCCACTTGCTCAAGACAAGACCGATGGCACGGCAATCCGACACAACCGGAGATATATGGCACAAGATCAAGAGCTACGTCATTTCAGAGGCACGGGGCTGAAACACCGCTCATCTCCTGACTCCGTACTACTACTGAGAACTCTGAGACCTGCTTAACATAAAAACCCAATAACTGATTTTGGCCTGACCCGGGATAAAAACCCGCGACCTCATGATCAGCAGTCGCGCTCATGACCACTTGAACAACGGGGTAGTCACATCACATTGCCGTATGAGGCAATCTCTAGAAGACGCCTATGTTCAGCTGTGGACTTGTTCGAGGTTTTAAGGGTGCGTCAACTAATTACGTGAGGTGATTGGGAGGGTTTGAGAAGATCGAATCAAATCTTACCCAATCTCACATGGAGGAGAGGGAGGATCTCGGTTATTATTACGTAATTTAATTTCAGCAAGAAACAGTATAAAATTTCGATAAAATTAAGTAATCTGAATCCAATAATATTTATCGCAGTTATTTACGAAATATCCAAAAATTATAATAGGTAGAATAATATAATACAATAGGTAGGTACCTGTTAAATTACCGTTCTGCAGTACTGGCCATTTCAAATTAAAATACATTTTGTTTGGCTAAGAATTCTAATTTCAAATTGATTTTATTTTAAAAACATGGAATTGTTTTTTCAAAATTAGTCATTTGTCTATTGATAAGCGTTATGTTTTCATAGCATTTGAATCTTTTTTCGTCATCACGGATACGTTATGGAATATGAGTACCTGTCTATTTTCTCTGTGATGTTTTATTTATTTATTTATTTGCTTTTTAAGGGAAACATACAACACAATAAAAAATACATTATGAAAACATATAAAAGTAATCCTAAAACCAATGAAGTTTCCACAGATATCTAATACATATTAAAAGCTTGCAACAATAATATGTATAAAAATTTAAAAAAAAACTACCTAAATGGTATTTATAATTAAACATTAAGTACTAAGCAGTTAAAAGTAATACAATACATACAACCTATAGTGAATCCACCAATTATAAATCAAGTTTTACAATATTTTTATAACTATTGTATTTAAGGTGAAAAATATCTAGATCACAATATTTTAAGTTTAAATTTTTACATGTACGAGATACAAAATTATTTGAAGCATACTTCGTTTTAACTTACCGTAATGCAAAAAGAGGTTTATTTCGTGCACTTAACCGGTGACACGCAAGATTTTTTTTAACACTTTGCTTAAAAGTAGGGGAGAGTCGATGATATTATGTAGCAATTTATACAACATTTGATCTCTTATATCATGGCGTTTTTCGAATGTATTACTGTGTAAGCTATCAATAAAGGAGTCTACAAAAGAATTATATCGCTTTAAGTGACGCAGAAACTTACTATTGATTTTTCAATCATTTTAACATAAAGTTTGTATTGAGGATTCTAACCTGAAGAACAACATTCAAGAATAACTCGCACCAGAGTATTAAAAAGTACAAATAAAAATAATGTTGTGGACTTTTTAAAAGTATAATGTTGGTGCTGGTAGCCTATATGGCTTTTATAGCTTCCTCTGACTCCTGAGTCAGCATTTTTAATCAGGTGATTAAAAAGGGAAAGGCAATGGTGATGACGACGATGATGATGATGATGGTTTATGGTTTGGTATTGTTATCAATCATCATGTCACCTCCGTGGTGGTTCTTGAGCTATCTAACCATTGTCCGAGTGCGGACCCCCGCCTCTGACTGCTTAGCTCGTGTCGGTCTATGTTCTGGGTGGTGAGAACCGCCCGGATTTCGCGGGCATACTGTGTGCACGCAGTGCGTGCTGGAACGCGTCGTGCCCGCCTACGGGTGCAATGAGCCCCATCGTTATCATACATCTGCCTGTTCCATTTGGTTTGGGTGTAGTATCAGTGTTTGATGTTCCTTCAACGTTCGGGTCGACGCCATCGAGCAAGCGTAGTTAGTAGTAGGTAGTTCTATAAGTACGTTACGCGGTCTACGGAGAGTCCGCGCAACGTTTGGTATTGGGATTGGTTGGGGTATTGGGATGTAGTTGGATTTCGGCAATATCAAAGTAGCGCTGAGACATCTCCCTGAAGTATTCGGAGATATAAAGTCGAAAGTCGTTATGCAAAACTGAATTCCGTTGGTACCACCGTGCTCCGGTGGCTTTACGGATGGAAAAGTATTTTCTGTAGTTCGTATAGGTGGGTTTATGAAATATGAGTACGGTTGCAACTATCTCACTCGAGAACCTCGGTTCATCGGTTGTCGGTTCTTCGAGCTATATGGCCGGCCCATTGCCACTTCTGCTTACTAACCTATTGGGCTATGTCGATCACTCTTGTTCTACTGCGGATATCCTCATTTCTAAGTTTATCACGCAGAGAAACTCCGAGCATAGCCCTTTCCATAACTCGCTGAGCGACATTGAGCGTCCTTATACGGCCAGCAGTGAAGGACCACGTCTCAGATCCATAAGTCATCACTGGCAATACGCACTGGTTGTACAATCTAGTTTTCAGGTTTTGAGGTTATACATGACGAGAAGATGTGTCGTAATTTCCCGAACGCTGCCCAGCCTGACCTCTCGGTCGAAGTTGGACTTACCTTTCGGACTATTTCTATTTGCAACGCAAGCACAAGCGGCACGTAACGCACGATCTGTAAAATAAGCACCATGGTCTTCCGAAAACCTTGGTCAACAATGACGAATCAAAGGCGATTGTGGAAGCTGATTATACATAATCTACGGCTGAATTAGCAGCAGCTTTCGAAAACAAAATTTGTCCATTTGCGTCGAATTGGTAAGGTAAAAAAGGTTAATAAATGGGTTTCAATCCACGAATTCAGTGATCGCCAGCGCGAAGTGCGTATCGATACGTGCCTTGCACTACTCCACAGGCACACAAACTGAACACCATGATGGAGAAGCTCGCACGTCTACAACGAGCTTTGGTCAATCGCTGATACCCGCTGCTCCTGCACGACAACGCGCGACCTGATACTGCACAACAGACGGTCTCAAAGTTACTAGAGCTGAATTTGAAAGCTCTCCGTCATCCACCATATTCACCAGACCTTGCGCCTACAGACTTTACATTTACATTTACATTTAGATAACTTCTTGACGGAAATAAAATTCAATGCCCGAGAGACAATACAAAATGCCTTTGGAGAATTTGACGTCTCCCGTCCAGCAGATTTCTTGTATCGATAGCATGAGTTTTTGACTACTTTGAGAAATATAAATACAAAATACAAAAGAAATTACGTTTACTTATTACATAAAAAAATGGTAATTTCATAGGCATACCTAATATTTACTGTTTGTAGCACAATATCATCGAAGTTAGCCGATTTGTTGATGTTTATTTTATTAAATGAGTATTCTTAATATATTGTTCTTAAGATTCTAAAATACTTGAAGCGGTTTTTATTTAAATTAATCCAACCACACATTATTATTCTTTAAACTTTAAAAGGAAACATATTTTTTGTTAAGTTAAAATTTGTTTTACGCCTTAGATAAAACACACCAAGTTATATTATATCATTCTATGTACATGTATAGGCACTTAAACCTATAAGTAGATAACAACAAGCGGCAGCGACAGTTCTTAAATTGAATTAAATGTCTATAATTTAGTTAAGTTTATTAAATTACTAGTAAATGAGTATAATTTGTGGCGTTTTCCAGTTTACGCTGACAGTTTCATTGGTGCTTGAGAGATAGTGATGTGGTCTTTTCGCGCCAAAAATTTGACACATGACGTGACCATCTTAAAAAAGTTGGCGCCAAAAGTTTGACTGCAATATTTTTTAATGTAACTAGGTATTTTATTTGCGACAATATTTTTGCGGTACATTTTAATAATTTGTTATGATTATAATAAGTGTTAGGTGAAATTTATTATAATATGATTATAGTATGCATTGTATATAATTGTGGTAGTGTGGTCTACTAAGAATAATGTTAATTGTTGAATTTTTTTTTTGTTTTTACAATATTTGTATTTGTTATTTTTCAATAGTGCCTTATTTCCTAAATACTGACCTAAATAACCCTATTTCTCAAAAGTAATAAAATATAATTCAATCAAAGTTTAATACAATATTTGTAATATTACCTAAATAAGAAATTGTAAAATACTTTAAGTTTATGATATAATATTCTTAAGTATTAGATTCTCTGCCAATATATATATTTTTAACAACGGATTAATTTATCTGTATTTGAACTTTTAGAAACTAGTCTGATAATAATGTGAATATAACTATGATTTGATTTATAACCTGCTAATGAATTTTAAATATTTTTTATTAAACTCTAGTTCTATAATATCATGTCACACAATAAACAAAAGTAAAAATTTTAAAATTTAAACAAATTATTATTAGCTTACCTTTATTTGAAAAAATCCGCAAAATTTATAATTTAATTACTTATAAATAAATAAAAAAAAAACTAGCTAAAGGCTGTAACTATTGTCACGTGGTCGTCACTACTGAAGTGAACACCCGCGGATCCACTGTCCGGATATACCGGAACAAGAACGAATAGAGTCGCCGACGTTATTTTTATTTTGAGTTTAGAGCAAATTAAGTAGATAACACACCAAATTCAAAAAAGAGATACCTAGACAATCTTCAAATTTTGTACTACTTATATAGATATTTATCATTTGTTTAGGTGCTGGTACTTGACAAAATTATGCAAGAAAAATAAAAATTACTTCATTAATATAATATGTCTTTATTACCGTTACCGTTACAGCCCATTAAAGTCTACTGCTGAACGTAGACCTCCCCCATATCATTGCAACTATGGAAAATCATCTCTCATAGCAGCCATGCTTCAAAATATACCCCAATTTGCCGTGCTACGCCTTTGTTGCGAGATACATTTTCTTTTTATATATAATTTTATCACGTGGAGCTAGATTTATATTTTTTAAGTACTAGTAATTACCTGAATTTAATATTAAATTACAGAATGCCCGTCTCCAACAGCACAATAAGCTTCAAATTTACTTTAAATTTTATAATAATTAGGTATATTATGTTGTTACACATTCTTAACGAGGTAGTCGTCAGGACATCCAGGTTTTCAATGGGAATCTAATTGACTTCCTTACAATTTTTTTGACTATTCGTCAATCGAACAAATGTTATTGTTTTATCTGAGCAAAGTTGTCAAGATTATTTAAAAATTACAGTTTGTAGAGGTAGCTTAAGTTTTTATAGTCGACATGGGCAACCTTATCCTCCCCTTACGGTAACCCGGTTGACCAGTCCCAATTTACTTTAACAGTTTTTATACTTCTGTTATCTCACCTAACTACGTTTACTTATTACTTCTAGAAGATGTGAACATTATACTTAGTTTCAGCTATAGATTTTAAGTAGTTGCAAAACCTTTAAATCCATATTCCCGTGTCATATCTGCAATTTAGTGCGAAGAGAAAAATGAGATCTCATTATGTTGTATTATCAAGCATTTTACAAATTTTTGAACCCAGATGATGAACCCAGTTATTTGGTTAATGATTGATTGTAATCAGAAATTCAGTTTTATCATGTTATATTTTATAGACACATCATTTATTTTTAAGTATCTCAGATAACTACTTCATTTCATTTTAACTTAGATTGTTTTTTGTCAAATAATGAAGACTGAACACAAGTAATCCCTTAACTTTAAAGCAAGTAAATTAAAAATATATAAAAAATTTCCAATCAAATTTATTGTGTTGTATTAATAAGTTCAATTTTTAAATAATGGATTGTAAATTAGTGTGCTTTTTGTACTTTTTAAATTTAAATAAATATTACATAAATAAATTATTACAAAACATCTACTCCATACCTTTTTACCATGTCGCCTAGAAAACCATGACGTTTATTATTACGACATTCCCGCACACATATAAAAGTACAGTCCACGTGTCCATCCGTACTGTTATATATGTCGCTTTAGATGCTAAGCCTAGCTCAGCTGGGGGGTAGCGGGCGGTGATGACATACAAGTGCCGATGTATCGCTGTCAGAGTATTGTGGCTTTACGTTCTGCTGCGTTGTATGAACCATCGACCCTGCAGGCTGCTACCCCTGTTTTATTTACAATACATTTTAAATCCTATAGTTATGCTAATACAGTCGAATTCGACTATTCTGCTCTATTATATATTATTTGAATGTGATTTGCTTAAGAAATTTTGATTTATAATTCGAAAGAAATTTTAGAATAATTGCTTAGCATTTAAAAGTTGTGTAGAGAGAGCGCTAGATGCTAGTATTAGCCAAAAAGCAATCTATTGCAATTAATTAGACTCCATGAAGTAACTAGTACTTGTACCTACTAATTATACTTCAAGGGTTATTTGAAAGCACTAGCATATGCTGCCCGCTAAAAGAGAGGAGAGATGAATCTTAGTGCCTTTGTCAACGTGTTGCCGTTAAAATATTAAACACAGCTTACAACTTCCATTCGAAAAAATTTTACTGCTTAACAAATTTATTAATTTTATTAATGTTTGAAATAAAATCTGATACGTTATAATTTCCATTCCATTTCCATATTTAATTAAAGGTACTAACCCTTTTTTATTAATTTTATATTAAAATAATTAAAATCATTAATATTCAAAAAGCAAGTGCTTAAACTTTCAGCTTTGTAATAAATAATTAACTACAATTACTATAAAATGAACCCCGAATAGTTGTAAGCGCAAGTTTTGTTTAAAGTTAATACGTTTAATATATTATATAAGTAATTAAAAATCATTTTATAGTTTTGAAACAAAATTTACATAAGACCTCCCAAAAACATACTAAAAATATGTAAAAAACTTTTTTTGATGGAGTAAGTTTTAAGTATGAGAAAGTTTGATAGTTCTGCCAAAAAAAACCTAGTATGGTCTGAATTACGAATACATAAATTTAAAACCCGATAAAAACATCGGGTTCCGCGTCCTTAATCCATAATATAGATAATCATAAAAATATAAAACAACTTCAGGTACGTATCGTATTTGGATACAAAATTCCTTTTAAAAGAACGGTCAACGGTAAAACTAGGATGTTTTGGTGTCATGCAGGCGTTTCATATATAAAATGCACGTGGACAAACAGAACCGAAACAATTATTAATTTGTGCATATGTATACATATATATATATATATATATATATATATATATATATATATATATATATATATATATATATATATATATGTGTGTGTGTGTGTGTGTGTAAAAAGACTTGATTTGAACCCAAACTTCAAAGTAAATCGCCTCCAAAAAACCAAATGCCTAGCCTGTGCGCTACGAGCGGTATTTTGAAAATATCGTCGTTTCATCATCAATCTTTTCAAGTTTACAGCTGCCTTTCCATGCAAGTGCTAATTGGCAGGGATTTGTAGGAACGTTCACCCATCACCGGCGGGTTAGCGCGCACCCTACCGCTTACCCTCTCAATAATGACACTGTTCTGTTCAACGCCAGTCTGTAAATCTTGCGCTCAGTGTTATTATAATGATTTTCCGCCATCATTCGGTCATCAGAACCTTAGATGCGAATATAAGATTGTTATTTGGAGAAAAGTTTTTTTTTTTTTTGCGCCCGAAGCAATTATGGGCAACCCTCCGGAAAGCGGGGGAGGGAGGTTGGGAATGCTCATAGCATACCACGCAGCCGGCTGCGTGGTTATGTGGCGACTTTTACCCACTAAACCCAACCTTTTAGGAATTGGCTTAACGATCTGACTAGAGATCTCTAAGCCGTATACGAACGCGACCCTCCTTGGCAGAAAGGAGGGCGCAAGCGGCGAAAAGCCGCTTAGAAGAGTGCCTAACTAAGGCAGATTAAGGGATGTGTTATGTAGGCTCGGCCTGAGCCGCCAGGAGGCAGTTCAGGTCGGCCGAAAGCTTGTTGGGGGGGTCCGAGAGAGAGTTTCTCGGCCTGCGCACACTATAACGAGTGTGGATAGGAGCTGCATAGGCAGCTGTTTCACGAATGAGATGATTTGGGTGGGACTCTGAGGCTTTGAAAAATCTCTCAGAGAGTGATTTAAGAAACTGTTGGATTGTTGGGAGCTCTAAGTCTCGATGTAGGTCGGCATTACGGACATAATAGGGCGAGTTAGTAGCCCTACGACAGAACAGATTTTGAACTATTTGAAGTTCATTTATAGCTTTGGGCTTAGCATGTGCGAAAATGGGGGCCGCGTAGGTCATGACAGGTCGTATGCAGACCTTATATAGGGTTCGTTTGTTGCGGAGGGACATTTTACTGTGTCTGCCCAACATGCTGTTGAGCCTACCCATGTAAAAACGTGCGGTGCGAGTAACCTTCTTGATATGGGGCTCGAAAGTGAGCCTTGCATCAAGGGTGACGCCTAGGTATTTGGCTTTAGTTTGCCATGGGACAGGGGTTCCTAACATCCTGATTGGCGGAGTGGTGGTGAGACGACGTCGTTTATATTCGAAGCAAACGGCGGAGCTTTTCTCCGGGTTTACGTCGATACGCCATTTTTGGAACCAAGCTCCTAAGTCGCTTACTGACTTTTGGATCTTGTTCCGAATCTGTGGTAGTGAGTTGCCTTTAGAGTAAAGGGCTGTGGCATCTGCAAAGAGGGCTAGTTTTACACCATTCGACGGGATAGGGATGTCGTTGGTGAATAGTATGTATAGGAGGGGAGCAAGCACAGAGCCTTGAGGGACACCGGCTTTTATTTGACGGGTAGAGGATAGCGTGCCTTCGTGTCTAAAACGAAAGGTACGATCCTTCAGATACAAGGCGAACGAGACGGTCTGGGAGGCCTAAGTCGTACAGTTTGTAGATAAGGCCCTCGTGCCAGACTCTGTCGAATGCTTTGGCAATGTCAAAGAAGACCGCGATGGTTTTTTGACGGCGAGGGTAAAAACCGCTGAGGATGTATTCCACTATGCGGTGAACTTGTTGGGGACACGAGTGTTTGGCTCGAAACCCGAATTGTTGTGGGATGACAAGAGGGTCGCCGTCTGTGGGAAACAAATGGCGCCTCAAGCGCACGAGAATGACTCGTTCGAGAAGTTTGCCCATAGCCTTGAGGAGGCTGGTGGGACGGTGATTGGAGGGGAGGTGGTGAGGTTTGCCTGGCTTGGGAATGCCAATGACAGTTGCATCTTTCCAAGAGGTGGGAAAGTAACTGAATTCGAAGCAGGCGTTAAAGATAATGGCCAGTAAGGCGATTACCTGCTCCGGGAAGTGTTTGAGGGCTTGGTTGGAGATACCATCCGCACCCGGTGCTTTTTTGGGCTTAAGTCCTTTGATGGTAGATGAGATCTCATCTTTGGACACAGTGATAAGGTCAGAGGCGGTAGGGGGCGAGTTCCTGCGTCGGACCTCGTCCTCCACTAGTTGGATGTGTAAGGGGTCAGTGGGTTGTGAGCTAGGAGAGCATTGAGCGGCGACGCTGTCAGCGAAGCACTCAGCCTTTTCTTCGTCTTCGAAGGCAATGGAGCCGTCGGGACGAGACAGAGGGGGAGTATGGGTTATAGCGTCTATCCGAAGGGCTCTCGCCATCCGGTAGTACGCTGTATGGGAGGGAGAGAGAGCGTTGAAGGCGGTGGGCCGCGAGTCTATATTTGGGAGTGGGATAGCGTGCAGCTCTACGGAGGGCAGCTTTTTTGGCTTTTAACAGGTTGCTAATATCTAGGGGAAGACTAGTTTTAGCAACCGGGACAACTTTTTCATTCTCTTTAAGAGAGGATGTTATAAGTGAGGTGAGATTTTCGACCGCGGTGTCTATTTTCCCCGTACTGTCGAGGGCGTCGGAAGAAAGGGTTATGGGAGGCTCCGGAGAGTCTATAGCCGAGGCTAGAGACTTCTTGAAGCCCTTCCAGTTGGTGTAGGTTTTGGAAGTGGGAGTTGGAGATGGCTGATGGCCAAGAAGGAGGGATACAGGACGGTGGTCGGATCCTAGATCATCGAGAGACTCGATTGCTCTAAGGTTAAGGGAAACTCCTTTAACTCGAGCAAAATCTAGCACATCAGGAGCGTAGGTAACAATGTCGGGATAGTGGGTGGCAGTGAGGGGGCTGTAGACAGTCAGGTCGAGAGACTGAGTGATATTGAGCAGCACCCTGCCACTACTGGTAATAGTGCGGCAGGTCCATTCAGTATGTTTGGAGTTAAAGTCTCCAAACATAATGACTGAGTCACCTAATGCATGGATGGCTTCGAAGTCACTCTTAACGGGGAGGGTTGGAGAAAAGCTGACAAATTTCCTTTTATACCCCTTTTGTGGTAGTATATAACCTGTATTTATACCTGTAAATATGAAGTCTATCTGTAATATGGAAATACTTGCCTCTTATTGGGCTATTTTCGGAACGGCTAAACCAATTATAATGAAACTTCACGACAGATAAATAGAGAGCAATGACAGATATGATCTAGACTTTATATTATCCGAAAAACTTGGAGGTTTTGTTTTTGAGAAATCGAAATTCTGATAAAATAAATGGTTAAGTCTTAATTACGCCACGTTGATAGATAATATAGAACTAATACTATAGATATACTCTTTACGAAACAAAATTTCAGCAACTAAGAAGAAAGGAAGCGAAAAAATATAAAGTAGTAAATGCATTAAAAAGTTAACTAAAATTTATTAATATTAATATTTTATGAGAAGGTTTATAAATTAATTTAATTAACTCCACTTCAAATACAAACAATGTCATATTTTAAATGGTGCTGAGGCATATTATAATATTATATAAATATAATAATAATAATAATAATAATAATAATAATATCCTTTATTGTGCGCACCGTCAGGATGGCGTTAGCTGGGACAAATGTTAGTTTGTCGCGCATAGACGACCTGAAGCAAAGAATCGCTGCTTGGGGAAAGCGGATTCGGCGATATACTGAGAGGTCGACACGGTTCAACCAGAATCGTCTCTTCCAGAGTGATCATAAGAGGCTCTACAAATCATTGTAGCGACCAATAGTAAGTGGAACGGGCCCAGCACCAAATCAGGCCGACACGGTCGCATTTTGGCGCAGCCTGTGGTCAGAGCCCGTAAACCACAACGAGGGCCCTTGGACGGAAGTTGTGGTGTGCCAGTGTGCGGGTATTACGCCCATGGATCCCGTCACCATAACGCCGGATGACGTAGCTGAGGCGGTCCGTAAGGCCCCGAACTGGAAAAGTCCGGGGCTTGACGGGCTGCATCACTACTGACTGAAGGGGTTCATGGTGTGTCACGCTGTGCTCGCCCGACAGTTTCAAGAGGCTCTCAACCAGAAGTCGCTCCCAAGCCTCTTCACTACTGGGATCACTCATTTGGTTCCTAAAGATCAGGGTGCCACAGACCCGAGCAAATACCGCCCCATCACGTGTCTACCGACTATATACAAGACACTAACATCCATTTTGAGCGCGAGAATCGCTCGTCACCTGGACTCAAATCAGGTGATGTCGCGCGCTCAAAATGAATGTCGGGGCGGCGGTCGTGGAACCAAGGAACCACTCCTCATTGACGCGGTCATTGGCAAAGTGGTGAAACGCAACCGTCGGAACTTCTCCGCCGCTTGGATAGATTACAAAAAGACATTTGACTCGGTGCCCCATACATGGCTAAAGAGGGTCCTCGAGCTGTACAAGATTGACTGTACAGTTCGAGACTTCCTCGAGCAGTGTATGGGGCAGTGGAGTACGATCCTCTGTCATCTGGGCGAGCGGATGACGGCTGCGGAAAGCCGCATAGGGATAAGAAGGGGTATATTCCAGGGCGACTGTCTGAGTCCAATCTGGTTCTGCCTCTCTTTGAACCCTCTCAGTACTTTACTGGAGGGCTCCGGGAGGGGATTTCAGCTTCGGAAGGGAGGTACAAAAGTGACCCACCTTTTCTATATGGATGACCTCAAATTATTCGCCTCCAGTCGCTCCTATCTTATGGAATTGCTAAACATCACTTGTGGATTTAGCAATTCTATTAGAATGGAGCTAGGAACGGATAAGTGTGCGGTCCTCCATGTTGAAAGGGGAAGGGTTGCTAACTCAGAGGGCATAGACTTATCTATGCCCGTCAACTTAAGGGCCCTTTCCGAGGCTGAAACATACCGATACCTGGGTATGTCACAGAACATCGGTATCGATGAGGCTGGTATGAAACAATCAGTTTGCGACGTGTTTTATGCACGCTTGACCAAAGTGCTTAACAGCCTTTTGTCCGGTGTGAATAAGACACATGCATATAACGGTTGGGTCATACCTGCCCTCATGTATACCTTTGGCATACTCAGGTGGAGTCAGACTGAACTTAACGCCCTGGATAGAAAAGTCCGCACTACAATGACGTCCCATAGGATGCATCATCCGAGATCGTCGGTAATGAGGCTGTACTTGCCGCGAAAGCATGGTGGGCGTGGCTTCCTGAGCGCGCTCACCATGCATAATCGCGAAGTGTGCAGCCTCCGTCATTACTTCCTGGCGAGATCGGATGATCCATTCTATAATGACGTCATTTCTAGTGATAAAGGACTTACCCCTCTATCCTTAGCCAACGAGCAATGGCAAGACCCGGCAGTACAGAGCATTTCCGACCGGGAGACCGTATGGAAGGAGAAGGAGCTCCATGGGAGGTACTACAGGGCTCTACATGAGTCTCACATAGATACAGCCGCCTCCCTCAACTGGCTACGTTTCGGTGACCTCTTCGGGGAAACCGAGGGTTTTATCTGTGCAATACAGGATCAGGTTATTGAGACCAACAACTATCGGAGATACATCCTAAAGGATGGCACTGTTGACGTCTGTCGAGTTTGTCGCCATCCCGGGGAGTCACTTAGGCATGTCATCTCCGGTTGTTCGGCGCTTTCTAACTCTGAGTACTTGCACAGGCACAACTTAGTAGCCAGAATTCTACACCAGAAGCTCGCTCTGAAATATGGTCTCGTGGACCGGAAATTGCCGTATTACAAGTACTTGCCGGAAGCCGTGCTCGAAAATGACCGCGCCAGGCTCTACTGGGACCGGGCCATCATCACAGACAGAACTATTCTTGCGAATAAGCCTGATATTGTGCTGATGGACCGGGCACAGTCAAGGATATTTTTGATCGACATTACCATTCCGTATGACGAGAACCTCGTGAAAGCCGAAACAGATAAACAAACAAAATATCTGAACCTGGCTCACGAGGTGACCGACATGTGGGGTGGTGTGTCGACCGAAATTATTCCTGTAGTCGTCTCTGCGAATGGACTAATCCCAGTCAGCCTCTCGGGTCATCTGAGGCGACTGGGACTCCGTGACGGACTGCTCCGCGCTCAAATGCAGAAGGCGGTGCTCCTCGATAACGCCCGCATCGTCCGCCGGTTTCTTTCCCTTTCCCCCTAACCCTCGGCTCTGGTCTCCCCTGCCGAGGGCTCCCATCTGGTTGGATCTTATTTATTTATGTAGTTTTTGTATTTATTTTATTTTATTGATATTTATGTACATTTATCTTTTCATTTTAATTCATAATTATATATTTAGAACTCAACCAGGTGAGAAAATTATATAGATACCCCAAAAATAATATCCTTTTATTTCGACCAACAATAGTCAAAAATTATTAGTGAAACAAACCTTAATCTAACGTTAGTATAAAATAAAATAGAAATTAAAATTGAAATGTTAGTAGCAATGGTACTTATCCTATATTAGTAACTTAACCTACACCCAGCCTCACATAGCGAAACCCAGGTAGGGTTCTCCTGGTGCCGTTGTGTGCACCATTCCAAGTTCTCCAGAGAGGGCTATCCAGCTTCACAACCAATGTGCTGAGAAAGGTGTTGGAACTCCTCAATAGCCTATTCATCATGGATACGGAACGCTTACGCACGATCGCGTGGAAGTTGTCCACGCGAGCATCCGCAAACATAGCCGACGCACTGCAGTGTCAAAGCCTCCTCAACATCACCCTCAGCACATTGTTGTACTAAACACGCAGAACACTGTAGGCTCGCTTCGTATAGTTAATCCACAGACTGCACGTGTAAAAGGATTGGCAATACGCCTTGAACAAAGTTAACTTGACTGGTACTACGTGCAAATCTGCGAGCCGACATATTGCCCCGTTCCGACAGTGCTCGGCGCTCTCGTTCAATGTTGTCATCCAGGCGTTCAGTTACAATATGTCCGAGGTACCTAAACTCGGCCACTTATCTCAGATCAGTCCCACATAGCTGGATGCGTGGTTTGAATTCAAGTGGTTTGTTTTTACTTCTGAAAACAATAAATTTGCTCTTTTTTGAGTTGTAGCTGAGTCCAGTCTCCTCGGCATATTCTTCACAAATTCTTAACAGTTAACGAAGCCCGCTGACTAAGAGGCTCAACAGAACCATGTTGTCTGCGTAACTAAAATTATTCATCGACACACCGTCTGTTGAGCAACCGACACCTGCTCTGTTGAGCCTCTCAATCAGTCTGTTAAAATAAAGATTAAACAGCCTGGGTGACGTCAGCCCTCCCTGCCTCACTCCGCACTCTACTTTGTAGGGATCAATTAAGGCGTTACCTCATCTAACTTTTAGTCTGGTTACCGTACCAATATTCCAGCAGTGAACACAATTCTGGTCTTAAGCTACTTTCCGTCTTAGTTTACGCCATAGGATTCTGTAAGACACACGATCGAAGGCTTAAAACAAATCGAGGAACACGCGTACACCTGAGTCTTCCCGTCCGTGTAGTAGTCTACTTGAGACACAGTATTGCGTTCTCCGTTGACAGTTCAGGCCTAAACCGAACTGAGCATCATATAACTTAACCGCCTTACTTAATTGAGTATCAAACAGACTATGCAGAACCTTAGCAGAGATGGTCGCTAAGAATATCGTACCTGTAGTTGCTTTCATCCGCTATATCGCCCGTCCTATTCTTAAGGATAGGCACGACCGCTGTCCTCATCATTATATCAGGCAAGTAACCATGATCAACACATAGGTTGTAGAGGAACTTGAGGACTATATAAAGGTGCACACCCGCATATCTGAGGTGTTTGACGCTAAGGCCATCGTAAACTGGTGATTTCCCACGCTTCATAGTGTTTATTGTTGATTAAGTTCGTTGATTGTGAAGTGCTACCTCCTATATTCACACTGTCTCCAACGTTACCACCTTAAACTGCGACTTGAACAAGTTCGCTATATTCCGACATCCACTCACGCCCCCCACTTGAGCTGAGACTCGACCTTGTCTTCAAGTCTGGTCGTATGCTGCCAAAATTTACGAAATTTCGTAGCCTCATACGAAGATGCCAGAATATACATTTTAATATTATAGGTAAGGTAGATTACTCTACTTACATTTACGTGGTAGAGCCGTACTGCAGCTATATTAGTAGTATAGTTGTAGCACGAATGGGTCGGCTCGATCTGGGAAGGACCACGCTCTTAAAGAATAACAACGTAAAATAGCAGCTTATCGGAAATAGCAGCTGTGTTTCGTATGGTGAGTGTAGAGAATCGGAGACCCCTTTTACTGGAAAGGAGGCATTACATTTTAGTCCTCGCTGGTGACAACGTATTTGCATTGTGATTCGTAATCGAGGATAGATGTCGATGTCTATGGGCCACTGCAACCACTTACTATTAGGTGGTTACTATTAGGTGGAGTAAGTGGTTGTCACTGTTCTCCTACATTTTTTTTAAAAATCTGGAATTGGATTTTCTTCTTTTTATTCAGACTATAACAACCTACTGCTGGACCGACGAGTATACTACATACATACTACAGAGTGAACTGTAAAAAGCCTTTGTCTTTAATACCAACAACGTTAGTCCTACGGCTTTTCAAAATTTTCTCATAAATTTTCCATACCTATAAAAATATATTTTTTTAGTATTCCTCAGTTGATACACGTTGATACGGGTTGGAAGAATATTCACTATCCCATATCTTCCCGTGTTGTCGCAAGAGGCGATAGAGGAAACAAAGGGAAGAGATGGGCAGCACCATCTTTCTTATAACAGCAAAATAACAATAACAAAACTGCGGTTGCCAACCTGCTCACCAAGCGTGACAACTCCATAGTCGTCTATATACATCGATGGCGAGAGTTACAAAAAGACGGCCCCAAGTCCCCGGCGGCCCAGCTATTACTGGCTACGGTTGCGAACATAATTACAGTGGGTGGGAGAGTGGGAGATTCAGTTGCCACCTAAGACGACTCGACCTGGCAACATATAACCCACGCACCTTGAGGAATGACGATCCTGGAGCTAGGAGAAGAGATAGATAAGTTGGATTAGGATATTATGGGATTATCCGAGGTCCGGAAAGAGAGGGAGGACCCGGACACAATCCGGCAACTTGTTCTATCACCGGGAGGGTGACCATCTGTCCCAAAGAGATATTGGATTTATCGTCCACAAGTCTCTCGTCGACAATGTTGTAAAGATTCTGGAAGGAGTGTGTCGACGAGAGTTACGTACCATAGAATCATCACTAAACGGTATTTATTGAGGTCATACAGGTTTACCAACCTAGGCACATTCCGATAAGGAGGTGAAGGAAATGAGGACATCTCAAGAGCCATGTATTTTTTTATAGAATAGGGGGCAAACGAGCATGCGGCTTACCTGATGTTAAATGACTACTGCCGCCCATGATCAACCGCAATATCAGGGATTTGCAGGTGCGTTGCTGGCCTTTTAGAAAGGAGTAAGCTCTTTTCTTGAAGGTCCCCAGGTCGTATCGGTCCGGAAAAATCGCCGGTGGTAAACTATTCCACAGAGAGGTCGTACGCGGAAGAAAACTTCTTGTGAAACGTACAGTGGTGGACCGTCAAGCATCTAGATGGTGTGGATGGTATCGGGACGTTTGCCGCGTAGTGTGTTCACGAAATTTGGCGGCTGGGAATAATCCGAACAATTCCTCAGAGCACTCCCTATGGTATATGCGACAGAAAACGCAAAGAGATGCAACATTTCTTCGTAGCGCCAGTGAATCGAGCCGATCGGAAAGCACTCGATCGTCGACGATTGGAGCCACTCTGCGCTGGGTGCGATCAAGTGGAAGGAGCTGGTACTGGGGAGCCCCAGCCTAGAGATGGGAACAGTATTCCATGTGCGGCTGAACCTGCACCTTGTAAAGTTGCAAGCGGTGTGCCGGCATGAAATACTGTCCCGCTCTGCTGAGCACGCCAAGCTTTTTAGAGGCCAATTTGGCCTTCTGTTCCAAGTGACCACGTAACTGCAAGTCACTCGATATGTCGACGCTGAGGATACCGATACTGGCGGAGGCAACAAGGGGAGTACCTTGAAACTGGAGAGATACGACAAAGGCGTTCTTTTTAGCGACGAACGTGCTCTTTTTAGCATAAACTTGTGTCTTCTGGGGGTTAAACTGGACTAGATTTAGTTGCCCACAATCCGAGACTCTCTTCACCAAAGACTCGACTTCAGACACAGGTTTGTCCTGGTACTCGGAGACGTTTTCCCAAGAAATATTAGCACGGCCGGTGTACAGAACATCACCAGTGCTGTCATCTGCATAGCAATGAATGTTACGGGTTTGCAACACATTATTGATATGCAGAAGACAGCGTTGGCGATAGCACGCAGCCTTGTGGAACACCAGCATTAATAGGCTTGTAATCGGAGCTTACACCGTCTACAACGACCTTGATGCTCCGATCTGTAAGAAAGCTGGTGATCCAATCGCAAAATTTCTCGGGAAGTCCATAGGAAGGGAGCTTCGAACGAAGCGCTTTGTGCCAAACCCGATCGAAGGCCTTCGCAATGTCCAAACTAACTGCCAATGCCTCCCCTTGGACTCTAATGCCTCCGCCCATCTGTGAGTTAGGTAGAACAGAAGATCACCAGCTGATCGACCACGGGGAAAACTGTATTGGCGGTCACTAATCAGCTGGTGATCCTCAAGGTACCTCATGAGCTGGCAGTTAACAAATAGACTCCATTGTTTTGGAGAACAAGGAGGTGATGGCGATAGGCCGGTAGTTGGACGGGTCTGAGCGGTCGCCTTTTTTAGGGATCGGGTGGACGAAAGCCGTCGTCCAGGATTTTGCGACTATGCCTAGGGAGTAGGAGTACCGGAAAAGACGCGTTAAAACCGGTGCCAACTCTGGAGCACACGTTCTTAGCACAAGGGGGATTTAGTCAGGCCCACTCGACTTGTGGATATCCAGGGAGAGGAGTGCTTTGCGAACCGAGCACTGTGTAAACTGCACTTCCGGCATGGAGCACTCACACCGCGAGATGGTCGGCGTACTCCCCCCGTCATCGAGAGTCGAGTTGGATGCAAAGAAAGAGCCTAGCAGATCGGCTTTCTCCTTTGCGATATAGGCCAGTGAGTCGTCCTCGCCATACAGAGATGGAAAAGATGGCTGACAGAAATTCCCCTGGACAGCCTTGGGGAGAGACCAGAACGCACGGGTTCCGGAAGGAAGGTGAACTAGTTTCTCGCCAATTCTGCCCATGTGCTCTGACTTTGCCTTGGCAATGACTCTTTTGAAGGACCTAGAGGCGGGATTATACTTCTTTTTTAGAGCACTGGTGTTTACATCCCGGGATGTCGATGCATCTGCCCAAGCTTGGTAGCACTCCTGCTTATATTTTACAGAAGCGACCAAACCATGGCTGAGATTTGCCTCCAATGGGTACCACAGAGGAAGGAATAAAAAATTCCATACTCTGAAGTACCATATCAGCGACAGAATCCGCAACAACGTTGGGATCGTTGGAAACCCGCCCCCAAAGGTAAAATGCAAAGAAAGACCGCATCCCATCCCAATCGGCTGACCTTTAGTACCAAACACACCGATAGCCTGCAGAATGTAACTGCGATTTCAGCGTGAGTGGCACCACACTCCGGACATGGTTCGAGCAGCCTAAAGGGGCGTCGACAGAAATCTGATATCCATCCGGGTGAGAGGTCAGCAGAAGGTCCAACAGGGAAGGTGCATGATGCTCCACATCTGGAATCCGCGTAGGCGAAGTAACCAGTTGTGTCAAACCATATGCCAAGGCAAAATCATAAACAGATCTCCCCGCAGATCGGTTAAGCATAAACCAAGCCATTCGGTGTGATGGGCGTTAAAGTCGTTGAGGATCACGATCTCTGCGGAGGGTATCTGCTGTAGCAACGAGTCTGTAGCCATTTGGACGTGGTCGAAGAGTCGGTCTGTTTCGGCATTACCGTTATGGGACCTATAGAGGCACCCGTAGATGCGCGGCTGGTCATCGCTGTCTACGCGTAGCTAAACGATGGACAGGTCCAAACCTTCAAGTCTGCCGAGGCGTCGAGAACAGATGTCCTCTCGGACGTAAACGCAAACTCCAGCCCGAGGCACAAAAGAGTGTTCCAGTTTGTACCCCGGGTAGGAGAGATACGAGACATCAGCCAGAGAGGACACCTGCGTCTCGGTCAGAAAGAGCAGAGCCGGCCTCGCCGTCTTGAGATGGTAATGGACGGCATTTAGGTTAGAGTGAAGTCCCCTGATATTGCAGAAATTCACGGATAGCGTGGCAGGGGTCGCCTCGGTCTTGTTGCTCCGTTTGCCCGAGCAGTTGAAGTCTCGAGCGGAATTTGCCCCCCCCCCCCCCCGGGGCAGCCTGAGCACCCACGCTCAGGATTGGAGTAAAGTCATGGATGTTCAGCGAGAGATTCTCCAGGGGTGCTGGTACCCTCCTGGGGTAGATCTTCACTTAATTCCGCTACAATGTTAGGGGGGGGGGGATTTGGGACTGCGGCCACCTGCACTCACCAGACGAAACGCGGAAGCAGAGCTTCCACTTCACGCCGGTATTCTGTAAGGTCGTGGTACCACCCCGGTTTGAGCCGGCCCATACGTGCAACAGCAAAGCTGCCGCGTGGCTCTACCACTGTTAATTTTTGTATTAACAGTGGTAGAGCCACGCGGCATTAGTGATCGCGAGGGTGAAAACTGGCAGCAATCACTGAATGGCGAGACATCACACTGAACCTATACGTTAAATTGCAGAGGTCACGTGTAGTGAAGTCAACGCTCCGTCCTCGCGTGTTCTAATCCAAAGTCCCGAATAATTTCAGCTTAAGTTACTTAATCGTTTTCAATGCCTAAAAGACAGCAATAAAGTGACAATATGAATGACAAGCTCGTGGAATCTGCCCATGAGGCCGGAGCTAAATTTTGCAAGACCCGTCTGAGAAGAACTCAAAAACTCTCCGATCACACTCATGGCCTTTAAACGGGAAATGAATAAGCAGTCTTGAGCGCATTTGACAGCATACAGGCAACTGAACAAATAGATCTCCAAATACATGCGGCGGGACTTACGCAACTTCAAAACAACTTGTATTATATATATATATATATATATATATATATATATATATATATATATATATATATATATATATATATATATATATATATATATATATATATATATATATATATTTTACAGAGCGGAACCAGGGTTCCAAAGTCTGTCAAGAGATCTGTCTGCCAGAAAGAGTCAACTGTCAACGTTGAAGATCGAATGTAGCAGCATCGTTTCCGAGACACCTGAGATTTTGAGTGAGATTGAGAGCTTCTATAGGCAACTGTACACGCCATCGTTGGAGTTACACACAAGTGTAACGTCAAAAGCTTTTTTATTCCACCCTCCTTGTTGGCACTACTCAGTAGGCGTGGAGCAGAAGTGCGGTGGTCTATAAAAAAAAGCGACGACGTTCTTTTGAAGAACTGCATACGAATCGTCTCGCAAGCAGACTAGACGACTTTCTAGCCTCCGGAAAAAAGCCGGTTTTCGAAAAGGCTTTAGTAGCATAGACATAAATTGTACATAAGACCGAAGAATACAATTTTCTACTTTGTCTTACGTATATGGACTATCAGAAAGCCTTTGATTCGGTCGAAATTTGAGAACCGATGAAGAAGAAAGGTTATCCAGTGACAGCCTCAAACTGGTAGGCGAAGTGTAGGGCGGCCCCACTTGATAGAGTGACAACCTGGTAAGACAGCAGGAAGTCTATGTAGGCAAGTGGCTCAGGACCGTGCTTTGTGGCATTTCTTGGGGGAGGCCATGTTCAGCAGCGGACCTGTGAAGGGCTGTAATGATGATGATGATGACATTGCAATATTTAGAACCTGAAATACTGCAATGACATGCGAGTACGTCAATATGTGGAACAGAGAAAATACAAAATTTCCAAAAAAAGGAATTGACAATGATTTTTTCGAAAAGTATAGAGAAAAAACAAGTTGTAAAAACAAAAATTGCTGGTTTTAATGATAGAAATTACGATGAGATCGTCTTGGTAAGTTATTATAAAGACGGTATATGCATTAGCTGATTGTCGATCGTGATACCTTGCACCTTTACGCTGATCTAAGAGCCGGGGTTGCTCAGATGGTTAACTCTCGCTGTAAATATAACAGAACGCGAGTAACCCGGGTTCGATCCCCGCCGGCACCAATGAAATTTTAAACTGCAATTTTAAATGCTGATTTACCACGTGCTCGGCGGTGAAGGAAAACATCGTGAGGAAACCTGCATGTCTGAGGAATAAGAAAAAAAATATTTTCGAAGACGTGAAGTTCGCCAACACGCATTGGGGCAGCGCGGCGGATACTTCCTTACCCTAATCCTCTCAGAAATGAGGGGAGGCCTGTGCCCAGCAGCGGGACGAATATGTATATAGGCTGTAATTTTTTAAGCTGATCTTTGTATTTTACATTTGGTATTATATACTTACGGTAGTAATAAAGTCTTTGTGGATTCTCGTACACATACCAATTACACACGGCATGTAATGGGGTAATTAATTGTCACTACAGCACCAACCACCTCACTGCGCCAGAGATACCCATAGCAAAAGCGCAACGCTCTTTTTTTACTTGACGAAATGCCTATCGCACCGACCAAAATCCCATGGTGTTCCACCTTCGCCGCGTAGCAGGGCCACGGGAACGCTTTCGCATCCATCCGGGGTCAGAAACCAGCGCCGGCCACCTCATGACAGCCCCTTCTCGGGGGAGGACTTCTCCTTCTCCTTTTCCTTCTAAAGTAAGGCGCATCAGGAACACAAGCCACACCTGTCTCCGAGGTTTTTACTCTACCTAGGCAAGGGACCCCCCGGAGCTCGATACGCGGAGGCCATGGGGTCCCAAAAAAACGAACACTGAATTACCAGCTTCCCTGATCCCCGGGGTAGGTCTTTCGCTCCGCCGCCAACCAAATTTCGGCCGCATAGGGTAGGCGAAGCACCGTTCTACGAATGCCGACTCTCCTCTCCTCCACGGCCCAACCACCACCGCATCAACGGTGCGGCCCCGCCAGAGTCGTGGATGATAGGCCAGGTATCGCCATACTAACACTCCTCTTTCCCCACGACTACAGCGGTAGGGAGTAGGGACACCCCTTCTCCCTACTGTAGCTTACTCATACACATACGGAGGGACCGCCTAGGGCCAGCCATGTAGGTTCTTCTTCATTCACCGTGGGTGATCAAGCCAAGACTACTAAGCCCGGAAAGGCTAAGGAAAAAGCGGGAACCCGTTCGGGGGTGGGCGGGAAGCATAACCCTTACATAGCTCGCTAAGTGACATTGAGTTATTTTTGTATTACTTTACTGGCAATACGCGTTAGTTCTAAGCATTTAAGATGCTGAGACATATCAGATATTGGGTTAATCCGTTTTAGTCAGTCCCGTATTCATCATCATAAGGATCCATACTCGTCAACGGCTTTGAGCGTTGTGTTCTACATCTACCGGTAATAATGTTAAGACTTATCCTTTAGCAGAACACTATTGATGTCATACAGCGCATGGCGGTAAGGGTCCTCAACGACTCCATCCTACACATCGTCGGCAAATCGCAAGTGATTTTTTATAAAATGTGTGGATGTAGTATTGAAAATTATAAACAGCAGAGTGAAAAATTGACAGTGCCATCTTTAAATACAGGTATTGAAGAATCTTACTCAGAAAAAAAATTATATGGATCCACCTCTGAGCATGTCTATTGAATCACAAGATTCAGATGAACTGATGCAACAATTAGAGAAGTTATTTCAGGATGTCTCGGTGTTTGACTACTTCGTTGGTCTAGTAGCTGTAAGTGCGACTTGTGATCATCCCGAGTTCGAATGCCGGGTCGTGTCAAAATCAGTTATTGGGTTTTTAAGTCAAGTAATCCTCTATAAGATCTAAGTTTGGAAGTTGGTAGTGTCCTGCGCCTGATTCTCTCCTCTCGGATTAACGTGCCTTCGGACTACGAGAATGGGCGAATAAAAAACACCTGTGCGCTCAATAACTATCGTGGTGCCATGCTGCAACAATATTATGATTGTAGCACGAATGAGTCGGCTCGGCCGGGGAAGGACCAGGCTCTCACAGAATACCAGCGTAAAATAGCAGCTCAATACCGCTGTGTTTCGTATGGTAAGTGTATAGAACCGGAGACTCCTTTTACCGGATACGAGGCAATCAATCTTAGTCCTCAGGGGTGACAACGCATCTGCATGTAGATGTCTATGGGCCACAATATATGAAGAGGATCTCTGGCCTCTGTTTAGTACCAGTTTTGGTTTTTGATGTTCATTAATGATGACAATAGATTATTTTTAATAAAATCTCTACTTTACTGTTACCACAGTATATAAATGCATACAGTAGTCCGACGAGGACGTCTAGATAGGGCAATCGTGCAGGGTGAGACGCGGGAAGGCCGAGCCCGATTTGCTTGTGCCAATTTTATTAGTACCTCGGGAGTCGGGACACGACTTCCAGGGTTAACGCGCGCTTGCTTTTATTATTTTTAAATTTAGTCAACACTAACACTTTAGTCTCACAGCACACGTCGTATGAACCATTTTAATTATAATTTCAACAAATTATAATTAAAATGGTTCATACGACGTGTGCTGTGAGAGATGGCAAGTCGTCATCTCGCATAAATAAAGTTCTGCGGTTTCACCAAATTTCGCACGCGGAAGAAAGCTAAATAAATATTGTTATTATTTTTTACATTATGTATATTTTGTCATGTCATGCCAAAGAGCCAACGTAAAAGAAATGGCGGACGTAAAAAATAGGTACTAGTCGCTGGGCATTACTGATTTTTCTTCATCTAAATCGTATGGTTGGATAGGCTAAGGTTTTAGACCATACTATGGTGCCTCGTCTTCGGTCTTTCGAAGTTTTTTTATAAAATATTAAGATTTAGGGGTAAATTTTAAAGTTTGTCGGTGTGCTAATTACGAAAATAGCATTTATTTTTAAATCCAAAATGGCGGTCATTTTTTTATATATGTAGGATATGGATGTCAATTTCAAGGTTTATTGGGGTGATGATTACGAAAACGCCATCCATTTTTATATCCAAGATGGCGGACATTTTTTTAATGATATGATATGGGTATCAATTTCGGGGTTTCTTGAGGTGCTTATTACGAAACTGGCATCCATTTTCATATCCAAGATGGCTGACATTTTTTTAATAGTATGATATGGGTATCAATTTCGAGGTTTCTTGGGGTGCTGATAACGAAAATGGAATTTACTTTTAAATCCAAGATGGTGGCCATCATTTTTTTAATGTCAGGGATGTCAGTTTTGAGGTTTGTGGGTGATAATTATGAAAATTTAATAATAAGTATTGTATTTAAAAATTTTAGATGCAAATTATGGCTGGAAGTTATTGGAAGACTTGATTTAGTAGGAAAAACTTTCGAAAGCCTAAAGAATACGTACATTTGCAGTTTGCATTTTGAAAAGAGTATGCACGGGAAGAAATCACTGAAGAAAACAGCTATACCAACGTTACTTTTACTAACCAACGACTGTTTATGACGATGTAGATCTAAAATAAATAATTAAATTAGTAAAATTTGTTAATTTGTGACAACCCTACCCCTAACCCTAGTGTTGTCTGCGTAGTCCCGACACTGTCGGCATTTACGAGATCAAAGGCGTTGACCTACTGTATGTCTTTATAATGTGCTGTTACTATAGTTATCCAAAAATTTTTGCTAAAATTATTCTAATTTTAGTTTTTTTATATATAAAATTGATTACAACAGCCCAAAGCCACCTGCAAGCAACCAACTTTAAACAGATTCGTTGCCACCACTAAGGACTAAGATGGAATGCCTATTAACCTGTAATAATAACTATAAACTGGCTCTCTATACCATCCAGACCGGAGCAATGGCGTGCACGATCTAATAGTTGACGACGAAGGTATGTTAGAAGGTGGTATCTGCCCAGACGGAGCTCTAGAAAGAAAATTACTCATAGTAAATTCAATTGATTAAAGATAAAAAGTAAAGGATTAAAAATTAAGGAATAAAACACCAAATGTCATCATGAATGTCGATTCATATTTAATAAATAAATACATTTCCATTGTATTTAAATAAAACTATTGTAAGTGACTATGTTGTAGCAACTCTCAACAACTTTATCATATAATACAACATAATATATAAGATGACGCGGAACGCGTTTATTGCTTAGTTCTAGATTTATATAACAATTAATAACTAAGAGATATATATTAGGTGAACTCTTCAATATACATACATGGTAAGAATATAGTAATAAGTTAGTAAGTTTTATGTTACAGAAAAAATAAAACACTATCACTTCTAAAATTAATATATACTAGATCTTTCACCAAAATGTTTCTGGAATTTACATGGAAATGTTTGATATAGCTTACTTTATCTCTTCAAGTACAGTTTTTTTTCTTTACGTTAAATGGACATAAAAATTTGAAATATTTTTGAAATTCGGAAGAGAATATTTTTTAACTTTTAGAATATATAATGTGAACACAGAAAAATTACATCTTTGGCTTCAAGCGAAATTTACAAAAGCTTAAATCATCCTTTAATAATTTCATATAAACTTTGTAATGTAATCAAAACACCCACAATATGAGTAAAGTATATTTAAGGAAATAGACAAAAGGCAAAGATGAAGAAAAAGGGACGTTCTGAATACACCACATGTTTCACAACTCCTCTTAGATTTTTTTCATATAAAAAAATCTGAAGAGGATTTTAGAACTTTCTTAATAAATATAATAAAAGTAATTGTGAAACGTCACTATGACTAATAGAAACTCAAAATTCTTCTCACTAGAAATTTTAAAAAATCGCTTGAATTACGCGAAACACTTGCAGCTTGCATTTGAGGTACATACACAAATTACCAGGAAATAAATTTTCGATTCATTGAATAAAAATTCGCGTAAATTTAAGAAATCATTAAATTTTCGATTCGATATTTTTACCCCATTTCGCTCAATATAAAATCACGAAACATTTAATCAATTCCTTTCTTTTAAATTTAACAATTTATATAATTATAAATTGGATTTTATATTTTATTAAGATATATTCGTAGAGCACAGTTGTATTTAAAATGTATTAAATATTTTCCGATATTTCGTTATATTGACATACTAAAAATATATAGGTAATTCGCTTTTTTAGTTGCTTCTGGCACATATCAAAGAAAAATTACAACTGGCCATTAGTAAAATGTATTTTTACACAATATATTGCAAGAGAAATATTAAGCATGACAATACAACAATGAAAGAACAAAACAAGGCATAGTTATCAATATATATTTAATATAGAGATTCAATGGATTTAATAAATTTATTGGACAGAATGCTTAGACGACTCTTTGTTAGTTTCACATTGTACACTTGCCAGGTTTACAATAGACAATCGATTCTGGATTTGTTTGTATATTCAAAATAAACTTTAATGTCTATATTCAGAATCAAGTTACTGTTTCGTTACACTTTATGTAAGGTGAAGTGTAAACCCATCATCATTATCATTATATTAAATAACAATGGAAAGTGGATTCATATCAAAATGTAAGGAACAATCGAAATCTGAAATACAAATTAATTTTAGCTCCTCGTTAGTCGCAGAGACAATTATTTTTCTAACTACCCACGTATCAAATAGTAGAAATAACAAGCCTACGTAACCGGTAAAAAGTCAACAATGAAAATGTATCCGACATTAGACTACATAAGTAAAATCATCAATCAGCCATAAACGACCGTCTTAAGGTATTTTCCTTCTCCTTCCAAAGTGACCCTCACAGTACAGACTGATGTTTGTAATGAAACCCGAAGCCGGCCTACGTTGTAAATACTTACATCTATTCAGTTATAAAATACAGTAATTTCAGTAAGTTAGATCGGTAACGTTTAGGTGTGAACTAAATAATTACTCTATAGTATTTTTTAATAAAATAAGGGTGACAAACGAGCATACAGTCCACCGGATGGTAAGTGGATGCTGAGGCCCATAGACATCTACATCTATCCTCGATTAAGATTCAAAATGCAAATGCGTTGTCAACCCTGAGGATTGAGATGGAATGCCTCGTTTCCAGTAAAAAGGGTCTCCGGTTCTCTACACTCACCATACGAAACGCAGCACCATTAAGCTGCTATTTTCCGCTGGTATTCTTTGAGAGCTAGAACCCAGATCGTGCCGAACCATTCGTGCTACACCAATAATATATAGCTGCAGCATGGCATTACCGCGGAGAATAATATTTTAAAATGAAAGATTGTACAAAAAAAAAACGTTAATATATAAATCTCTGGAAATCTTGCTGTTGTTGTTGATGTTCTAATTATCTTGCTACAAAGTCAATTATAACGTTTAGACGATGTCAAGCATTGAGGGCTGAAATACAGGAAAGATTGGTTGGATGGTACGGATGAAAATGGGGGCAAACAGTGAAAATGAGATTTCGGGATATCTTTGAACTTGAAAAATCTTTATATACGGTTACAAGAACTAGATAATGAATTTTTTTTTCAAACCACCTACAACGCTAATAAATTCCTCAACAATATATGAATAAATTCGTATTAATTTGTCCAATATAAATATAATGCAGTTTAAATTTTTTTTTAATGTATTTGTGCTGAAAAGAATTTTAAAAATATCGTGACTCTACTATTTGCTGTCGCATAATCTATTCTGAACGTATGTACAGTTATTACTAAAGAAAGATAAAATTTTTAAATGTTTATTTAAAAACGTAGATAATACTTTTTGGGTTATGGTAACACGCATGGAATTTTTTTCTAAAATCGATGGTTGAATGTATTTTTCAAGCAGCAGTTCTCACACTAATATGTTATTTTATTTCCAAGCCAAATCCTTCCCACAAATAACAACCACTACCTAGATAAAGAATATATAGTCGTGTATACTAGTGAATTTCGATGGAAAACAACGTATACTAAAATGATTTTTTTTGTCTCTCGCTACAGAATCCAAAATTGCATCTCCAAAAACATGGACCCAAACGTTTCCGAAAATACCACATTAAACTGCGTCTAAACTTTTTCAACAATTTTATTCGTCATCGATGCCGAATAAACACGACAATTCAGTATCGATGTCACTCTAACCCGTTATTTTGTTAAATCGTTGCAATATTTCATTAAATTGCCTATATAGACGACCCCTAGTTGAACAGTGAATAAATTCGTGTACCGTTGGCACCAATTTCAAACACCTCTAATACCACCAGTATTACGTTAAAAACGACCCAATTGTCGATTGTTACCCTGAATATGTTGTTAATCGTAAGTTGAAGTAATGCAACCCAACCATTTGGTACTATTGCACCACGATCTCACTATAAGATCGACCCCATTGACATATTATGTAAATATAAAGATGGCACTTAAGAAATAAACGACGCACTCATTTCGAATTAATTAAGAAAAGTCGAAAGCCGGAAATCTATTTTCTTGAACGTTCCGTGACCGACCATATCGGTCGATCGTATCGTGTTATTTATACTTCTGTACTCTTCCCGACTTGTCCTTTCGTGTCCGGGATTCCTGACGCACTCAGTTTCCGTTGGCGTCCGGGGAAGATACCACTGAAGAGACGACCTGTGATGCAAATTTACTTATATTATTATTAGAGTTCATTCGAATCATAGCGCATGAAACACCTGACCACCATATCGATCGCAGATAGCCATTCAAAAACACCGTGATCTGGATCTTTTGCTTTTTTATTCTTCCTTTTTTATATAAAATTAAATGGGTCACATTTAATAAAAACAGACTAATTATTAAAAAAAAAATACTAGTCTTCTTTTCGACAAAAACCTCTTCTCTTAAAAAGACTAGATATTTAAGCTCTGGCATGTACTACGACAGTTGGGCCTCAGTTATTGAATTCTTTGTCAATCGGAGCTGAACTGAATGATGTACACATAATTATTATACCCATACACACTCCACCTTCCATAGAAAGGTGTTAATTGGCAGGGTTGGACGAACATCCTAAATTTCATACTACATTGGTGACTAGATTTCGATGTTTGTGAAAAAAAAACAACAGCTTATTATATTTCCCTATACATATGAGCATATAATATTGGGTTCTTACATATGAAATTAGCGTTTTGTCGTACTGAACACTTTGATCTCAAATATCTCCTCTTTGATTAAGAATTCCAAATTCAAATTTATAAATTGATTTAGCTGGTACATTTGTGTATTGAAAACAGTGCACATCGTTCATTTGTTTTTTCCTCATTATTTTTTTCTTTGACGTCGCTTATTAGCGCACACTGGAAAACATGAAATATCGGTATATTTACGAGTACATTCTACCGTGGCACCAGTGCTGCAGAAACAGCTCGAAGGATTAATGATGTGTACGGCGCTGGTGTCGCAAAAGAAAGCACGGTACGTTTTTGGTTTCAACGTTTTCGTTCTCGAAATTACGACCTTCAGAACTTAGACAAACTTCGGAATAAGTGTCAAAACTGTATTAATCCACTAAGCAAATCGGGAAAATAAAAATACTTGAACGATGGGTAACTCATGAATTGGGTGAATCGAACTTGCAAACACGCGTCGACTGCTGTGTTGCTTTTCCCAACCGACACAAAAATGAAGGGATTTTAAATCGAATCATTATTATTATGCAAAGTGGATACTGTACGATAATCGGAAGCGCTCTTCGCAATGGCTGAACCCTGGAGACCCAGCCAAATCCTGCCCTAAACGAAAATTGACTCAGAAAAAGTTATGTGTGAGTGTTTGGTGGACTAGCGCCGGTGTCATTCACTACAGCTTTCTAAAATCTGACCAAACGATTACAGCAGATATCTATTGTCAGCAACTGCAAACCATGAAGGAAGAACTAGCTGCTAAACAACCGAGATTGGTCAATCGCTCTAGGCCACTGCTGCTTCACGACAACGCAAGATCACACACTGCACAACAAACAACCACTAAGTTAGATAAGCTACAATTGAATGTCTGCGACATCCACCGTACCCCCCGGACCTTGTTCCAACAGATTACCATTTTTTCCGGAATTTGGATAACTTTTTACAAGGAAAAAAAATTCAACTCCGATGCGGCAGTCCAAACCGCCTTAAATCAATCAATACCGCCGCGCAAAAGGGATCAATGAACTCCTTATGAGATGGCAAAAGAGCATAGATAACAACGGTGCATACTTTGATTAGTTTATATTTTACAAAAATTGACTTTATATTTCTCTCGTACAAAACGCCAATTTCATACGAAGGATGTATATTTCCCCATGCGTATAAAGTAAACTGAAATTTTTCGAGGAAATGTATAGTTCGCCAAAAAAGACATTGGGATGAGGCAGACTTTTTTAGACTATACTTTAAGAGAAGGCTTGTGCTCTTGTGTTACTTTGCTATTACTCCACCTGCTGACATTTGCCAAAGAATCGCGCTAATCTAAAACAAATCTTAATCTAAAGGTAATAAGGTTGATTTTTGTGTAACCTGGTGAACGCTGCTCATTCGGATGTCTCGGCGATGTGGCATGCAGTGCGTTACGGCTGCCCTGCTGGAAGGACACCGACATGCCGCTGTCCAATGAGCCGACTGAGCCTCTTCGCTGTAGACGCTCAGCCGCTAGAGCCACTGGAATAGATATTACTACATTTTAAGTTCCTGTTAAAACATTTAGTCTTCCAAGGTTTTCTGAAATATCTATGCAGGCGAATTGGCAACAACCTAACCATATTACCTGCCAATACTCTGGGTATTGTATATTACTCTAGTATAAGATTATTATTTGTCCCGGGTCGGACCAAAAATCAATTATTGAGTTTTCCGTCAAGAAATTCTCAGTAGCTGCCCGGAGTCAGGAAGTTGGCGGTGTCTAGCTCCGTGCCTCGGAAAGCACGCAAAGCCGTTGGCCTGCGCCTGATCTCTCTACGGTCGTATCGGTTTACCGTCCCATCGGATTATGAGGGTGAGGGAATAGAGAGTGCACCTGTGCTTGCGCATACACTTGGGCACTATAATCCTGTCCTGCGCCGATAGCTAGCCTCCGTTGAGGCAGGCCGCCGTGGCCGAAATTCGGTCTGAAGGACTTATTATTTGTTTGTATTGTATGTTTTGATGGGAAATTGACAACAAAGTAGCAAGTTCAATCGTTTAGAACCTATCAATAGTCTAAGTATTACATGGTTTAGAGATAGTTATCCAGTTTCTTTTTTATAAGTCCGCGTTTTGCGAACAGAACCCTTACTTTGCAGCACCAAAGGAATGAAATGGTGTAGATTATTTGCACCTTAACTTAAGGAAGGCGGGGTAAATTACAAATATTTTTATACGTGGTAGAGTCATGCCGGAGCTATATTATGGTTGTAGCACGAATAAGTCGGCTCGACCGGGGAAGGACCACGCTATCACAGAATACCAGCGTGAAATGGCAGATTAACGCCGCTGTTTTTCGAATGGTGAGTGTAGAGAACCGGAGACCATTTTACTGGAAACAAAGCATTCCATCTTAGTCCTCAGGAGTGACAACGCTACTGTATTTTGATTCTTAATCGAGTATAGATGTAGATGTCTATGGGGCACAGCATCCATTTATTATCAGTTGGATTGTGTGCTCGTTAGTCACCCTTATTATATATAAAGAATATGATCGGCTGCCTTTTTCGAAGTAATATGTCGTGAGTTCTTTTTCAACACCACTACTCAACAATTAAATATTATAAATTAAATATCTCACCTGGATCGTTAATGTCGACCAGCGAGTTGCTAAGTACGTTCCTCTTTATAATGTTGGTGGGTGGTGGGTTTTGGGAGAGACGAGATGGTGCCGTTGGTGCCGGGCCGGCCGGTGGGGGCGGGACTACCACTCTGTAAAAGACACCATTTTTTGTGTTTTACACGATAAAATATAAAGAATGGAAACATTATTCCATTTATATATATTATTCCATCTTAGTCCTCAGGGTTGAACAACGTATCTTTAGCCATTTGTATGAAGTTGGCTGCAGATGTCTAAAGACTGCAGTACTCACTCACCATCAAGTGGACCGTAAGTTTGTTGTTACTTCATTTTTATAAAAAAAAGACTGCCCAGTAGTGGGCTTAAAAAGCCGTTGATGTAATATCTATACCAAACAGACGCACTTCTCCGTCTAATTTTGTGTTTCTCTCTACACACGTAACCTAACAAACAAAGAAGCTTAACAAGTTTAATTAACTTTAATAAAAAAAATTCTTTGCGTACGTACCCGTGCACGTGCACGTGGTCCATACACTGCTGATGATCGATCTCTACGTCGGCTACGCCACTGTCTCTGTTCTCCATTACTATAACAAAAAATTTTCAATAAGAAAATGTGACATTGCAATCGCTACTGTGATGTCAAAGAATATTCATCTATGACTCATCCTTAATAAATAGTGCTTATCCTCATACTACGTGGCAGGATGTCTATTATTCTGATAGCATCCAGTATAATTACAGATAAGAGATCCATGATAATCCCAAGATGTAGTGTTAATCCCAATGGGTCTTTAAATAATATTTATGTGAACAAAATCACACATTACGGATTCTCACAAATCAAAAATTCGAACACTGATTGGAAAAATTTCTAACCATCCACATAAACATGTACTCGTAAAGACCAGCGCTGGAATTCCTTTAGCGCCATACCTAGTTAAATAATATTGCAACGTTAAAAACACAAAAAATATTAATAACCTACAGCACAGGGGATCAACATCAAAACAGCGAAGCAGACATGTGTCAATCATGCATGATTCGTTCGTTTGAGCTGGTACACTTAAAAGTATTGATGGTTCATTCATTTGTTTTTGAATGTACCAGTACAACCAATCACAAACAATTGACGGTACCTTTTTAACCCGCGATTTGTTTGAATTGTGAATGAGCCGCAAACCGACCGAATCCCGAATGAACTGAATAAACAGGCGAATCGTATTAACAATGCAGACTGCATAGTGTCAGGAGTATTTATTATTTAAGGGTGTTTTTATTATAATACAGATACCTAAATAAAAAATTATTTTACATTTTATTATATTTATTTGTTACATCTATGAGTTAAAAATATAATTTCGTTGAGTTTACCAAAAATAAGTATAAGATAGGTAAAAGTTTAATTTTGAAGCAAATAAATGTTACAATCCCAATTTTTAAACATGTAAAGTAAGATGAAATTGTGTATTGTTAGGAATGAAATTGGAGAATAAACAAATTTATTACATTTATGATAACTTGAGATTTTTATATTTATGTCATCTAGCGTCGATTTTACTTACCACCTTGAAAGTCAATAAGTTTTAGTTCGATAAAATGACTTTATTACCTATAGCATGTAATAGATGGCGCTACTACAAATCTCAAATAGAAAATTTTCGGTTCCTAATAGATCTCAAAGAGTACTGGAACCTAAAATGATCCATTTGAATGATCGATCCGAATGAAATAGAATGTACTAGAATGAGTCGGTCGCTAGAAATGAAAGATTGACACATGTCTAATCCATCCTGATATGTAGTACTCGAACAAATACAGACTACAGCTTAGCTTTAGGGAAAGTAATAGCGCGTTTTAAAATAAATCACCATCTAGTTGTGCTCCGCGGCACTAAGTCGGTGGTATTGTGTGCTACAAAACTAATTTTCCTATTATTTACGAGCAGTACCCAAATGTTAAGGAAAGTAGCAGGAGTGCGTAAACATACAGACCGTTCCTCGCACCGGCGCTGCCGCCGCGCCCCTTGCCGCGGTTGAGCTCGCCCTCGATGCGCATGGCCTCCATCTCATCCATCTCCGCGATGCTCTCGCGCAGATCCTCCGCGAACTTGCAGCGGTCGTGTTCGTTGCGCGCGTTGAACGTCGACAGCCGACGCCCGTCCACGCGCCGCGACAGACGTATGCCGAACGGGTAGTCTATAATAAAAAATTATATTATTTATAAATAGCACAGCAGAGAGATGAGGCTCAAGATTTTTTAAGTATATTTTATGTTATAATAATAATGTCCTTCAGACCGAATTTCGGTCACGGCGGCCTGCCTCAACGGAGGTTAGCCATCAGCGCAGGACAGGATTATAGTGCCCAAGTGTATGCGCAAGCATAGGTGCAGTCTCTATTCCCTCACCCTCATAATCCGATGGGACGGTAAACCGACACGACTGGAGAGAGATCAGGCGCAGGACCAACGGCTTTACGAGCTTTCCGAGGCACGGGGGTGAGACACCGCCAACTTCCTGACTCCGGGCAGCTACTGAGAATTTCTTGACAGAAAAACTCAATAATTTATTTCTTGGTCCGACCCGGGATTCAAACCCAGGACCTCGTGATCAGTGGTCGCACTACTGCAACCACTAGACCAACGAGGTAGTCATTTTATGTTATATTACGCGAACCGAAATACAAAGACATAGGCGGTGCAAAGATTAGAATATATATGACATGTTGTAAAGCCCAATATCAACTATATTTTAGTTGCTTTCCTATTTGTAGAACCCTTTCTTAAAATGAGAGAAGGACTGAAAACCTATGTGAAGTCTGTTCGGCGAGAGATGTTAAAACCAGCACGGTTCCTAAACTCATTGCAAATTGCGGCCCGCTAATTATTTTTGCTGATAGATAATAGAAAACCCATCACATCGGCCTTGCGCTGGTCAACAATTGCGAGTCCCGCACCATAAAACTCTGTGCTTGCGGCTATAAGCGACGCCTGTCACACAGTTTGATATACTTAAGCGACAGTCGTTATCTCTAGACGCTTTTCGTAATATTTATGAATTCTCGCCGAAGACATTTTAGTAAGACACGAAACTTTAGCGTTTGCCACATAATGAGGCCCGTTTGCACGGATTGACACGAGTGTACAGTTCAGATTCGTAGTACCTGGTTGACCGAGCTATGCTCGGTATTTTTCGCTCGATTTTTTTAATTCGTGTGTTTTGGAAATTATATTTAGATACAAATTACATACTGATGAAATATAAATAATATTTTTTGATCTTAGCGACATAACAGAAAAAACGGAACTGGTTATTTGAATAAAAAATCATGAGTGCAATTATTTTAATTTAAATTTCCGTGTTTTTAAAAAATACTAAAAAAAAGGGCTCGAAAAAATAGATTTTCTCAAAAAAAGAAAAGAACATGAAAAAAAATTTAAAAAAGTCGGTCAGTCGGTCTGGGCTCGAAACGGGGTTTTAAGATTCTGTGACCGACCATTATACCAATCAAGCTATTTATAATCACTAACAATCCGTCAAAATTTACCTTCTTATTCTAACGATATTGTAGCAGTATTTCATTGCCTAAAAACACGGACAAAAAGACATTTTCTAAAAATAAATCCTAGCTAGACGGATTTATTATCCCCGAAACTCCCTGGATACTAAATTTTATGAAAATCGTTGGAGACGTTTCCGAGATCCCGATTATATATATATTTATATACAAGAATTGCTCGTTAGTATAGGATAGTATAGGATAAAAATAAATTCTAGCTAGATCGATTTATTATCCCCGAAATTCCCCGGATACTAAATTTTATGAAAATCGTTGGAGCCGTTTCCGAGATCCCGATTATATATATATTTATATACAAGAATTGCTCGTTTAATAGTATAGGATAAAACTTAATCACTGATAACGTTTATTCGTTCGACATCTACCAAACAAAACTTTAGAACGATGGGAAGATGTCGACTACGATGAGACATGCGAAAACCTCGACCAAAGAAAACTATAAACTTACAAAACCTGTGTTCCAAAATTATATTTGTATTTAGTAAAACATATAATTTAAAAAAATAGACATTATGTTTTTATAACATGCTAGCGGTCCGCTACGGCTTTGCACGGATGATTTCTAGATCTCGACAACAACGCCACCTACCGGATCTAGTTATAGCTAAGAACCATACAGGAGACCCCATAAGTAACCCATAAAAATTTCATAAAAATCGGTCAAGGCTAAACGGAGGAAAAAAGTACGGACGCGCAAACATAATTTTATATATAAAAATAAGCTAATTAATAATAAAATTCAAGAAGAAATTGAAAAATAAATATATATTACTCACGCGGCACTGAGAAGAGATTGACGACCATTCCACACAGGGGGAATGACTGCCTGAAGGTGTAGGTCACCGAAGATTTCTTCTTGCTGAAGATTTTCGTAATCACTAGTAAATCGTTGAACAGGAACACCTAAATATAGGATATTTATTGAAAGTTATTCATCAATAGGTGCTATTTTTTTTAATTTAATGAAAGCACCAAAATATTATGCACGTGAAACGAATAAAGTTAGCCGAATTATTTTAGGAGTAAATAATTAATTTTAATTTCTAAATATGAATTACAAAGACTTTTAGCATGGGCCTGTTTAAAATTTAATTTAATGTAATTTCCACCGGGTCATGCTTAAAAATAGCGCTCAGTCTCAAGAGATTTCCACTGAGCCATACTTAAAAACGGATTAAAGTGCACAAGTGTGTGCGCGAGCACAGGTGCATTCCTATTCCCTAACTCTTATAGTCCGATAACAAGGCAATATAGCACGACCCGACGGAATCGGGCGCAGGACCAACGGCTTTACGTGCTTTACGTGGTACGTACGGGACGGGGTGAATAACCGCTATCTCCGGGCTGCTACTATTTCTTAAGGCGACACCGTGAAAAAATGCATCTCCTTTCATCGAATAGTATAGGACTATGACACCACTAACGAAAGTGTAATTTTGATATAGGTAAATTCATGTCTTTATCTTGAATTTGATTGTTCAAAAACACGATTGTATAATTTTGACTCGATCATAATTATTTGCGAAAACACCTCTAAAAAATCACTATAGTTGAAATTATAACGAAATTACTTAATCTATATGCTTGGGAATCACTCAAATGTATTCGTAACATCAATATTCATAATTTACTTGTTCATTATTTTGATTACTTAAGGCCGAATATGAAGAGAACTGACGAAAATTAATGTATTTCTCTTGACTAGAACTTTGACCTGAAGTAATTCTAAGCTTTAAAACATTTTTGTAGGTTTGTTCGGGTCCTTCACAATGTCACCGTCATTTTAAAATTTTAAAATAAATGAATATACCAACAAATAAAAGAATGTTAAGAAATGATATATAAAATTATTGTTCTTCCAAAACTCTGTGAATTTTAATTTAGGAAAAATTATTTTACGTAAAAATGTTCGTATTGTGATTCCGAAGGTAACTGCTATCTTTATTTTCAATACAAAATATTATTTATTAACACAATTCGTTTTAATTAAAAACACCTAATAATAATATCGGTATATTGCCATATAAAAGTTTGCCGTAATAAATTACCAGGCGCTTCGACGTGTGACGTAAGTTAACAACAGTCGATGTGTCTGTAGCGAAAATCGTAAATTTTTGTTTTATACGCGTTTAAGTGTCTATAAATGTAAATATGCGTAGGAAAAGAAATAAATGTTACCTAAGTGGTAAAACAAAGAGAGTTTATCGCATGAACGCTGCTCGAATGTTGTATTTTGAGGTTAATACTTATATTTTTGTAAGGTAATTTTTTGTTTTGAGGCTGCCTAATAGGTTGCATTTTTACTCATTTACATTAGCTACTAACTAATCATTTATACTTTTCTAGTTTCAAGTGAGAAACACTAAAAATGTAAAATATCAAGACCCAGTCGGAAAAGAATGTACAGAGTAGTGCAAGCACAGAGACCGCAAATAATGTCAGTCAATGTATTGTCCGAAAGCATGTGGTAAAAGTACATAATTAAGAAAAACCGAAATACTTCGGATGTGAAGTGATTGACCAGTCGGAGTAGTCTTGTGAAAATTTACATACACAGTACCTATCCCCACTATGGGGCAATCACCGACTTTTTAGTTTTTTTCTTTATTATTTATGCAATTTGGATTACGGCATCTTGTAAGACTCACAAGAACAAACATTTTCAGTTATATGAGATTATTTACGTACGATGCACCAATTAAGAAAAAAAACGTTATCAATTCAATAACTTTTCGAACAATATTTTATAACGAATAAAGTACAGAATTTATAATCTATAGGAACTAATATTATAAATAAGAATTTATTTAAGAAGTAAGCTATGCTCTCTGTGTTGTTCGTTACTCTGCAACTGAGCTAGTTTAGTCAAATATATTCAAAGCCCGTACGGCTTTGATTATAGGTATTATACATGTCTATATAAATAAAGCGTAGGTACTGGCGGCGCTTGGTTTGCTGCGAAACTAGCAAGGTCATTCGCGTCGTATTGGGCCTTAAGAGGGAAGAGTAAGTCAGCTCAAATTCTAATTTCGCCCCCACTTCCCCGCGCGTCGTATGCTATGTACCGATATGTTTGTAATCACTAATACTGTAAGTATAAAGGTCGTTAGACACTTATTTCATTAGGTTTATCATATTTATGCCTGTTTCTTAACGCCAAGCCAGCCGCTTCTTATTTTTATCACGGTTATTTCCCATTTTAATTTTACGTCGTACTGTTGCGTAATGTATATTCTGATCGTAAGCGACACAACCTCCCCGTCCAAAGGCCGAGGCGTAGTGACCGTGCTGCGAGAATCACGCTTCAAAAGGCCAATAGTTTAGGTAATTTCTTTTTACAGTTAAAATAATGGTATTTTAAAAAAGTAAATAACATAAGCACTGCTTTATAGTTAATTCAGTTAGTATGCAAAGTTTCATGATCTTATTTAAAGTATTTTATGAATAACAGCGGTTTATTGTTTATTTTGGAGGTAACTTTGGATTTTTTTTCTATCGAGAAAATTTTACGAAATCGTGTTTTCGTCTAACATAATCACTAACATTAATCCTCAACTTTACCATATATTTATTTCAAAATTAATGCTGCAATATTTTCGGCATAATGAAGGATCTTGTTAAGCCATTTGACATTATATTTCCCCTTAAATCAATAATTTACAAAAAATTATATTTTAAGATTCTGACAATTTCTAAGCGCTTTCAATCGTCGCGGGCGCTACGCTATTTTAGACCTTATGACGGCGTTTTTTCAAGTTTTTATAGAAATTATGTATTTACTCGGATCAGTACGGCGATAGCCTTTTCGATGTGTCGTTTTAAGAGCAAAACTAATACTGCTCTTGGCTGGACTCGAGATTCGAAACTAGGATCACATGATCAGCAGTTACAATTATAATCACTAGATACATTCAAAAATAATATGAAACCACTGTTATTACACTCTGTTTGTAAATAAAAAATCAAACCAAATCGATTAACTAACTAATTTTCACTGGTTTTCTGTGAGAGCGTGGTCCTACCCCGGTCGAAACGAGCCATTCATGCTATGACCATAAAATATATGCAGCGTGGCTCTACCACGTATAACGTATATAGGGCATGGGATACATTCGAATTCACTCGACTCAGAGAAAAGAAGGTTATTCATCTCCTCCTTTTTTGAACCCTGTTAAAATACAACAGGATTAAGTTAGTATTCAACGAAGTATTAATACTAACGAACATATAAAATTATATAACAAACTATAGTCATAAACTCATAAAATGACCCTTAGCACTTACCAAGTAATAAATATATCTTTGCTTTGAAATAATACTAATTTTTACGGAATTTATCGCGTATATTTAACTTTTTTACCCGACGTTTCGAGAGCTTTACCAAGCATACAACTGCAAGACTCCATGATACCATAAGTACATACTGTGTAGATCGGAACAAAAGTTAAATTTTAATCTATGGTAACCGCGGTTAACTATGACAGCTGGACGTTGAACATCTCAGTCCTTCCCGTGACCATGGGTGCTGTAAAGCTCTCGAAACGTCGGGTAAAAAAGTTAAATATACGCGATAAATTCCGTAAAAATTAGTATTATTTCAATGTGTAGTGTTCGCGTAAATATAAGAAATCATTATATATCTTTGCTTGTTTGCGTAAACTATGAGACACTAACTCTTATATACACGAGTCTGTTATACTTTTAGATAGGTTTTTTCTAATTGTGGTGTATAATAGGACATCACATCTAGATTTATTATATCCAGCTTTCAATATTAGTGATTAACACAATAAAAAACAAGGTACCAGAGTATGGACACCTCAAAATAAGGATTGCCTTATATCCATGAAAAAAAATTATATTACCTCTCGTTGGTGTACACCAGGACGTTCTTTCTTATGTATGTCGGGTATTTCATACAGCCGACAATAACAGACGAGTCGCCGATGCGGCAGAGCAAGGTGAGGCTTTTTGCCGACTATCGTCGCTTGTACTTTCATCACCTAGGAGTAACAAATGCGTATTACAAACCAACAACTATCAAATTTTTACAGATCTCTTCTCAGTTTTTTTTTTTTTTTTGAAGTGAAAATTTTCTTTAGCGGCGTTGTACACTTTTTTTGCAATGTGTAAAAAATGTTAAACTCGCGTCAGGACACGTGACCTGATCGAAAATTCGTAAGACGTCGTCGAAATTATGGATGGAAGTTGATTTTTCCGAGAGATAAACTTTTTAATGTAATATAAATTGTCATGTTTGTGTACGATAGCGCAATAAATAAATATTGTATTCTACCACATAAATGATAGTACTTTTATACTGATAATTAAAGCGATTCGTGCAAAATTATTCCCTAACCATTCCAAAATATCAAAAAAGCACAACGTCAATATTCAAGTTTTCACTTCTGCCGGCACTCCCGGAGTGCAACCCGTCGTTTTTTTTATATCTGTCATTCATTACTGCCTACCAAATTTAAACACACTACTGACCATCTTCAGGTTTGTTTCCCTCAGTCGCTTTTTACAACACCCACGGAAGGTGTGGGTTAATAATAAAAAAAAAATCTTACACCGCCACTACACGGTCATGAATTTTAGATATTGTAACCAAAGCAAGGTTTAGACAAAGCCAGTACGAACGAATCCGCTGGCGACAGTCCTCAGACACGCCAGCGCTGGCCTGTTGTTTAGATGAGACCAAATGGATTCATTTCATTCCTAGATTATTCTTGTAAAAATATCGTATTAAGTTAATGATCCTTTAAACTTTAACTGAAATATAATGTTTATCATATACATACATCAAATATAGGAATTCGTACATTATCACTAGTAAAATTTTTATATTACGTATTATTTATTCTGGCGCGAGGATTTCGGGGCACGCGGGCCGCGTTGAAAAATAGGCAAGCGCCCTATTCCCGCCAGTGCTGGCAGCCAGCGCTGGATTATCTTGAAAAACTGTTTATACGAGGCCAATAACAAGCCAGCGCTGGCTTGCAGTTAAACTGGCAGCCAGCACTGGCTTCGTCTAAACCTTGCTTAAATGATGCATATTTAAGCATGCACGCTAGAGCTGCCAATGTCATTTTCCGGCCTTCAGGGACAATTAAATTCGGCGTGTATATTTTGCTAAGATGCAAGAAACACGCGACAGTTGAGAACACTAGTGTGCGCATACTTACGTATATAATATATCACTATTTAATTTAAATTAAAATCTCCCTCTTTTTCTTCCACCACAAAGGCCAGAGCTTGATATGAACCCCTTCCGATGTAGGGAAGTTTAGGTACAGTCGCCACGTACGGCCAGCGGATTGGCGATTGCAGTTCCAGACGGTTCGCACCTTTGACGTTGCTTCCCATCACCAGTCTGGATATTTTACGTTTGGCGTAAACCAGATGGTTATACCGCCATCTTTGGAGGCTAGGAGCCCTTCCTTTCCCTTCCTGACATACTTTGTACTCGCTTCTTTAAGTATCCATTTCATAAAAAGAGGTGATAAATTATATTACAATTATATAATTTTTATGGTTGGGAAATTCACCAGACTAATTTAATTTTGATTAACCCTTTTAAAGTAACCACCTGTAATAGAAGTACAGCAAAATTGGACCTCCTTACCTGCGTGACGTGATCACTCCCGGGCCTGAATTCGCTGGCTTTGACGCGATCATAGATTCCAGCGAGCATATCTCGGTCAATGTCTCCACAATCGTCGATGCCGCGCAAGTTTCGCACGAAGTCGTCCAGCGACATTCGTGCTTCAGGCTTTAGGTTTGGTGTGTGAAGGTCCGTGTTCAGCATTATTATGGCGAATGCTAGTACGAATATCTGTAAAGGAAATTGCACTTTAAATACAAAAGTAATAAAACAGCAGATATTTTAAAAATACAGTTTTCTAATCCTACAAATCAGCCGATCAAAATCCTCTGCTAAACATAGGCCCCTCTTGCACATGTCTTATGTGCCATAGTTGCCATACTTGGCTTGGCTTAGCGGGTTGGCAACCGCAGTCTATTATTATTTTGAATTGCTTCTTGTGCTGAGATGCTGCTGCCAATATATAATGGCTGCGTTTGGCAGAAAAAAGCGCTAGGAAGCACTTGTGAGCAAAATGGCGAAGTTTTCGGCCAGGACACGTTTGCTAACTTCAGTAGCGCTGACACAATCCGCCATTATGCTTTTTTACTTTGTTTGTTTTGAAGTAGAGTTTATAAGTTGTTTTGTGTAATATTAGTTTCAAGTAATGATATGAATGAAATGAATTATACATGTTATTAAAAATTCATGATTGGTAAGTTTTTAATATAAATACTTTACAAACATATATTTAAATTAGGTTAGGTTCCCCGGTTAAAGCTAACTTCGTGTCCTAGCGGAAAATAGCTACTTACGATTTGACAGCGCTTACCGCTTACGATCGCCATTTTGCTTACAAGCGCTTTTTTCTGCCAAACGCAGCCAATAACTCAAGGAAACAAAATTTAGGACGTGACCTGATAAAAATAGACTTACCGTGTCTTGAGTCCGCAGACGTTGAACAAAATCTGTATTACACACGCAATAGCGTCGAGCGAACGCTTCCACAAGCCGCTCGATTTTCTGTGCCTCGCCTGGAAGTCGGAAGTGGGCTTGATAGCGACGAAGCGCCACATCTACCGCCATACCGGACAAATCCAACTCGTTCACAAAGCATCTGAAGTTAGATTGCATGATTATTTTGATTCTTTCGAAAGTTTTTGCATTACTATGACAGTTTAGTTTATGGCACCATGACAGAGTCGAATGATGTTGTATTGACTGATTTTAACAGCGGCAACTTCCGAATTTTTGGAATATAAAATATAAAAGTGTCTATAGAAAACCGTTAAATAAGGGTGGCGCCACTATAACTACGGGGTAAATTTTAAAGAACGCACTGAAAAATATTAGTGGGATAGACGACATTTTCGAGGTTACATTTACTTAATAAAATTATTTTAGATTTTAGAACTACTGAGCAGTTTAGCACCACACTTAAACCGTCGACAACTGCTAAGTTCATTTCATCCCAGTAGCTACTCCAGCGCTGTTGTGGAGAGTTTTTGAGCTGTTATTTACTGCTTACAGATGGCCACTTTTTCAACTGTTCTACTATGGGAGTTGGTACTCCTTACTTCTACACTCTATATCTTGGAAGCTATCCGATAAGATATGATTTTCTTCTTTTTCTGTTTGATAAGCCCATAAAAGTCAGAAGGAGTAAGCCAAGGCACGAGCCTCCTGGCATGAGGTTTAGCTGGCATTTCCCTTAGTCTTATAACATACAGAGCCGTGATAGCTCAGGAGCACAGCGCCCGCTGTGAATTTCACAATACGCGAGCAACCCGGATTCAATCTCCGCCGGCATCAATGAAATGCTCAGCGGTGAAAAAAAATTTTGTGAGGAATCTGCATGTGTGAGAAATCAAAAAAATATATATAAATATTTGAAGTCCGCGGCAAGCAAGCGGCAGGCCGGCAGCGCAGTGGACTCTTCCTTGCTCTAAAACCCTCTTGGAATTACGATGTGCCAATGTCTATGTGTGGGACGTATATAGCCCGTAAGTTCATTTTACTTTAAAATATATGCGGGGCAAAATGGGGTACAAATGTACGCGAGTACGTTTTGCATAATATGACTGGTGTTGGACCAAGAAGCAGGTAGTGTCAGACACTCACACACAAACAATTAGACACAAACATCAACAAAAATTTGTGTTTTTGAGAAAAAGATGGCTGAGCGGTTCGAATTCTTACTGCAGGCAGATATTCTAACACATGGTTTGTTGCTATATTACTGTAACAGGTTTTTAGAATTTAATTTTTCTTTTAAAATTATAGTTATTATTTATTACACATTAATAATAAACATGAATAAATATCAAATCCTATTTCATCCAAATATTTAGTACACTTACTCAAGCACAGCCATATTGAAGGGATTCTGCAAGTTCCCCAGGTACTCCCCAATCATCTGCTTGCTTAGTCCTTTCCTCGTGATGAGGAACCGCGCCACGCCACGCGGTGAATTCTCCAAGAATCCACGAGAAATAAGATAGGCGATTCCGCGTTCGGGCTTCTTGTTGAACAGATTCAAACCTACTCTGTATTGGCGTTTGCGTACTGTTTCTGACACCTAGAAGAACAAGAAATTAGTAGAACATTCTGGTAATTAAAGCAGAGTCATCCATCATATTCTTTTAGACGAGTGAATTTAAGATCGTAAAATAAGAGTGATTTGAGGATAATCTTATTGAGCTTCTTGGCCTCTACAGGATACGTGCCGAAAAGTGTGGACAGGAATATCAAAAAAGGAGAAAACCTTAATTCATCCCTCTCCTTTCCACCTTAGGACTACCAAATAGTCGGCGGATCTTCACACCTTTGTTGTTGATCTATTTGAAGCAAACGATTTGCTTCATATCTCATAAGGCGTACAGCAAATGAGTGAAATAATTTGCCGACGTTTGCCTTCCCGTTCTACAACAATCTAGATATCGTAAGAGAGGCAATATTGAAAAGGCAGTTATATTAAGACATTGTGATTGGTGGGGACAGTGCCCTGTACACCTTGTGATAGGGAGTACTGCCTACCCTGATGAGAATAAATTAAAGTTGGACTGTACTGAATTGGTTTTATTCGTGCTACAGAGGTAACCCAACAATGTAACCGCGCGATCGATAATTAAACTAAGTCGTTCTGTGCGACCGGCGAACCGCTACCATATCCTGCCGTAACATTCCCCCCTCTTGCCGCTGCTAAAACTACGTGACGCATGTTTATGCAGTGATGTCTCGCGCAACCTTGTCTTCACCAGTGATTAACCAACTGGAACTCCATCATCATTATGTAGGATTGTGGTCAAGCACTACTAAATCTTAGCAAAGCAATGTAGCACATGACTATTCGGTCTTTATTCTTAAGAATTTTAATTTTATTTACGTAAACAGTCATCTAGATTATTGTGAATTTAATCTAACTTACTGTATTTGTACAATTATAGTAATATTATGCATTTCGATGCGGTATCATTAGACTCTTTAGTCTATTAACCTTGTGCCTATGGCACGGTAGCTTTGAGCAGCAAGTGGTGACCTTTTTACAGTAACCTTTTGCATCTAAACAATATATTACGCGGTAACTGCCTCGTTGGTCTAGGTTGTAGCTTGTAGTAGTGCGACTGCTGATCATGAGGTCTTGGGTTCGAGTCCCGGGTCGGGCAAAAAAAATCAATTATTGTTTTTCCGTCAAGAAATTCTCAGTAGATGCCCGGAGACGGAAAGTTGTCGGTTGTCTCACCCCCGTACCTCGGGAAGCACGTTAAGCCGTTGGACCTGCGCCTGATCTCTCTCCGGTCGTGTCGGTTTACCGTCCCATCGGATTATGAGAATTAGGGAATAGGTCAACTATTTGTTCGTTTGTCACCCTTAGACTATAAAATAGAAGAGTGCACCTGTGCTTGTACATACACTTGGCACTATAATCCTGTCCTGCGCCGATGGCTCGTCTCCGTTGATGCTGGCCGCGGTAACCGAAATTCGGTCTAGGGGACATTGTTATATCACGCGATATCAATGTATTTCTTAATTCTATTGCGATAATTCCATCCTAGTTCAATATAGTATAGTAGTAGTATGTCTTATCGCGTACGTTACGTAAGCATTTTAGCATCATAATATGTTATCGATATAACTTTATGAACGTAGGCGTGGTAATAATTATCACTTTAAAAATATAGGAAAAATAACAATGACCCCAGATTTTCATTTATTCCTCCCTGTAGAGTTCTTTTTTTGGTCCAATGCTGAACTTAGCCCTCCCCCATATTCTATAAGGGAGGATTTACTTATATCTGCCGCTAAATAGCAGTGACGCATTACATATTAGTTCTCAGAGGTGATAACGAATCTCTAGCCTGCTTTGTTTGAAGTTAGCTGCAGGTGTCCATGGATTGAAGTAGTAATTTATTAATAGGTAGACTGTAAGCTCATTTGTCATCACTTTTATAAAAAAAACAATTTTCGCTGTGTCGTGGACACGGTGAATACGTGTATGTAACGATACGGCCTCAAAATGGCAGCACTTCCCACTCCGCCGCATACAATGCGTCACAGTCCTCAATGTAGCGAATTCTTTAATCCTTTAGCTATGATGATAGATATGTACGGTAACGGTAACGGTATCCCGCGATTATCTTGTCATCAATTTTCTGGACTGCCCCTCACTATGGAAGCAAATTTAAAATCGTATTCACGTCATAAATCAAGGAACTTACGGCGGTAACTTTCAAAGGCTGATGTGTGTGCGGGTGGTGTTCATGTTGCGGTCGACAACAAGCACCAGGTGGCGGCGGTGCCTCGTAGTACGGTGGGGCTTCTTGACGCTTCCATACCGGGAAGCGATCGCCTCCCTCGTATAAAGATCCAGAGGCTGTGCGCTGGTGCTGTTGGAAGTGCTGCTCCTGGATGTGCACATGGGGTTCCTGAGGAATGTTTTTAATTTAATTTCACCGTAATTCGCTGTCCTCCGAATTCACACCGCACTTTTTACAGCGTAAATATAGAAATGTATTATGAATATAATTTGAATACAGCGCAACCATATGTCAGATGCAAATCCTATAATTTAATTTCTTGGCGGCAAACTAACATAAGTTGTGAATATGAGCCATTTTGGTACATAAATATTAATAGGGTTAATAGCTTCACAACAGCGCTACCTATTGGATTCTAATATAGAAATGAACCATTGTATCGACGATACAAATATAATGTGTAAACATTACCTCAATCAGTCAAGTTGTTCAGAATCAACACGACAATTTACACCGGTTCTGGTTAAAATTAATATAGTACTACTGTGAAAATAATACTGTGAAATTCTAATATAATGAACTGTATGTGGAAATCTTCCGTTAAAAAATTATGAAAAAAATACAATGAAGTAAATAACCGCCTTCTTTAATAATAACCTGGATTGAAGAGCACCTCCCGCCCTCCCATCCTGCTCTTCAATCCAAGACACATTATTATATATAATTAAGCGGATTGTTGCGAATTAGCTATTAATATCTTTGTAATAATGAATTTCCGCAAAGTAACGCCTGATTCTTCAATTAGCTTATATATATATATATATATATATATATATCTCTCTCTATCTGAAAAAGAATTCGGCTCGCAAGGACCAATTGAATAAGAACCAGACGGGCGGGAACGTTCGATTAAGAAACAGAAGGGAGGAATCGAGGCTTCTCTCGATCCGGCCTCCTATAATGCCTACGTTGGGTTCGGGAACAACGTATGTGATCTCCGCAACGGAGTAACACACTAGGGAGATAACCTCTTTCTTTTTCAGCAAGTAGGTTCAGACGGGGATTACGGGTCTTCCGAAGTCGTCCCGGTCCCGACGCCTTAATTCTTCGATGTGGACTGTATAACTTTAAGGATGAATTACTTGGGAATAAAACAGCAATTATCTTCAAACCGTTCCGTGAGAGAGTAATCA